>BSBK01000108.1:2500-210000 GCA_027943335.1 Chamaecyparis obtusa | reverse complement strand
CTCTTCTTCAGGTTGCTCTGGCTTGGTAGATATTTGCTCGGTAACTTCAAGCTGAAACTCGATTTGAATTTCTTCCTATGACTCGGTTTGAACTTCTTCCTGTGACTCGGTTTGAACTTCTTCCTGTGACTCGGTTACTGTGCTAGGCTCGGTAGATATAGTTTCCTCATTAATAGTTGTGTCTGGCAATGTTTTAGGTTCAATGTAAATGAATCTCCTGTAGTTTTCAGGTTCCCTTTTGCTTTCTTCTTCAGTCTTTTTTGCAAACTCATCAAATTTTACATGTATACTTTCTATGACTTTGTGAGTAGACAAGTTCAGACATTTGTATACCTTGCTTTTGCTAGAATATCCTAGGAATATTCCTTCATCACTTTTCACATCAAATTTATTTCTTCTGGATTCTTTTAAGATATAACAATTGCTACCAAATACTTTCATGTAACTTACATTGGGTTTATAGCCATACCATAACTCATAAGGAGTTTTGAATGTGTCTTTCTTCAATTGTACTCGGTTCAAGGTATGAACTGCAGTGCTGATAGCTTCCTTCCAGTACTTTATGGCGATGTTCTTTTCTATCATTAGAGTCCTTGCACAATCCATAATAGATCTATTTCTTCTTTCTACTATTCCATTCTGCTCAGGAGTTCTAGGAGCTGATACCTGTCTTTTGATTCCTCTTTCAATGCAAAAGTTGTTAAATTCATGGGAGATGAATTCACCACCTCTGTCTGATCTTAAGCATTTCAATCTTTTCCCTGTTTCCTTTTCCACTCTTTCCAAGTACCATTTGAACTTTTCAAATGCTTCTGACTTTTCTCTTAAATACATAACAGTCATCATTCTAGAATAATCATCAACGAAAAGAATAAAGAATTTATCTCTAGTATAGCTTTCTATTCCAATAGGTCCACATAAATCAGTATGCACAATTTCCAAAATCTCTTTAGACTGATAGTTCTTACTCTTAAAACTAGTCTTACTCATTTTGCCAATCTGACAATTCTTACATAGACCAGTATCAGGTTTCTTCAAAGTAAGAATGGCTCTTACCTTCTTGAATTTTCTTATTTTCATCATGTTATCAAAATTCACATGACATAACCTTTTGTGCCATAACCAACTTTCTTCAATTTGAGCAATAAAACATGAATATTCACTGAGATCAAGATAAAATAAGTTACCTTTTGTTTGTTTGCCTGATCCAATGAGCTTTCCTTTCTCATCTAGCAGTCTTGCTTGACTATTCATGAATTGAACCTTGAAACTAGTGTTGATTAGCTATGCTACACTTAGAAGATTATGTTTTAGTCCTTCAACCCAATAAGCATTATCACATATGAGTTCTTTGGTTAATGAGATTCTTCCTTTTCCTTTTATACAACAAGGTTCATTGTTTCCAAATCTTACATTGCCACTATCATAGTCTTCTAGGTATTCAAATTTTGTCTTGTCACCAGTCATGTGATGTGAACATCCACTGTCTATTATCCATATATCATCTTTTCTTATATGAGAAATAAGTACCATCTTATCTTCATCATCATCAAATTCATCTTTTATAGCAATAAAGACAATTTATTCTTCACTATCATCAGAATCTTTAGCCATAAAACATGTTTTCTTACCTTTATCCTTGAATGATTTGAAATTCTTTTTGCCATAGTACTTGTGACCCTTCCTTGGCTTGCTTGTTTGGGCACCTAGCTGCAATATGTCCAATTTCTTCACATGAAAAATAGATTAAAGGAGTTTTACCTTTATATTTACCTTTCCCTTTAGAGTACTTCTTTGCAAGTAGTGCTTCTACAATTTCAAGATCACTATCAGAACTTTCTTCTGATACTTCTTCACTTTCTGACTGAACTTCTTTTATTTTCTTGTTCTTCCTTAGTGAAACCTTGGCCTTAAATGCTGACTCAATATTTTTGGAAACTAGAACATAGTTGTCATAGTTGTCTAATTCAAAGACTATCAATCTTCCAACTAAAGCATCCAAAGTTATATTGTGGTTTGTTTCACATCTTCTTTCTTGAATAGCTGATACTCTTATTGCATAGATAGGGAGTAATGTTCTGAGTACCTTGCTTATAAAAGTTTCATCAGAGATTGTTCCTCCAGAAGTTCTAATTGCACTGACACTTGCTTTGATCCTTTCAACATATTTTGCAATGTTTTCATCTTCTTTCATATTCATCTTGTCAAACTGTCCTCTTAGGCTTTCTGCTTTGGCTCTTTTCACATTTGCATCACCACCATATATTTTCTTCAGTGTGATCCACATTTCATATGTAGTAGTGTATTCTTTAATATCATCAAATTCTTCATATCTGAGAGCTAATGCAATGTTTATCATCATGGTGTTATGACTCTTTTTCTCTGCAATGTCTTCAACAGTTAATGCGCCAGTAGGAACTGTGTATTCTTCATCAATGTATTTGCATCCTGAATCACCAATGGAAGCCAGATGAAGTCTCATGAGACCTTGCCATGCTGAAAAGTTATCTCTGTTGAGCTTTGGAATTTCTCTCTTGTAAGACATCCTGATCTTTAGCTTAGGTCCTTGAAACCCTTCCTACAAGCACCAAAAGCTCTAATACCAATTGATGGAATATGGATGAAGTGACTGAGAGGGGGGGGTGAATCAGTCAACCATAAAACACTTCACAATTATTTCTTTCCAGATCCCTTAGGATATCTTAATGAATATTATCTGTTTAACACTCAGTAAATAGATTGCAGTAACTTTGTAGATGCAGAAAGTATTAGTAAAATTATCTTTTAGATATTCATCACCACTTGTATATGATTAAGATAACTATTAAGAACACAAGAGACATAGAATTTAACGTGGAAACCCAATATGGGAAAAACCACCAATGTATCTAGATACTGATTTTCACTTTTCTGAAGTGATGCCCGATTAGAAGCCAACCCGGTAAAAGGTTACAAAACACATTGTTAGGTGTGACCTTGTTAGAGGATTTAATCACCCTGCTAGGACTGGCCTGGTAAGAGGTCTTGAGAACAATTCAATGGAATTGTCACCTTGTTAGAGGATTCACAATATGGTTGTTAAACCAACTCAGTTAAGAGATTTAGAATTCACTATTATAATGATAAAAAGGTAACAATGAAAATGACCTGTATAATAATGCAACTGTCTTGTTGATTAAAGATCTCTGTTCTGCATAAGTGTGATCCTTCCTGATTGAATATATCTCTGCTGCTCCTCAAGGATATCTGGTCATCCTTCACAATTTTGCACACACCTTTCCTATCTCTCTTCTATATATCTTCCTCTATATTTTTGTTCTTTATTTTTCACATTTGACCTTTTATTTATATGAATTTAGATTTGTCAAATCGACATTACTTAGTATAAAAGTCAGCTGAATTAAGCAAACTTTATTTGCAAAGATCCTTCAAGGGGCTGACAGTGCTCGATGACCATAATGAAATCTTCTACAAACTTTTGGAGACCGAGGGAACTCAGTAAACACTAATAATCCTTTTTCTTCGATAACCGACTGAACTCGATAGATGCTAACTTTTCTTTGACAACTGAGTGAACTCGGTAAGTGCTGATTTTCTTTGATAACCGAGTGAACTCGGTAAGCACTAATTTTAATGCCAGGTAGACCGACTGAGCTCGGTAGGTACTGATTGTTGCAGACTATGACATTGTGTGACATCAAAGACAATACATAATTTGAGTAGCAATTTTCTTCAGACAATTGTTTCCAACAATATATATATATACATATATATACATATACATACATATATATATATATATACATACATACATACATATATATATATATATATATATATATATATATATGTATATATATATGTATATATATATATACATATATATATATGTATATATATATACATATATATATATATATGTATGTATGTATATATATATATGTATATATATATATATATGTATGTATATATATATATATGTATATATATATATATATATATATGTATATATATATACATACATATATATATATATACATATATATATATATATATATATATATATATATATATATATATATATATACATATATATATATATACATACATATATATATATATCTACATATATATATATATATACATATATATATATATATATATATAAATATATATATACATATTACATAGGGTGCACAATGTGCATACAATACAATGAATGAGCTACAATGAGCTATCAAGTACAACAAAAAGAACAAAAATGAGGAATCAACTATCATATCAACTATCTACCTGATCCTCTGCATCAGGTGTTGCTCCTCCTCCTTCTGGGACATCTGGTGGTGGATCAGCTCATGGCAACCTAGCTCCCTCATACCCCATCATATACTAAGACTATGATTTGACTCTCTATCCTGGTGGCACGACTACAAAATAAGCTAAAACATAATATGCCGATTTGCTGGTCCGATGTGCAATCTTAGCCCTCAAGGATCGAGTCTCCACCTGAGACTCTCATAGCTACATATCTCTCTCTATCAACCTAATCTCTAATGATAATTTATGGGATCTTAAGTCCCTGATCTGGTGGCATAGTCTACATATCACATCATCGAGGTTTGTCTCAAACTAGGATATGCCTCCTCAACCACATCCTCCTCTCTAGCCATCGTCTCATCACCACCACCTGCCACCACCTGCACCTTATGATGTCTAACCTCTACTCCTAAGTCAAAATCCATTGCATCTTGTGCCTCACCCATTGGGACATCCTGTTGATCTCCTAGTACCTTCTCAGCCTCCAACACCTCCTCCGTTGTGCTACCCATGAAACCTAATCCCTCACCCCTTGTATACCACCACTATAAAACTAATGGCCTCACTAATGGTACTGCTTGTGGAATCAGGGAAGGCCTAACATCTAGTATCAGTCATGGTGGAGCACCTACCACTCTCAATACCAAAGGTATTGTTTTTGCTACTCAGATCTATACCTACCTCCTCCTCTTCCCTCTCCCTTAGGGTGCACCTATAACATCATCTTCCTCCTCCATGGTAGGAATCAGCTTGGTAGGATCATAAAACCACCAGAAAGGATGATCCACTAGATGTGTACTATAGGAATTAGTAATCCCTGCATCAACCACCTATACATCATAGTCCCAATCATGGATTTGTAGCCCATTATACTCTAGAATGAAAAAGGTGAGGGAATGTTGGGGATCCCATCCAAATCCAAGCTCCCTAACCTGTCGAGCATAAGATACAAACTCCTGTGGTACATCCTAAACAAGGTCACACTACCTCCATACCCTAGTGACCAAAAACCTCTCTAATATACTTGTAGAGTGACCAATCAAAATGTGGCTCTGACAAAGATAATCAAATTGTGCCCTAGCAGCGGGCCATGCTTTGATCTGTAAGTATGGTTGTTGGATGACCACTTTCATGTCATCAAGTACTCAATTCTAGTACTTAGTCCTCCCCATCCTCACCTGTGTAACATACCCTATATATCTTTAAATGAGATGCTCTTGTAGTTGCCTCTCATCACCACATATGGGCCAGAAAATAGGGATGTGCTACCATGCCTAGATCTATAAGACAATGAATCCTGAGGAAAATTTCTTACCCCATGGTAGACTACCTCATGCATCTCTGAAAAGATATGAGCTAGTAGATATTCACCCCAACCAAGCTTTGAAGGCTATGCCATGAGACTTTGAACCATGGGTGCCCACCACATTAGAAAACCATTTTTCTGACAATCTAACATAATGATACCTCCTATTGTCCCTATGATAATTCACTCCAAGTGGTGTGTCTAACCATACCATTGTACCAGTGCCTCTCATGGTATCTACTAAGAAATATTCTCATCTACACTCAAGATGGTCTTGAAGGCCTGTAAACCTATGTTCCTTGAACTCAAATAATTAGGGTGTGGTACGTGGAATAGGATATTGAGAATCTAAAAAACATCCTCATGCATAATAGTGATCTCCCCTATAGGGAGATGGAATGTTTGGGTCTCAAAATGAAAATGTTCGATAAGTTATGTAATCAGCCCATGATTTACCCTAATCTCGAGAAAACCAATCAAGTACTCAAATCCCTAAGTAGCCAAATGAACCCTAAGTGGGTTCAAAAGTGATAGACATAGCCTCTAAGTGGGTGGATGAGTGACACACACATGTACATTAGGATACTACATCTACAAGAATAGAAAAATACTACAACATCAGTAATTTGATCCAAATTGACACTAAATACATGTAAATTGATAAATTGAACCTATCAGAACTGGCATTAAATGCTATAAAAACTAGTTGAGCAACTAAATTTTTTGAAAAAATTCACTAAATACCCTAAAAACACTCATTTCTTTTCATACAACACTTCAAAAGTTTAAACACTAGTGTCAAGTGTTGTAGGACTATACCTTAACTCATACGACATTTGGGTTCCATACAACAGTCCACTAGTTGTCGTATGATAATTGAGGGATCCAATGAAATGTCATATGAGAGATAAGTATCTTCCATATGACACAATACATGAATGGAGATGACACTCTAACTAGAATTTAATTATCATATGACACTCTAACTGGACTTTAATTATCATATGACACTCTACCAGTTGTTGTATGATATCTCATCAAGAAAAAGTTTAAAATGCGTAAAAAGCTATAAAAATCTTTAAAATGCAATTAAAAATGTGCTAAACTGATTGGAAGAGGTGTTTAGAGGTCCACTTACTAGGTTCCCGTACTGATGAGGTCAATGATATCTCCGAGAATGCTCAAAATGGTGAGAAGACATGAGGACCACCATTTTCTCTCTCAGAGGGCTCCATAGAATCTCAAAAGTCAACCAATTAAAATGATTTGAAAATGACCCCTTTTCATCTTATATAGGTTTTGACTTGAATTATCAAAGTGCTCTTGTTTATGTGAAAACAATACCCCTAGCTAATTTTGACATCATGAATCCATTTTTGGGATCAAAATTAAAATCTAAGATAATTTACTTTGTCAAAAATACAATTTAAAATTTTGGACCGAGGATGGATGACTACTTGCATAATCAACCTTCACGACATCACAAGAATCCAAAACTCAACTTTTTTGATGATCTCATATCAAAATTACAAAATTCCAACTTTGTCAACCATGGTCAACTCATGGTCAAACTTGGTCAACAAGGCCCCTAAACGATGCAAAACATGTCCCCAGACATGTACAACCACTTCTACAATCGATCACGTTGCTTCTAGTCATTCACATAGGCTTTCTTGCCCAATTTCAATTTTAATCCTGAAGGGAGCATGATATTATATATCATTAACCATTCTCAAAGTTGTTATTTTTCAAAACTTCTTCAGTAATCAAGACAACAACCAAGTCTAATTACCAACTCATAATAAGTCCTCATTGCATGGGGCATAGCACTTGGGGCATATCAGATTCATCAAAATCCATATCAATCTGGTATTCTCTTAATCTTGTAAACCATATCAGCTCTTTGTAACCATCGGTTCAGTTGTGTTATTTACTTAATTCTTTGTAACTAAAGGGTTTGGAGTTGGTATCCTTTCGATTCCTTTGGACAAGTAGGTCTGGAATCAGGATGCCAAATTCCTCATAATCATAGGCTCAGAATCAGGCATTTTATCAATTCTTCATAATCATAGGTTTAGAGTTGATATTGTTAACATCATCTCAATTCTTTGGTCAATTAGGACTTGAATCAACATCTTCAAATCTACCAATCGATTTATGTCTCAGAATCAGTTAATCAAACCAAGATTAGTTTCTCCATCACATAACTAAGTCTAGATCTCACCAAACAATTTTATCTTTGAACCACTATGCTCCACACATTAATTCAAACATGGGCAAAATTTAATACTCCAAAAATGGGCTTCAATACCATTGACCTCCAAAATCAACAAATCGATCAAAATCAACCATAAAGATCTAACCTAAGGTACATCTACACCTCAAATTATAAAAACCCTAATTGATCCTATCCTAAATCTATTAGGATTAGGTAATAATGAGAGGGGGAGTGAATCATTATTACAACACTTTAATTTAAACTTCAACCAATTGCAAATAAACCATATTAATGCTGAAATAAAAAGAACATAAGTACACAACACATAACTCATAACACCATGATTTGATTTCAAAGAAACCCTTGCCAAGGGAAAACCCCAATGGGGATGGTACCCACAACTATGCACTTAAATATAATATCCCTATTAGAGGAATACAAAACCCCATTAGGGGTCTACAAAAACTCTGTTAAAAGTGGGGAGCTTACATCTCTTACAATCATAATACTATCACAAAAGTGTTCTTTAAAATGAACTGTAAAAGCATCTACTATGATTTGATGGTTCCACTTATAGATCTATTAAGTATTGATCTTGCATCTTCTCTCTAGTCTAAAATTCCCATCCATCACATCATCATCACAATCACACTTATCACTTCCACAAAACACTCTATACTTATATTAATTATGACATCCAGTCGGCTCTCAAAATATATTACAAAACATAATAATTACTTATATAAATGATCAACATAGAGGTGGAGATATTTTATTACCAAAGTTTCAGAAATATATAACATTCATCTAACTTAGCATGTTACAATACCATCTAACCTTCCCTCAATCATCATGACTGTTCATATGCCATGTTTTAATGATTCTCTATCTTCGCATACCTTCATATCATTGTATCTTACTAATCTCATCACCAAAACATGTACGACCTTAATTGAAGGTCATGCATATCCAAAAGTGTCTTCCTTTAACTTCACAAGCTATAATACATCACATATCATCTCCATTGACCAAAATAGTACTGTATTATATTGTTATTATGATTCTATACTTAGTTATTTTTATGACTGAGTCTCCAATACCAAAACTCTCTGCATGTGATCACTCCAACATAAGTGTTTTTGTAAATGACAACCCTTAAGTTATTCCTAATCCTTCCAAAACATCACTTTCCAACAATCTCTCCCTTTGGCATTAATGGAAAAACTTAGTGAAAAATGACTAAGTGTTAGAACACTCTCTTCCTTCTACTTCTCTCTCTATATATTCTCCTCTTTTCTTTTCTTTTCTCTTTTTCTCTTTTCTTCTTTTTCTTTTATTTACTTCTTTTTCTTCTTACTTTTTCTCTTCTCTTCCTCTTTTCATTTTTCTCTTCTCTTTCTCTCCCTTTGACATCAATGGCAAAGGGAATTACAAAAATTTAAAATTCTAACGACAAAAGTCTTAGTGCTTACTCAACAGATTTATTATATCGTGAAAGGATTCATATGAGATCTTCACTTCATCATCCCATGACTTAATATGGAGTTCACTAACATGGATCGATCCATTCAGTACATAAGATGTTGTCTTTTTTTCCTTCAACTCAGTGGGTATAGAATTTGTCATTTATCCTTCTATTTTCTTGATCTCTATAAGATGAGCTTCAAGAATTGAAAGCTTAGGAGTGATTATACTCTTTAGCAATTCAAATCTATGCACTACTCTACCTTTCTTCATATTCAAAACATGTATCTTATCCAAAATCTTGGATGTATGTTTGTCCATTTCTACCATAGTTTGTGAAGAGGTTTCACAACTGTCCATGAAGTTTGCTGGTGTAGCCATGTCCTTGGCTATGATATCTTGAATATTCTTCACATGTATAATAGGATTTATATAGTAACTGTATACCTTTCTTCCTTGTGCTATGTAGCTTCTAGCTTTAAGTGTAGTTGCTTTCAGAATGTCCAAGTCCCATGAGATGGACTGACAAACTTCCTTCAACTTCTTTTTTAAGAACCTCTTTTCTGCCTTACCCTCTACGGTCTTCAACAGTGACTCAAAATGACTATCAAAGTTGTCTAATGCCATGCTCAAGTTCTCTGCATCATCCTTTCCTTGAAAAATAATAGGTGTAGGAAGTATTTTCTTCACTATCTCCACTACCCTAGTAATCCCCTTTACCCTTTTATCCCATTTTTGTAATGACCTTTCTTTTACTTTAGCAAATGCCATGAAGGATAATCTCATGAGTTCATCCTCATCCATGCTTTCTACATCTGCACTCACTCATTTGGCCATACTTGCCAACAATAGAGTAGAGGAGGTGTTTGGTTCTTGTTTATGCTCAACTCTTACCTCTACTTTTTTTATTCTTGTTTCTTCTACCTTCCTTTCTTCTTTCTATGTATGTTTCTCTTGGTCCTTCTCTTCCTATTTTTCCTGTATATGCTCTTCCTCTTTCTTTCCTTCCTCTTCAATTGTCATCACATTGTCTAGGTTATCTTGAAATGGGTCATTCACATCAAGAGAGGTGTCAAGGGTCATAGGAACACCAGAGATAAAGAAGTCTGGTTGCATGTCAACTTCACTTTCTTTCTCACATGCTTCAACTATCTTAGAACTTTCTACTATTCCCAAAGGTGTAGGCTTGGTAACCTTGGGAGGTGAGGCCTTCTTAGGCATGTCACACATAATAATTTGATCTAGTTCCTTTTGTGTTTCTTCTATGACTTCATCATATTTTCTTCTGATAATCTTCACTAGTGTGGCCTTTTTCCTCTTGATAAAGGTTTCAACTCTTTAATGATTCTCTCCCTTTCTTGTATTGAGACAATAGGTAACATGTCTTCAATGGCCTTATTTCTTATATTCTCATCCTTAGACTCTGCTAACTATTCTCTTATTTCTAACTTTCTACACAAGTCCTTGGGGATACTTCCTTCTAGATCTAACAAATTCTTCTTGAAAGTTAATAAGTACACAATTATTGTGTCCTCAATTATTGCTTGATTTCTAGGGTCATACCTTTTATTGTATCTATTTATAGTCTTCTGATTCCCATCACTTATCAGTCTCTTTTGTAACATCAAAATATCTGGCTTCCATAGATCTTGTGGCCTCTTCTTTACTTCTTTTTATTCTTCCTTCTTTTCCTCTCTTTCTGCCTTTTGATTATTAGGGCTTCTTTGTTTGCTACATCTTGTAGAACTTCTAGGTGTGCTCATAGGTACAACTTCTTGTGTAGTCTTCTCATGTGTAGAAGGAGGAGGTGCATCAATTTCCATGCTGGAAGATGCTTATATCATCTTTATCCTTAGTTTCTTTAGCTACTCCCTAGTGATTCCTACCTCCGTAGTAATATCCTCAACTATTTTGTTAATATTTCTCTTCCTAGTCCCTTTATATTGTTCTTCTCTAACTTTTCCTAGTATGTTGCCCATTTCTCTTCAGATGTGTCTACCTCAGCTACAACTACATGGCCAACTTGCATTGTGGGAACCTCATAACTAACTTCATACCCAAAAAGTTAGCACCATTTCTTCCTAGACTTGACTACCTCAAAGCCTACACAGTCAGTTTCAACCATGAAATAGATTTTGTCTTTATATTTTTCAACTATTTTCCCATGTATCATATATCTCTCCTTCATTTTCCTTTGAAGGATTTTGGTGATTGCAAATAGCTCTCCATTTACCCAAATTTTATTTTGTCTTCTATAGCTCTCAGAGATTTGAATACTAGTAGGTACATCATTCTTCCATGCTCTAGGGTACATTCCATGGAATTTGTGCTTAATGTACATGTACATATGAACCAGAAGTGAACCAAACCTGAATGCCTTTGACTTATCTTTCTTGATAACCTTCACATTTTCCAAAAACTGATGTGTTAGAGCTTCAAATAGGTTATATTTCTTGTTTTCCTTTACCATTTTGTATGCCATCATAACTATTCCAGCTGATAAAGAATTAGGTTTTTTTCTATGGAACATCTTGTAACCTAATATCATTGCCACCAGTCTCACATCTTGGTGAAAGATGTCATTTACTATCATTTCTTTCTTATCCTACTTAGAATGGTTAGGCTTTCTGCTTATTTTTTGATGTTTTTCTCAGCTGCTAGGAGGGCTCCAATATTATCCAAACCAGTTATCTCATGAATCATTTGTCCACATATCTTAACTAGCTGGTCTCCAATCCATATAAATTGGTCATGGATTCTGCTCAGGATTATCTTGAACCATTTGGTTTCATGGAACTCATTAAGAAGGGTTAAATTAATAATGGATTGATCTTCCAAATGCTTAAACTCTTCTATCTTCATTCTATCTGCTCCTATCATCCCATCTAATTCACTATAGATATCAACATCTCCTATAATCTCATATTTGTAGTGTATGTATGCCCTAATGTCTTCAATGTATAATATGTCGTAAGGGATTTGCGCAAATTCTCCTTTCAGATCATCCTCACAAGAATTAAATGGGTGCTTCTTGAACTTATACCTCAGTCTATCAACAACATAAAAAATCATAGGTGCATCCATATCTTCTTGAAGAGTATAAAATCTAAATCCCTTTGATACGATGAATTCTAGAACTTCTTCTTGAATTGATCACACAATGTGGTTGCTAGGTTTCTAAAATGTGTCATGCCCAAAAGCTGAACCAAGCACAACTACAATTTTTTTTCCTAAAATTTACTAACTGACTACAAACATACACACTTACGTAACAAAGAAGAGAACACTAACTGACACAAGACCCTATGTGCATGCTAAATGATGCAAAGAGAAAATAGGCAACTAAGAAATATTGAAGTGTCCAACAAAGCCCCAAGGGTCAAACCATAGAAGGTTGACCAAGTTGACCAATTTTGACCAAAAGTCAAACTTCATCAAAATAAATCCTAACTATTCTACAGGGTTCCCTAGACTACTAGCATCAACTAGCACACAAATTGAGATAGTTGACTAAAAGTCAATCATACACTAAAGTACATGCAACTAAGCTAAAAGGGTATAAAATGTAACTAGAAATACTTGGGCACACAAACCGAGGGGTTTGACTAAGAGTTGACCAAAAAGTCAATGATGCCCAAACATGACCAACAAGGGTTAAAACACGTCAAGGTAGGGTTTGTGCACATAAACTGAGACACTAGTCTCAAGTTTGACTAGAGTTGACTGGAAGTCAACCGTGCATGAAAATCGACCCTCAAGTCTAAGGAGGTCATTAAGATCCTAGACGAGGCTAAAGGATGATAAAAGAAACAAAATTATTAACACCAAAATTATTTAAATAATAAACTAATATATAAACCTCTAATAAAATAATCCTATTTTATTATGCATTCTTCTTTTAAATAATTAAACTAACTACACAATTGATGTGTTTAATGAGATCAACTACTATAATATAATCCATTCAAGCCTAAATTTAGAATTTGAACATATTTATTTCAACTCTTATATCTATATTTTTTTTTCTATCCAAATTTAAATTAAGCATAATTCAAATTAGGGTTAACCAAATTATCATATGTTTAAACTTTATAATAAGATTGAATTTCCAATTTACAAAATTAATCTTACCACTTTATCTTATAAACTTATCAACTTTGTAATCAAACTTAAACAACATGATAATTTCAAGAAGAAATGAAAATGCATATTTAAATGATCTGTACTAAATCTAATCTAAGGACGAACTTGATATAATAATATTTAATTTTCTAACAAGTAAATATATAGAAGAAAAGTAAAATTCCATAAAGCATACTTACTAAATAAAAGTTTAATAAAATCCTTTTTAAATATTATTCCATATATAAAAGTAAATAAACTAATATTCTTAACATTAAAACAAGTAACTAAATAATAAATAATAATAATAATAAAAAACTTTAACAAAATAACTTTAAACATATATATAATACAATAAAACAAATTCATTTAATTCTTTTTTATACAACTAACTTAAACCTTTTTTTTTTTAAAACACTTCACAAAATAAAATAAACTTAAATGAAATTTATTAAATACAAAACATCTCTCCCTCTTCACATTTTATTTCCTAACCCCAACCGCTATGGCTACTCACGCACAGGGCAAGGCATGGCGGAAGGGAAGGAGGGAGAAGTGCGGAAGGGGGGGAGCGATGGAGAGGAGAAGACGGTGTGGGGTGGGAGGGGGTGGCATTGAGTGCCACTCCTGGCCACCACATAGTGGTGGTGAGGGTAAGCCAGCCTCTATTGTTGTAGAGCCGGGATGTGCAAAGTCTCCCATGTGTGGAGGGATAAAACATGGGGTTCCGCGATACCCATGATGCCAAACATGGCCTACGGGCACTTGGGGGGCATAAGGAGAGTTAGATCATATCTCTTGGAGATGGTCTTCCCATGTCCATGTGTGGCTTGGGATATTTGTATCTTGTTCTAGCTTCTCCACCTGGTAGTCCACCTCTACCCCATTTTTAGGAAGGTCTCTTGGAGGCCTTCCCCTTGTAAAACCTAGTTGGGAATATCACTTTATTGTTTTCATGTCTTTCTTGTTTTCCTTCATGCTATGGCTCTCTATTTGTACCCTGTTTCATTTGGATCCCCTAGCTCAGGGTGGCCTTGAAAAGGCCTAGGTTGGGAGGTGAGCTTTTATGGTCAACCATGCTTAAACAGGAACCCAGATGATGCAAGGCTTGTAAAATTCATGGTCTTAGAGTAAACTTCAGTTTGAAAATTTGTTGTAATGTTCATTGTAGAATTTTACATTTTGGAAGTATATTGGATTTTTTTATATTAAGTATAAGGAGTTCACCGAGAATACAAAAGACCACCAAGAGTCAAAGTAGCAGAGGCCTAGCCTCACACATCAAAAAAGATGAGAATTACATACAACCAAAAAAGAGAAAGGAAAGAGATGTAAATAGAGAAAGCTACTAATGCAGGACATCATCAATGGTGTCCACCCACGTAGTCCAGCCCAAATCACCTTCCATCCATACCAAGTTCCTCTGATCCTGAATCTGCTTCAGCATATAGATCACCTCTCTAGTGGTGTTCTGAGGGCTTCTTTTGACCTCTTTGCTGATACGGTCAACAGTTTGATTGAAAACCTAAATATTATCCAAGTGCATCCTCTAGGAAGAGCCATTCTTAACTTCGTTAACAAAGAAAGTAGTGTGGCCGTCCTTAAGAAATCTTTTGAATTTAGCCTTGTTGACTTTCATAGTTATTTGAATCTACAAAATTTTTTTAAAATAGGTGAGACTTTGAAAAGACTCAGTAAGCAACTTGGGGACATTTTGAAATCTTTCTTCATTTCTGCATTTCCAAATTTGCCATAAAATGTTAGCTGAGAGAATATCCCAAAACATGTTGACATCATTTTTAGCATTAAAAATAAATCCAGTAATAACTTCAAGAATGTTGAAAGTCACAGGGATAGATATGCCAAACATCAACCAAATCTCTTTAGCAAAAGAGCACTCAAAAAATATGTCTTCCCATTTCTGGGATCCTGCAAATGCTACACATGTTAGTATTAGAGAAAGACTTCTTAATAGGAAGCCTGTTGAGAATAAGTAACCATTTAAAACATTTGATCTTAGGATCAATAGAGCTTTTCCAAAGATTGTCAAAAATCTTATTCCAAGAGGGAACATCTAAGTTAGCATACCAAGTCTCATTAATATGATTGATAATATCATAATTGCAGTTAATAACAGAGTAAATATTCTTAGCTTTCAGCATAGAAATAACAATACCTCCCGGCCATTTGATATTCAGATACCTATTGGAATCAACGTGACAAACAATAGGAATATTTCTGCTGGTGCAGACAATCAAATTATAAGTCTTCTTCTGGGTATCAGGAAGATTAAACTTCAATCTTAACTCCTCCCACATAATAAGACTGTCATTTTCAAAAATGTCAATAAACTGCTTGATACCAAGGTTGGCCCAACTTTTGGTGGAGCAGCCCTGAGTAAGAGCAAGGGGCTTATTCCCAAGCTTAAGGTTCCACCAAATGGACCTTTCACCTTGAAGGATCTTATCATCAAAAAAATCTCTATTCTTAATAAATTGCCTAACATGGTTCCAAGCTTTCCAGATAGACTTGAAAACAGTCGAGCCTTGAACAATGATAGGAAAATCACTACAAATAAGATCAGTGAGGGGGAGATTCTTCCAGAATTTGGCATTCTTAGGATAACCCCTTTCTATATTGTTACGAATAAGAACTCTCCAAGGGTCATCCCCCTCCAAGGCATGAAATATCCATTTGGAGGCCAAAGCAATACCACAAAGTCTTAGGTCTTTAAGCCCCGAACCCCCAAACAGTTTATCAACATGACACTAGCTCCACTTGACAGAATGGGTCTTGTTATTACCTTTCCCATCCGACCAAAGATAATTCCCGATAGTCTTTTGAATTTCCAAAACTTGATAATCATTAAACATCCAAGTTGAAGCATAGTAAATATTATAAGAAGAAAGAATCTTCTGGCAAACTTGCAATCTACCAGCAAAAGACAAAGACCTATTGTGCCATTTATTCAACTTATTGTGAATCTTATCATTAACCCAAGTCCACATATCTTTCAAGGAAGGGTTAACAGAGAAAGGGATACCCAAATATCTAACAATTTTGTGGGACCTCCCCATTGGTAACCATATTGGAATTTGAAATTTAGTAAATATCCTTTGTGTATTGAACAATGGATCTTGTATCTATTTGAAAAAACAAAATTTATTATGACTAATAAATATTGTATTCTCCATTTAAAATTCATGTGTTAGAGAGGTTCAAATCTTTAGAAATAAATAAATGAGAAATTTTATGTTATTTTGTGAAAAAGGATTATTGGATTATTTGGTATAAAATTTTACGATATTTAAATGCTAAAGGTTTATTTATATTTCTTTAGTCTGGTAAAAAACAAAGATAAATCTTTAAATTAATGATTAATTTATTTAGTTTGTCTTTTGATTACAAATGAAATTGATGTATTAAGTACAAAAACAAATAATATTAATTTATTTGTTTTGTACTTAGTGTATTTTTTGAAATATTTTCCGAAAAAATAAAATGATCAAAATAAAATTTTTACAAATACAAGTTGTTAAGAATGTATTATGGATTCCATATATGCATTTAAAATAAATAAATTTTCAGGCTAAATGCCTGTTGTTTTACGTTTCAAGTTTTCTCGTTTACACCAGTAAATAAAATAATAAAATAAATTAGTTTTATAAATATAAGATATTTACTTTCAAAATAAAAGTATACTAAACTAATTCTTTTTATTCATTGGTAAGTCACGTTGGGCACATTTAAAAATATATAAAATGAAGTGAATGTTTCAAAAAATTCCCGTGGGCGCGTTAGAAGCTTTGTTATTTTCTTTAAGTTATTTTTTAAAAGGTATCGGAGGGGCCAGTTAAAAAAGAGAAGTTTAAACTTCACTTTACCAATATTTAGCTTGTAATTTATTTTATTTTTATATATGATATTAAAATAGTTTTATAATAATGTTTTTAGGATTTATTTCAAGATTTTTTTTGAGTTCATTAATATGAAGTTTAGAGTAGTTATTATTTTATTTTATTTTTTTATTTTTAGATATTAATATGTTTGAATATTTCATTCAATAGTTTTAAGTTTTAATAATGACATTTTATCATCGGGTTGGATTTAGTTAATTTAGTTTTCTTCTTCTTTTTAAATAAGTTTAAAAAGATAGTAAATGTTTTTTTTTAATTTTTTATTATAGCATTATTAGATTTATTTTATCAAATTAGCTTTCTTTTGCATTTAAGTTAGTTGTTATTTTTTTCAAGATAAAAGTAAATCTTTATATAATTCTATTTTATTGATTAAAATAGTGTTTTAAATTATAATGTTAGAAGTAGAATAATGTTAATTAATTAGTTTATGCTAAAGGCAAAAATATTCATTAAAATTCTTTATTGAATACTATAGTGTTTAATTTATATTGTTAACCATGGATTATTGTCAAATAAATTAAATTATATTTTATTTAGTATAATCTTTTTAAATAGAATAGATAAAAAAATTTAATTAAGAGATTATTTATTAGTTTATTAGATATATCATTTAGTTGATATCTAATTTTTTTCTTAAATCATCACCTTGTGGTCTCATCTTGGGTCTTAATGACCTTATTAGATTTGTTGACCAAATCTCGTACATGATTGACTTTCGGTCAACATTAGTCAAACTTTGGACATAACTTTAGTTTGCATGCACAAACCCTTCCCTGACGTATTTTAACCCTTGTAGAACCTTGTCAGACATGTTTGGGCACGATTGATTTTTTGGTCAACTCTCGGTCAAACCTTGGTCAAATGCCTCGGTATGTGTGCCCAAGTATTCCTAGTTGTATTTTTGTACCCTTATAGTTTAGTTGTGCATATTTTGGTGATGGTTGACTTTTGGTCAACTTTTGTTGACTTTTAGCCAACTATCCCGATATGCGTGCCGGTCAAAGCTAGTAGTCTAGGGAACCCTATAGCTTTGTTTAGAGTTGTTTGTTAAGGTTTAACTTTTGGTCAAACTTGGTCAAACATGGTCAACCTAGTATGGTTTGACCTTTGGGGTGTTTTCAAAAACTTTAATATTTTCAGTTGCCTATTTTCTCTCTGCATTGTTTAGCGTGCACATAGGGCCTTGTGCTAGTTAGTGAATTCTTCTTAGTTGCGTTGGTGTGTTGTTTGTAGTTATTTAGTAGGTTTTAGAAAAAAAATTATAGTTGTGTTTTGCTCAACTTTTGGGCATGACATTTTGGTATCAGAGCACAGTTTAGTTAACCTTGGGAACCTAACCCGCTTCATAGTTGCTAAACTATTGTCTTGTTATGTGTGTAGGATGCCTCCACTCACCTGATTAGCTTGTAGACATGGACAAGGATGTGGACATGGATGTGGATGTAGGCATGTCTCTTTATCCCAAGAGGAGGTAGAGATTTGAGAGGAGAACCGGGATCCACCTCCTAAACCACCTCCCAATGCGAATGCAGAATTACTTCAAGCCTTTTAGAACCTTGCAAGACTTATTCTTGATCGTATGCCTCCAGTTGTAACACAGAATGTGCTACCGGGTATGGAAGGACGTGGGTCCTCAGCTAGGGAACGTAGTAGGAGTCCTCCTTCTAGACTTGCAAAGGTTCAAGCTGAGCCTAAGGTTGGTTCCATCAAGGGACTAGAGCCTCCACCCAGAGATGAGATTCATATATATGAGAGACCACCTCCTAAAATAAGTGATCAGATTAGAGAGTTGATTCGACTTAACCCTCCACCTTTTGCAGGATCTATTGAGGGTATAGAGGCTAAATCTTGGCTTATAAGCCTTGGAGGATGTTTTGGATTGCGCCCTTATGGGAGTAATCTTAAGGCACATATGGCAATTCATCTTTTGCAAGGGACAGCCTCCACATGGTGGAGACAGAAAGAGTTCAAGGGCCATATTGTTATGGACACACTCACTTGGGAAACCTTCTTGGAAAGGTTTAGGGCCCGATACTTGTCAAAGCAGTTCCATCAGTGTCGTATAGAAGAATTTTATGATCTACAATAGTGAGGACTTTTAGTGGCTCAATATGAGAGAAAATTCTTTGAGCTCCTCCCTTATGTAGAGTACATGAAGGATGAAAAACTTTAGGTGATGAAGGGTGCTCCCCTTAATACCACAAATACATAATAGAAACAGAGAAACAACAACAATATGCAAGAATAGAAAATTGACTTCTTATTATCTCCACAAATGTGGAATTACAAACTTTCAGAATTACAATATGCAAAGCCACATGGGCATTCCCTTACAATATTCTGTAGGACAAAGCCTCGAATTATTACCTAGATCTACTACCCAGAACTATTCTGAACCGCCTAAGACAATAATACAGCCTTCCTTATATAGGCAATTTTCCACCGCCTGGGAAGGTTCTAGAATTTTAGCCAATAAGGCCAACCAAACTTAGAATTATTTTATTTTACATTTTATTACATCATAGTCGGCTCAAGATAACCTTTGAAACTCGAACAGAAATTTTGAAGAAAATTATTTTTTGCCATTTCAGATGGCCCAACTTTCGAAGACCATAAGTCATCACCAGTTGACCCGATCGGCTATTATAACCCCATTTCGAAAATGCCACGAAGCGCTCTACAGGATTGATTGGCGCAAGCACTTGTCACTCAAATTTTTGACCTCATCCGGCGCCTCTAAAGCCTTCAAAACTGAGTTCAAAGTTTCTGTACCCTGCTGCCAATACCGAAAACCTTCAATATCTTCCAATATACACTTTATCTGGCAATGAAACTTTACCAGCAGACTTATATGGCCAAAATGAACCTCCAAGAAAGAAATTAGATCATTCTGAGCACATACGAAAATTATCAAAAATAGTAACTTTCCATAAATAGAAGCTCTGCAAAAAATAGCCCTTATTGAATATAAAAACATAAATTTTTATTTTTTTTGGGTGATGCAAGATTGCTCTTACACCTAGGATGCTCCTGCATCAGACACCCAGGGTAATTTGAGAAGTGACCCTGTCACGACTCAGGTGTGCAGAGGAAAACCAAGACGGTTAACCTCCACCAATGTTAGCCATGATGAATCTTCAACAGGTCATCCTTTCCACTTGACCAGATATTCTTCATATGTCTTGTTCCTTGTGCTTCTGCCAAGATGACTATCCAGTATATCTTCAATCTCCTTAGTGTCTGAACTAGTTACTGGAATACTCCACTGTGCTGCTGTGATCTCATCTTCAACACCTCCTTCATGATACTCTGTCAGATCTGAAATGTTAAACACTGGTGAAATATTTAGCTCAGTAGGTAATTCTACCTCATATGTGTTTCCTGAATCATGTTTCTTCAGTATCCTACATGGTCCAAACTTCTTCATTTTTAGCTTGTTATATGTACCAACTGGAAACCGCTCCTTCCGCAAATGAACCATGACTTCATCACCAACCTAAAATTCCTTATACCTCATTTTCTCATCTGGCTTAGCCTTATACTGTGCATTCATCTTGGTAATATGCTTCCTCACCTCCCATGGATGTTCTTCAAGTGTTCTGCAAAATCTTCAGCTTTAGCACTACTTATTTCTCCTTTATCTATCTTCCTCAATTCAGATGCATTTCTTGGACTACTTCCATATACAATCTAGAATGGTGATTTACCAGTGCTCCTGTTGACAGAATTATTGTATGAAAATTTTGCCTGTGGTAAAATCAAATCCCATCATGTTGGCTTATCTCTAACCAAACATCTCAGCAAATTTTCCAAACTCCTATTCACCACCTCTGTCTGTCCATCAGTCTGTGGATGATGCAATGAACTAAATTTCAAATCTGTCTTCAACTTCTTCCACAATGTACGCCAGAAATATCCAACAAACTTAGTGTCTCGATCTGAAACTATGGTCTTTGGCAAACCATGAAGTCTCACTACTTCTCTGAAAAACAATTCTACTACATGAACAACATCATTAGTCTTCTTGCAGGGAATGAAATGTGCCATCTTTGAAAATCTGTCAACCACCACAAAAATTGAATCATGTCCCTCCTCGGTAAACCAAGAACAAAGTCCATGATGATATCCTCCCAAGGCTTCTCTGGTACAGGTAATGGCTGATACAACCCTGTATTCTGCTTCACTCCTTTGGCCATCTGACATACTCTACAACTTTGTACAAACTTCTTCACATCTTGCTACAACTGTGGCCAATAATAATTCTCACTAACCAAAGAAAGGGTTTTATCACGACCAAAATGTCCAGCCAATCCTCCGCTATGCTTCTCCTTGATGAGATTCTCCCTCATAGAACTTCGTGGAATGCACAACTGACTCCCTCTGAATAGCATATCATCCTGGATGATGAAATTCAACCATTTCATCCTGTCTAAAGTAACAGGTTCTGTACAAGCTTTTCAAGCTTCACCAAAATCAGGATCCTCTGGATACAAATTCTTGAGTTCCTTGAACCCAACCACTTCAATCTACATTTCTGTCAGCAATAGTTGCCTTCTGCTAAGAGCATCAGCAAACCTGTTGGACTTTCCACTCCTGTGTTTGAAAACAAATGTATAACTCTACAAAAACTCAACCCATTTCAAATGTCTTTGATTCAACTTTCCTTGACTATTCAAATATTGCAAAGCTTGATGATCAGTATACAAAACAAACTCCTTAGGAAGCAGATAGTGTCTCCACTTCTTCAATTCTTGAACTATAGCATAAAATTCTTGATCATAAATAGAATATTTTCTCTTGGCATCATTTAACTTCTCACTGAAATAAGCAACAGGTTTACCTTCTTGGCTCATAACAGCTCCTATTGCAGTACCACTAGCATCACAATCTACTTGAAACACCTTATTAAAATCTGGAAGTGCTAAAATAGGTTGTTCTGTAACTTTTTGTTTCAACAATTGAAAACTCTTTTCTACCCCATTAGTCCACTTAAATTCTTTTCTATCCCCTCTCATTGTTTCAGTTAAGGGTCCACAAATACTGCTAAAATTTTTGATAAACTTTCTGTAAAAGTTAGCTAGACCATAAAAAGATCTTACCTTAGTAGCATTCCTTGGAGTAGGCCATTCAAGGATAGCCTGTACCTTCTCTGGGTCCATTTTCAGACCTTCTGTTGAAACTACAAATCCCAAATACACTAACTCTTTTTTCACAAAACTGCACTTCTTCAAATTAATCAACAATTTCTCTTCTCTCAACTTCTCAAATACCATACTAATATGCATCATATGCTCATCCAATGTCTTACTAAAGATCAAAATATCATCTAGGTAAACAATGACAAACTTACCCAAAAATTCTTTCAGAACCTCGTTCATGAGCCACATGAAAGTGCTCGGTGCATTGGTTAGCCCAAAAGGCATGATGAACCACTCATACAGTCCTTCCTTTGTCTTGAAGGTAGTCTTCCATTCATCTCCTTCTCTGATCCGAATCTGATGATATCCACTCTTCAGATCTATCTTTGAGAAATACTCAGCTCCACTCAAACAGTCCATAATATCATCCATTCGTGGCAATGGAGACCTGTACTTGATTGTGATCTTGTTTATTACTCTTGAATCTGTACACATCCTCCACTCTCCATTCTTCTTTGGTGCTAATACCACTGGTACAGCACAGGGACTCAGATTCTCTCGAATCAACCCCTTCTGCAATAACTCGTGTACTTGTCTGTTCAGCTATTCACTTTCTGCTGGTGTCATTCTGTGTGTTGCCTTGTTTGGCAAACTGGCTCTTGGAATCAAATTCATCTAATGACTGATCTTCCTTACCGGTGGTAATCCATCAGGTACATTATCAGATACAATATTTTGAAACTCATTCAATAGATCTGCAACCTCTACAGGTACATCCTCTACTTCTTCTTTACCAACTTTTGGAATTAAAGCAAAACACACATGCTCATGCCTCATACCATCTAAGAATTTTCTTCCATCAACAAATGTTATTCTTGCATTACCACATACCTTTTCTTCAGTCTGCTTCAATGGTTTTAGCTTATGTCACACTCCATCCTTTGTCAGGGAATAGGTATTCACACGACCATCATGTACAACACATCTATCAAACTGCCATGGTCTACCCAACAACATATGACATGCATCCATAGATATGATATCACACAATACCTCATCTTGGTATCTCCCAATCTTGAACTTCACCAAGCATTGTTCATTGACCATGACCTTGTGGTCATCCTGTACCCAGGCAATCCGATATGGATGTGGGTGATTCTGTCTCTTGAGCTTCAACTTTGTCACCATCTCTTCTGACACTAAATTGTCAGTGCTTCCACTATCAATAATCACATCACAACATTTACCTTAACATTTGCACTTGGTGCGAAATAGGCTCCTCTTTTGCTCAGGTTCATTCTCACCACTCAACAGGAATCTTCTGTTAATCAACATTTCTCCTCTTTCAGCATCTTCAGAATTTGATGATCTAGCATCTTCATCTACATGTGCAACTCTGGCCTGGCCTTCATTTCTCCTATCTGTTCTGCCTTGGCGCTGAGGACATTCAAATGCCCTATGACCTTCTTCTCCACAGTGAAAACATGTTCTACAGAAGCCACCTCTTCCAAATCCTTGTCCTCTTCCTCTTCCTCTCTGATCTTTATTATTCTGATCCTGGAAGCGATTGGAATTATTTCTTCACTGATTCTGACTGCTACTGGCCTCATCCTTTGATGAAGGGTGCTCCCCTTAATACCACAAACACATAACAGAAATAGAAAAACAACAATAATATGCAAGAACAGAAAATTGGCTTCTTATTATCTCCACAAATGTGGAATTACAAACTTTCAGAATTACAATATGCAAAGCCACATGGGCATTCCCTTACAATATTCTGTAGGACAAAGCCTCGAATTATTGCCCAGATCTACTACCCAGAACTATTCTGAACTGCCTAAGACAATAATACAGCCTTCCTTATATAGGCAATTTTCCACCGCCTGGGAAGGTTCCAGAATTTTTAGCCAATAAGGCCGACCAAACTTAGAATTATTTTATTTTACATTTTATTACATCATAGTCGGCTCAAGATAACCTTTGAAACCCGAACAGAAATTTTGAAAAAAATTATTTTTCGCCATTTCAGGTGGCCCAACTTTCGAAGACCATAAGTCATCACCCGTTGACCCGCTCGGCTATTATAACCCCATTTCGGAAATGCCACGAAGCACTCTACAGGCTTGACCCGCGCAAGCGCTCATCACCCAAATTTTTAACCTCATCCGAGGCCTCTAAAGCCTTCAAAACTGAGTTTAAAGTTTCTGTACCCTGCTGCCAATACCGAAAATCTTCAATATCTTCCAATATACGCTTGATCTGGCAATGAAACTTTATTGGTAGACTTATATGACCAAAATGAACCTCCAAGAAAGAAATCAGATCATTCTGAGCACATACAAAAATTACCAAAAATAGTAACTTTCCGTAAATAGTAGCTCTACACAAAATAGCCCTTATTGAAAATAAAAACAAAAATATTTTTGGGTGATGCAAGATTGCTCTTACACCCAGGATGCTCCTACATCAGACACCCAGGGTAATTTGAGAAGTGACTCTGTCACGACTCAAGTGTGCAGAGGAAAACCAAGACGGCTAACCTCCTCCTTTGTCAACCATGATGAATCTTCAACAGGTCATCCTTTCCACTTGACCAGATATTCTTCATATGTCATGTTCCTTGTGCTTCTGCCAACATGACTGTCCAGTATATCTTCAATCTCGTTAGTGTCTGAACTAGTTGCTGGAATACTCCACTGTGCTGCTATGATCTCATCTTCAACACCTCCTTCATGATACTCTGTCAGATCTGAAATGTTAAACACTGGTGAAATATTTAGCTCAGTAGGTAATTCTACCTCATATGTGTTTCCTGAATCATGTTTCTTCATTATCCTACATGGTCCAAACTTCTTCATTTTTAGCTTGTTATATGTACCAATTGGAAACTGCTCCTTCCGCAAATGAACCATGACTTCGTCACCAACTTAAAATTTCTTATACCTGTTTTTCTCATCTGCCTTAGCCTTATACTGTGTGTTCATCTTGGTAATATGCTTCCTCACCTCCCCATGGATGTTCTTCAAGTGTTCTACAAAATCCTCAGCTTCAGCACTACTTATTTCTCCTTTATCTATCTTCCTCAATTCAGATGCATTTCTTGGACTACTTCCATATACAATCTGAAATGGTGATTTACTAGTGCTCCTGTTGACAGAATTATTGTATGCAAATTCTGCCTGTGGTAAAATCAAATCCCATCCTGTTGGCTTATCTCCAACCAAACATCTCAGCAAATTTTCCAAACTTTTATTCACCACCTCTATCTGTCCATCAGTCTATGGATGATGTGATGAACTGAACTTCAAATCTGTCTTCAACTTCTTCCACAATGTACGCCAGAAATATCCAACAAACTTAGTGTCCCGATGTGAAATTATGGTCATTGGCAAACCATGAAGTCTCACTACTTCTCTGAAAAACAATTCTGCTACATGAACAGCATCATTAGTCTTCTTGCAGGGAATGAAATGTGCCATCTTCGAAAATCGGTCAACTACTACAAAAATTGAATCATGTCCCCGCTGTGTCCTCGGTAAACCAAGAATAAAGTCCATACTGATATCCTCCCAAGGCTTCTCTGGTATAGGTAATGGCTGATACAACCCTATATTCTGCTTCACTCCTTTCGCCGTCTGACATACTCTGCAACTCTGTACAAACTTCTTCACATCTTGCTGTAATTGTGGCCAATAATAATTCTCACCAACCAAAGCAAGGGTTTTATCACGACCAAAATGTCCAGCCAATCCTCCACTATGCTTCTCCTTGATGAGATTCTCCCTCATAGAACTTCGTGGAATGCACAACTGACTCCCTTTGAATAGCATATCATCTTGGATGATAAAATTCAGCCACTTCGTCCTGTCTAGAGTAACAGGTTCTGTACAAGCGTTCCAAGCTTCACCAAAATTAGGATCCTCTGGATATAAATTCTTGAGTTCCTTGAACCCAACCACCTCAATCTGCATCTCTGTCAGTAATAGTTGCCTTCTGCTAAGAGCATCTGCAACCCTATTAGACTTTCCACTTCTGTGTTTCAAAACAAATGTATAACTCTGTAAAAACTCAACCCATTTCAAATGCCTTTGATTCAATTTTCCTTGACTATTCAAATATTGCAAAGCTTGATGATCAGTATACAAAACAAACTCCTTAGGAAGCAGATAATGCCTCCACTTCTTTAACGCCTGAACTATAGCATAAAATTTTTGATCATAAACAGAATATTTCCTCTTGGCATCATTTAACTTCTCATTGAAATAAGCAACAGGTTTACCTTCTTGGCTCATAACAGCTCCTATTGCAGTACCACTAGCATCACAATCTACTTGAAACACCTTATTAAAATCTAGAAGTGCTAAAATAGATTGTTCTGTAACTTTTTGTTTCAACAATTGAAAACTCTTTTCTGCCCCATTAGTCCACTTAAATTCTTTTCTATCCCCTCTCATTGTTTCAGTCAAGGGTCCACAAATACTACTAAAATTTCTGATAAACTTTTTGTAAAAGCTAGCTAGACCATGAAAAGATCTTACCTCAGTAGCATTACTTGGAGTAGGCCATTCAAGAATAGCCTGTACCTTCTCTGGGTCCATTTTCAAACCTTCTGCTGAAACTACAAATCCCAAATACACAAACTCTTTCTTCACAAAACTGCACTTCTTCAAATTAATCAATAATTTCTCTTCTCTCAACTTCTCAAATACCATACGAATATGCATCATATGCTCCTCCAATGTCTTACTAAAGATCAAAATATCATCTAGGTAAACAATGACAAACTTACCCAGAAATTATTTCAGAACCTCGTTCATGAGCCGCATGAAAGTGCTCGGTGCATTGGCTAGCCCAAAAGGCATGACTAACCACTCATATAGTCCTTCCTTTGTCTTGAAGGCAGTCTTCCATTCATCTCCTTCTCTGATCCGAATCTGATGATATCCACTCTTCAGATCTATCTTTGAGAAATACACAGCTCCACTCAAACAATCCATAATATCATTCATTCATGGCAATGGAAACCTGTACTTGATTGTAATCTTGTTTATTGCCCTAGAATCTGTACACATCCTCCATTCTCCATTCTTCTTTGGTGCTAATACCGCTGGTATAGCACAGGGACTCAGACTCTCTCGAATCAATCATTTCTGTAACAACTCATGTACTTGTCTGTTCAACTCCTCACTTTCTGCAGGTGTCATTCTGTGTGCTGCCTTATTCGGAAAACTCGCTCCTGGGATCAAGTCCATCTGATGACTGATCTTCATGATTGGTGGTAATCCATCAGGCACGTTATCGGATACAATATCCTGAAACTCATTCAACAAATCTGTAACTTCTACAGGAACATCTTCTACTTCCTCTTTACCAGCTTTTGGAATTAAAGCAAAACATACATGCTCATGCCTCATACCATCTAGGAAATTTCTTCCATCAACAAAAGTTATCCTTGCATTACCACATACCTTTTCTTCAGACTCCTTCAACAGTTTTAGCTTATGTCGCACTCCATCCTTTGTCAGGGAATAGGTATTCGCACGACCATCATGTACAGCACATCTGTCAAACTGCCATGGTCTACCCAACAACATATGACATGCATCCATAGATATGATATCACACAATACCTCATCTTGGTATCCGCCAATCTTGAACGTCACTAGGCATTGTTCATTGACCATGACCTTGTGGTCATCCTATACCCAGGCAATCTGATATGGATGTGGGTGTTTCTGTCTCTTGAGCTTCAACTTTGTCACCATCTCTTCTGACACCAAATTGTCAATGCTTCCAATATCAATAATCATATCACAACATTTACCTTCGCACTTGCACCTGGTCCGAAACAGGCTCCTTCTTTGCTCAGGTTCATTCTCACCACTCAACAAGACTCTTCTATTAATCAACATTTTTCCTCTTTCAGCATCTTCAAAATTTGATGATCTAACATCTTCATCTACATGTGCAACTCTGGCCTGGCCTTCATTTCTCCTGTCTGTTCTTCCTTGGCGCTGAGGACATTCAAATGCCCTATGACCTTCTTCTCCACAGTGAAAACATGTTCCACGGAAGCCACCTCTTCCAGATCCTTGTCCTCTTCCTCTTCCTCTCTGATCTCTATTATTCTGATCTTGGAAACGATTGGAATTATTTTCTCGCTGATTTTGACTGCTACTGGCCTCATCCTTCTTTTTCGGATCTTCATTTCGGCCACCATATGACCGTCCACCAGATCGTCCACCACGACCTCTTCCATTTTGTCTACTCTCAAACTTCTTGTTCAGCTTTTCCTCTACTTTTAGGGCAAACTGGTACGCCTCTTCAATACTGTTCATTCGAACCAGATTCAGCTCCTCCTAAATGCTTGGCCTTAACCCATTAAGGTATCAAGCAACTTTCTCCTTATCAGCTTCTGCATGACCTGTTCTGATGAGAAGTCGATAGAACTCCTCTGTATACTCCTGAACAGATCTTCCTGCTTGCTTCAAACTCTCCATTTTTTTCAGTAGGTCAAGCTCATAATCAACAGGAATGAACTGTCGCTTCAATTTATCCACCATCCGATCCCATCTTGTGATTTTATCTTTCCCTCTTCTATTTCGCTCTAATTGAATTTCTTGCCACCAGATCTTCGCATGACCTTTCAATCTGGCTTTCACAAATTTGACCCTATCAGGATCCTCAACATCTTCGTACTCAAAATATTCCTCACATTCATTGATCCAGTCGATCAATTTCTCTGGGTTAAGATTTCCAGAAAATGTAGGAACCTCAATCTTAGGTCTTTTCCCAATCTTGGAAATCGCCCGAAAAAGTCTTTCTTCCCCCTGGTTCACAATTTTAGCTTCTCCTTCTTGATATTCTTCTTCGGCTTCATCCCCGCTTTCATCTCTGACATTAAGATTCATTCTTCTGTGAATTTCTTCTTGCAATTCTCGCACTTGTCTCTGCAGCTCTCTAACCTCAGGTGTTACAACACCAGCTCTTCCGCCACGTTCCCTTCGTGGAGGTATTTTCGCGATGCGCGCTGAAACCCTAGCCACGGTCCTGGTGCAAACTACCTCATAGTCGGTGATCTGTTTACACACTCAAGAAATCCTACTCTGATACCACTTGATGAAGGGTGCTCCCCTGAATACCACAAACACATAACAGAAATAGAGAAACAACAATAATATGCAAGAATAGAAAATTGGCTTCTTATTATTTCCACAAATGTGGAATTATAAACTTTCAGAATTACAATATGCAAAGCCACATGGGCATTCCCTTACAATATTCTGTAGGACAAAGCCTCGAATTATTGCCCAGATCTACTACCCAGAACTATTCTGAACTGCCTAAGACAATAATACAGCCTTCCTTATATAGGCAATTTTCCACCGCCTGGGAAGGTTCCATAATTTTTAGCCAATAAGGCCGACCAAACTTAGAATTATTTTATTTTACATTTTATTACATCATAGTCGGCTCAAGATAACCTTTGAAACCCGAACAGAAATTTTGAAGAAAATTATTTTTCGCCATTTCAGGTGGCCCAATTTCCGAAGACCATAAGTCATCACCCGTTGACCCGCTCGGCTATTATAACCCCATTTCAGAAATGCCACGAAGCGCTCTACAGGCTTGACCCACGCTAGCGCCCGTCACCCAAATTTTTGACCTCATCCGGGGCCTCTAAAGCCTTCAAAACTGAGTTCAAAGTTTCTGTACCCTGCTGCCAATACCAAAAATCTTTAATATCTTTCAATATACGCTTGATTTGGCAATGAAACTTTACTAGCAGACTTATATGACCAAAATGAACCTCCAAAAAAGAAATCAGATCATTCTGAGCACATACAAAAATTACCAACAATAGTAACTTTTCGTAAATAGTAGCTCTACACAAAATAGCCCTTATTGAAAATAAAAACAAAAATATTTTTGGGTGATGCAAGATTTCTCTTACACCCAGGATGCTCCTGCATCATCCTTCTTTTTCGAATCTTCATTTCGGCCACCATATGACCATCCACTAGATTGTCCACCGCGACCTCTTCCATTTTGTCTGCTCTCAAACTTCTTGTTCAACTTTTCCTCTACTTTTAGGGCAAACTAGTATGCCTCTTCAATACTATTCATTCGAACCAGATTCAGCTCCTCTTGAATGCTAGGCCTCAACCCATTAAGGTAACGGGAAACTTTCTCCTTATCAGCTTCTGCATGGCCCGTTCTGATGAGGAGCCGATAGAACTCCTCAGTATACTCCTGAACAGATCTTCCTGCTTGCTTCAAACTTTGCATTTTTTTCAGTAGGTCAAGCTCATAATCAACAAGAATGAACTGTCGCTTCAATTTATCCGATCTCATCTCGTGATTTTCTCCTTTCCCCTTCTATTTCGCTCCAACTGAATTTCTTGCCACAATATCTTCGCATGACCTTTCAGTCTGGCCTTCACAAATTTGACCCTATCAGGATCCTCAACATCTTCATACTCAAAATATTCCTCACATTCATTGATCCAATCGATCAATTCTTCTGGGTTAAGATTTCCAGAAAATGTAGGAATCTCAATCTTAGGTCTTTTTCCAATCTTAAATTTTTTTCGAAAAAGTCTTTCTTCCTCCTGGTTCACAATTTCAGCTTCTCCTTCTTGATATTCTTCTTCAGCTTCATCCTTGCTTTCGTCTCTGACATTAAGATTCATTCCTCTACAAATCTCTTCTTGCAATACTTGCACTTGTCTCTGTAGCTCTCTAACCTCAGGTGTCACAGCACCCGCTCTTCCGCCACATTCTCTTCATGGAGGCATTTTCGCGATGTGCGCTGAAACCCTAGCCACGGTCCTGGTGCAAACTGCCTCACAGTCAGCGATCTGTTTACACACTCAAGAACTCTTGCTTTGATACCACTTGATGAAGGGTGCTCCCCTTAATACCACAAATACATAACAGAAATAGAGAAACAACAACAATATGCAAGAACATAAAGTTAGCTTCTTATTATCACCACAAATGTAGAATTACAAACTTTTAGAATTACAATATGAAAAGCCACATGGGCATTCCCTTACAATATTCTATAGGACAAAGCCTTGAATTATTACCCAGATCTACTACCCAAAACTATTCTGAACCGCCTAAGACAATAATAAAGCCTTCCTTATATAGGCAATTTTCCACCGCCTGGGAAGGTTCCAGAATTTTAGTCAATAAGGCCGACCAAACTTAGAATTATTTTATTTTACATTTTATTACATCATAGTCGGCTCAAGATAACCTTTGAAACCCGAACATAAATTTTGAAGAAAATTATTTTTCGCCATTACAGATGGCCCAACTTCCGAAGACCATAAGTCATCACTAGTTGACCCGATCGGCTATTATAACCCCATTTCGGAAATGCCACGAAGCACTCTACAAGCTTGAACGGCGCAAGCACCTATCACCCAAATTTTTGACCTCATCCGGGGCCTCTAAAGCCTTCAAAACTGAGTTCAAAGTTTCTATACCCTGCTGCCAATACCGAAAACCTTCAATATCTTCCAATATACACTTGATCTGGCAATGAAACTTTACCGGCAGACTTATATGACCAAAATGAACCTCCAAGAAAAAAATTAGATCATTCTGAGCACATACAAAAATTACCAAAAATAGTAACTTTCCATAAATAGCAGCTCTGCACAAAATAGCCCTTATTGAATATAAAAACAAATTTTTATTTTTTTTTGGGTGATGCAAGATTGCTCTTACACCCAGGATGCTCCTACATCATTAGGTAAATCACTTTATCAAGAGATTGAACCACACCATATCTGGCATGGTACACATGACTCCACCAGGAGACTTACGTTACATAGTCAAGAGAGCAGTCATTGCTGAGGATATTAGTAGAGCATCTCAGAACCATAACTCCACACCAAAGCCACCTTAGGGATAGCAGGGCTCAAAGCCAAAGTAGTGGAACTCTCAGGGTTCCAAGAAGGGATAGAAAATACAAGCCCCTTATACACCCCCAACATAGTCATAGCAGCCCTATAAAGGGGGTTATAGTGGGTCTACTCAGATAGGAGGATCGTAGCAGTTCAGACCTTAGTGCATTTAGGTTCAGAATCGAGGACCGTGTTATACTTGTGGTGCCATGGGGCACATATTTAGAGAATGTCCTTAGAAGGGAAATCAATGAGTAGCAATGTCTGAGCCAATAGTTGGGGACATGGGTCAGTCCCACAGAGTGTTTGTAGTGGTTGACAACTGCCAGGCTTAGCATCAAGCCACAATCATTGAGGCATTATTTATGATCAGAGGTAGTGTAGTTTCTATCCTTTTTGATACTGGAGCTACTGACTCCTTTGTTTCTCCATTGGTCGTGGAGCATTGTGGGCTAGTGGCAGCTAGGAAAGACATTAGATGAGAAGTTGAGTTAGCTTTAGGAGCTAGAGTATCGGTTACCTCTTTGGTTAGGGAGTGCCCGATTCAGATTGGTGGTTTGACCACCTCAGCAGACCTCAGAGTTACACCTCTTGGATCTTACAGAATAGTTCTTGGCATGGATTGGCTATATGCTCACAGGGCCAAGCTAGATTGTCGTAAGAAGTTGGTCAAATGTTTGGATGATGATGACAATGCTACTGTGATATCTGGAATCCAGAGGCTAGTATCTCTTTGTATGATCTCTTCTATGCAGCTTAAGCGAAGCATGCGGAAGGGATGTCAGATGTTTTCTATCACCATCAATGATAGGGAAGATGAGGTAGAATAGGAAACCTCATTGGATGACCATCCCATACTGCAAGAGTATGTGGATGTGTTTCCTTCGGAACTACCTGGTATGCCACCCTAAAGGGTAGTAGACTTTCACATGGATCTTGTACCAAGGGTAGAATCAGTTTCTAGAGCACCTTACAAGATGACCACTAATGAGCTTAATGAGCTCAAGACATAGCTTGAGGAACTTTTAGAGAAATGACACATTCATCCTAGTGTTTCTCCTTCGGGTGCACATGTGATCTTCATGAAGAAGGATGGATATCTTAGGTTGTGTATGGATTACCGACAGTTGAACAAGGTAACCATCAAGAATCGGTATCCACTACCTAGGATCGATGACCTGTTTGATCAGCTTCAAGGCACCAGAGTGTTCTCTAAGATTGACCTTAAGTCAGGGTATCACCAGTTGAGGATAGTGGATAGTGATATCCACAAGACTGTATTCTATACTAGATATGGCCACTATGAGTTCACCATGGTTCCATTCGATCTTACAAATGCTACATCTGTATTCATGAGCCTTATGAATGGAGTGTTTCATACTTTCATTGACAAGTTTGTGGTGGTGTTCCTTGATGATATCTTGATCTATTCGAAGGATGAGAGAGAACATGAAGAGCACCTAAGACAAGTTTTGCAGTGCCTTAGAGATAACCAACTTTACAACAATTTGTCGAAATGTGCCTTCTTTAGATCTGAGGTCAAGTATTTGGGCCATGTAATATTTGGCGATGAGATCTTTGTAGACCCATCAAAGATTGAGGCCATCATGAACTAGCTAGCACCTACCTCAATGACTGAACTGAGAAGTTTCATGGGTTTAGCTGGTTATTATAAATGGTTTGTTGAAGGGTTCTCTTGAGTAGCATACCCTATTACTTCTCTTCAGTGAAAGGGAAAGAAGTTTGAGTGGACTGAGAAGTGTGAACAAGCTTTCTAGGAGCTCAAGAGAGCATTCACCAGTGCACCAATTCTTGCTATGCCAGAGCCTTCAACAGTGTTTGTAGTTTTCACAGATGCTTCCTTAGATGGTTTAGGGGTAGTTCTTATGCAAGATGGGTGAGCTATAGCCTATGAGTCTAGGAAAATAAACACTCACGAGCTCAACTATCCTACCCATGATCTCGAACTTGTAGTAGTGGTGCATGCTTTAGTGAGATGGTGACACTTCCTCTTAGGACATCGATTTGAACTTCATTCAGACCATCAGAGTCTACAATACATCTTCACTCAGCCAAACCTTAATGCTAGGCAACAGAGATGGACGAAGTTCTTATGTGAATATGATCATATTCTTCATCACTTGCATGAAGATGAGTTATATGCAGAAGTGAGTGAGCTGATTCAGTCTCAGAGACCCCTTGAGGGGAAGTATGCAGATTATTCCTTGGAATCAGATGGACTCTTATGTCATAGAGGATGGATCTACATACCTTCTTTTGGAGGATTGCAAGAGTTTGTCATGCTAGAGGCCCATAGAGACCCTTATGCAATGCATCCCAGAGTGAAGAAGATGCATGCCGATTTGAGATAGTTATATCATTGGCCAGGCATGAGAATGCAGATTGTCGAGTTAGTAGCTAGGTGTCTTGAATGCTAGAGGGTGAAGGTAGAACACTGATGTCTAGGTGGTCTACTTCAGCCCCATGAGATACCAGTGTGGAAGTGGGACACCATATCTATGGACTTTGTTTTTGGTCTCCTTATGTCATCCCATCATCATGATGCCATCATGGTGACAGTTGACAAGTTGACCAAGGTGGCTCATTTTTCACCAGTGCATACTGTTAGGCCATTTTTCTGTCATAGCAAAAATCCTTTGAAAATGGCCTCTTCCTTGCAAGTTTTCTTGAAGTATCCTGCCCTGTGTTCTTCATGCTGTCACCTTGCTCTAGTCCAAATTGCACGTGCTGAATTGCAAAACCCAGAAAGTTATTCAAATTCTAAGGTCTATAGGAAAATAATTTCAAAATCTGTCACAGTGTCGAAAACCCACAGTGTTTTTGAAAATCCATGATGTTTTCAGTCTGTGTGAAAACCTTCATTATTTTTGACCTTGTGCCTTCCAGCTTTTGTGCACTTATCTTTTGGCGTTAGAAACTTTGTGTGTTTTCAATCTTTTGCTGAAAACCCTATGTTGTTTTGACCCTGCACTTCTGCCTTATTTGTTGGCATTCTCTAACTGCACAAGTCTGACTGGATGGTGGGCCCGGATCTTCAAAAGTCTCAAAGTGATTGGTTGTCGCATGGCCGCATGTCATACTTTTATGACATGCGATCATGCGACCGCTTGCCACCTGTCCGTGTGGGTCCTAGTTCTTAGCGGTGTTCAGATGCCTGGTGGTTAAGTCTTCATTCTGCGACCTGGTGACTTGCGGTTATCTCTTGGTCGCTGATTCCTGGTGGTTAAGCCCTTAACATCTAGCGACTTGGCTAGCAGTTTTCTTTGCCTTAGTCATGTGGTCACATAATGGTGGGCCTGAGTTTTCAAAGCTCAGATTTAACTGGTTGTCGCATGATCACATGTGAAATTTTTTTGACATGTGACCATGTGACAAGGCTCTTTCCTTGGCTAGTGGTCCCATTGGCAGTCATGGTGGCCTTTGATTAACTATCGCATGATTGTATAGCCCAGTTTCTGGCTATGCAATCATGCAACTGGTTGACATGTGTCTGTGGCAGTGAGGTGACATTTCATCGGTGGGCCCAGGAGATCTAGAGAGAGGGGTGATGTGGTAGTTCCCATTGGTTGACGTGGAGGTACTATGGTCCCGCTATGTTTTGGCTGGTCCGTGTGATCTAAGGTGGTAGTCTTATGGATTTTTCACATGATCGCAAGGGCCATCTTTCGGCCTTGCGATCATGCAACAAGGGTACCATGTGTGCTCGAGCCTATTTGTAGTTGGCAGGTGGTGTTGTGGCAATCTCTGGTTGGTCCGAGCTGGCAGGATGATAGATTTGAACGTGGGCCTAGGTTAGGGTATCTCGGCGATGACATGACAACTAGTAGGATGCATGTTAGTGGCTTGTCACATGTTCGCATGAGCTAGTTTTTTGACTTGCGAACATGTGACAAACCCTTTTGTGGTAGCGGCAGCGTCGGTGGTTATGAAGAAGGTAATGGGAAGTGGTGTGTCGCATGTTTGCATAGCCCATTTTTGGGCTATGCAATCATGCGACAGCTGTTTGGCATTGCCATTGTGGAGTTAGCCTGAGGTGTTTGGATGGGTTAAAAACACAAGCCCATGAAATGCATGGTGACCATTTGCTTTCATTTTTGAATCTCTGAGAACGTTTCCTACGACCAGAAAGGACTGAAATTGATGACAGAAAGGGCCAGAGTTGGTAAAACTGATTTTCTCCATCGCTCCAGTGTGCTCCAGGGTGTGAGATGATTGTAGAAGAGGAGTGTCTTGCCATAGGGGAGTAAATGAAATGTACCAAAAGTAGTTGCAGGGTCACTTCCAATTTGAATTTTGTAGATTTTTGAGTGATCTTTGGTGCCTTTTCAGAGTTTCTCATGATTGAATATCTGATGTTGATTAAGTGCATTTAGGACTTAGTGTTTTCCCTCTGAATTGTATCAAATTTGGATGAACTTGAAATGCCTAATTGATGGAAAACCCTAATCCTATCCCTGGTTACCCATAGCTTGTTGCATCCTACTGGTTTAGGATTCCAAGGTAACCAGTGGTATAAATAGTTGAAATTTTGACTTTGTAGGGTTTCCAGCTTAGAGTTCCTTTCTGGTTCCATGAAAGGTTTTGTCCTGCAGATTTCTCCTTTTCTCTACATATAGAGTGTTCTTCTTTTCTTGCTGGTTCTGAGAACATAATGCATATTGTAAGTGACTTGTCTTATGTGTGAAAAGTTAATATACTCTTACTATTGTCAAGCTATCTCCATTTGAATTTTGAATTCATTAGTCATGCATCAAGGATGTCTAGTTTTTCTACCTTGCATTACCTAAGAGCTTGTGGGTGGAGTTGTCTTCGTAGAGATAACTAGTTCAGGGTTAGTATTCATGTATGTATGAGTTGAAATATCAAGGATAGGTCATGCTTGTCTTCCAGTGGATGATGGTTAATATATTGTCTATTCATAGGTCTCTTCTAAGGGGAGGGTCAAAATCCTTTGATGGGTAATAACATATTTGAATACATAGGTGGGAACTAAGTTGAGGTTTGGTCATGGTGTGTGATTGATGTCAGGCATCAACACATTGAGCATAATGTGTTCTTGTTTCATAGCTTTCTCTTGCAATAAGGTATTTGACTCTGTGGCCCATTGGATAAGGCACTGGTCTATGAGAGACTTAAGGTATCTCAGGGGTCCCTTCAATCTCATTTTAAAATCATTTCCCTTCAGCTCCACCTTTTCCCTTTCTTGTTGATAGGTTAGGTCTCTAGTTTTCATACTCACTCCATGCAAGTAGGGCTATTGCATGAGATATTGGTTTCATTTGAGGTATAGGATACCTATAAGGGTTTGAAAATCATTCCACAGTCAGTTACCTACAGGCTTATAGTGTGACACAAATTGTATGAGTGTGCAGATGAGGTACACCCGCCTGAGTGATGTGGAGCTCAAAGTGTAGAAGGATCTCTCTTTGATCCTTGTCAGTTGGCCCTTTTTCCTATCAGATTTAGAGTGTTGAGTGAATGTGACACTAGCCCTGTCAATCCTAACGCCAAGCTAACCTTTGGGGAAAAAGAACACCAACACGTACTACCTTTACTGCACCTTCAGTGGCACAAGTGTTCTTGTAAGATATTGTCAGACTGCATGGCATACCTCATAAGATCATCTCAGATAGAGATTCTCTCTTCACTTCATCCTTTTGGAGAGAATTAGAAGCATCTTTGGGCATTAGGCTCAATTTCAATATGACCTATCATCCAAAGACAGATGGGTAGACCGAGAGGGTCAATCAGGTGTTGGAGGACATGCTTCGCATGTATGTCATGGACCATCAGACATGGTGGGAGGAATACCTACACTTAGTGAAGTTTGCCTATAACAATGGGCATTATACATCCCTGAGTATGCCTCCGTACCAGGTTCTTTATGGTAGACCATGCAGGACACCACTTAGTTGGGATAGGATCAAGGATAGAGTTTCTATTGGTCTTAAGTTAGTCAGAGATATGGAGTAGCAGGTTCCCTTGATTAGGCAACATCTTAGAGAGGCTCAGGATAGACAAAAGAAGTATGTCAATGCGAAGAGGATCAATCAAGCTTACTTAGCAGGAGACAGGGTCTTTTTGAGAGTGCGACCGCATAAGAGTCCAATCTATTTTGGAAAGGGCTCTAAGCTAGCACCTCATTTTGTTGGACCTTTTGATATCCTTGAGAAGATAGGACTAGGTGCTTACCGTTTAGCTTTTCCACCTAGCCTGCCACACATCCATGATGTGTTTCATGTTTTAGTTTTGTGGAAGTATGTTTTTGATGAGTCTCATATGATAGATTGGGATGCTTTGTAGGTAGAGTTCGATGGACAACTGGAGTTGGAGCCTATACGTATTTTAGCCCGATGGACCCTGGCACTTCGAGGCAGGGCGCTGGACTAGGTTAGGGTCCAATAGAATTATTATGACGAGGTCACAACTTCATGGGAGGATGCAGCACAGATGAGGTCATAGTATCCTCACCTCTTTGATGAACTCCAGGAGGAGGTTCATGCCTAGAGGGGGTGGATGTGAGACCTATCAGATAGTCATAGATATACTACTTCTATTTTTATGTTATCAATACTTATTTCACAGACATACTTGACTATATTGAGACACCTATGTATTTGAGGATCTATGGAATCCTATACTATATGTTCGGTACTTGATTATGTAATCAAGGTACACTCAAGATACTACATGTTTTGATTCAGTTACAGTTACGATTATGTTACATATGATGTTATATGATGTTTGAAAACTATTGCGATGAAAAGTTAGTTTAGGAAACCGAAGTTATGCTTAGTTGATTGATTCATAGACATAGCTTAAAAACCATGCAGTATTAATGTATTATGTTTATATCATGTTGATTGGACCTACTGATGTGTGCAATGAGTGTTCAGGATAAGTTGACCATGGATCTAAATGTGGGGCTCCAATAGTGCAACCTATGTTTATACCGTGCATACCAAGGTCCTCTTTGTAAAAGAAATGTGGACCTCGTTGTATAGTCTTTTATTCGTAAATGTGGTTTGCATGTGTGTCATTAAATTAGTTTATGTCTATGTGAATTAGCCATGTCATTTGTTTTAATAAATGTGCCAAATTTGGCAAATTGTGGCTTATGTGTTGGCATGGTTAAATATTTTATTATTGATTGGGTCAAGGGGCTTGACTAGGATGTAACCTTAGGGTAGGATCAACTAACCTTGGGTTGGTAAGTTTTTAGAAGTCAACCAAGACCAGAAATCCATGCATAAACTTTAGGTGGAGTTTAAGAGGGTCATTTGGGCTCCCATAGGTTAACTGGGGTCAATTTTAGCTACCCAGGTTGATACCTTAGGGGTTAGGGGTCATTTTCAACCCATTAAGAGCCTTAAAACTCATTTATGACCCCTCTAAAGTCAAGGTTTTCAACTCATTTGGTTAACCTCTCTCTTCTTCCCAAACTTGCATTCAACTTCATTTATGGTGAAGGAAGGAAAGTGGGAAGATGGGAATGGAAGTTTCTTTCCCTCTTCTAATTGGCTCCTAGATTTTAGGAGGTTTGCCTATTTAGGAGAGACTTGGAGAAGGGTTTAGTTGATCACCCACTCTAGATTTGGAGACCACTTTGTTGGAAAAAGCTTAGGAAGAAGACTAGTTGGAAGGAGTTTCAAAGTTTTTCAGAATTTCAACATTTGCTTAGATCAAGGTAGGCCTTGTGCTATTTTTGTTATTTCTTGCATAAGTTTGAGCTTGGAGCTCCATTAATGGAGTCCATGGCTTTTTATGGTTCATGTTGTAAAATTTATGTTTTGTAAAAATGTTGTTTTTCCTTTGTGATTTCGTTTTGGGATGGGTTTCTTCAAGGTTTACTCACCTTAGGGAAGGTGGAGTAACCTTGAAGGGGGTAGTAGGATGTAGACCCAGGATGTGCAGAGTCTCCCATGTGTGGAGGGATAAAACATGGGGTTCCACGATACCCATGATGCCAAACATGGCCTACGAGCACCTGAGGGGCATAAGGAGAGTTAGATCGTATATCTTGGAGATGGTCTTCCCAAGTCCATGTGTGGCTTGGGATATTTGTATCTTGTTCTAGCTTCTCCACCTGGTAGTCCACCTCTACCTCTTTTTTAGGAAGGTCTCTTGGAGGCCTTCCCCTTGTAAAACCCAGTTGGGAATAGCACTTTATTGTTTTCATGTCTTGCTCATTTTCCTTCATGCTATGGTTGTCTGTTTGTACCCTGTTTCATTTGGATCCCCTAGCTCGGGGGTGGCCTTAAAAAGGCCTAGGTTGGGAGGTGAGCCTCCATGGTCAACCATGCCTAAACAGGAACCCAGATGATGCAAGGCTTGTAAAATTTGTGGACTTAGAGTAAACTTCAATTTGAAAATTCGTTGTAATGTTCGTTGTAAAATTTTACATTTTGGAAATATAATGGAATTTGAAATTTAGTAAATATCCTGTGTATTGAACAATGGATCTTGTATGTATTTGAAAAAAATAAAATTTATTATGACAAAAAAATATTGTATTCTCCATTTAAAATTTATGTGTTAGAGAGGTTCAAATCTTTAGAAATAAATAAATGGAAAATTTTACGTTATTTTGTGAAAAAGGATTATTGGATTATTTTTTATAAAATTTTACGATATTTAAATGCTAAAGGTTTATTTATATTTCGTTAGTTTGGTAAAAAACAAAGATAAATCTTTAAATTAATGATTAATTTATTGAGTTTGTATTTTGATTACAAATGAAATTGATGTATTAAGTACAAAAATAAATAATATTAATTTATTTGTTTTGTACTTAGTGTATTTTTTGAAATATTTCCCCAAAAAATAAAATGATCAAAATAAAATTTTTACAAATACAAGTTGTTAGGAATGTATTATGGATTTCATATATGCATTTAAAATAAATAAATTTTGAGGCTACATGGCTGATGTTTTACGTTTCAGGTTTTCTTGTTTACACCAGTAAATAAAATAATAAAATAAGTTAGTTTTATAAATATAAGATATTTACTTTCAAAATAAAAGTATACTAAACTAATTCTTTTTATTCATTGGTAAGTCACGCTGGGCACTTTTAAAAATAAATAAAATGAAGTGAATGTTTAAAAAAATTCATATATGGGATTTACGTGCAAGGTGCGTTAGAAGCTTTGTTATTTTCTTTAAGTTATTTTTTTAAAGTTATGGGAGGGGCCGGTTGAAAAAGAGAAATTTAAACTTCACTTTACCAAAATTTAGCTTGTAATTTATTTTATTTTTATATATGATATTAAAATAGTTTTATAATAATGTTTTTAGAATTTATTTAAAGATTTTTTTTGAGTTGGTTAATATGAAGTTTAGAGTAGTTATTATTTTATTTTATTTTTTTATTTTTACATATTAATATGTTTGAATATTTCGTTCAATAGTTTTAAGTTTTAATAATGACATTTTATTATCCGGTTGGATTTAGTTAATTTAGTTTTTTTATTTTTTTAAAAATAAGTTTAAAGAGATAGTAAATGTTTTTTTTTTTTTTTACTATAGCATTATTATATTTATTTTATTAAATTAGCTTTCTTTTGTATTTAAGTTAGTTGTTATTTTTTTCAAGATAAAAGTAAATCTTTATATAATTCTATTTTATTGATTAAAATAGTGTTTTAAATTATAATGTTAGAAGTGGAATAATGTTAATTAATTAGTTTATGCTAAAGTCAAAAATATTCATTAAAATTCTTTATTGAATACTATAGTTTTTAATTCATATTGTTAAGCATGGATTATCGTCAAATAAATTAAATTATATTTTATTTAGTATAATCGTTTTAAATAGAATAGATAATTTTTTTTAATTAAGAGATTATTTATTAGTTTATTGGATATATTATTTAGTTGATATCTAATTTTTTTCTTATCATCACCTTGTGGTCTCGTCTTGGGTCTTAATGACCTTATTAGATTTGTTGGCCAAATCTTGTGCACGGTTGACTTTCGGTCAACATTAGTCAAACCTTGGACATAACCTTGGTTTGCATGCACAAACCCTTCCCTGATGTATTTTAACCCTTGTAGAACCTTGTCGAACATGTTTGGGCATAGTTGACTTTTTGGTCAACTCTTGGTCAAACCTTGGTCAAATGTCTCGGTATGTGTGCCCAAGTATTCTTGGTTGTATTTTTGTATCCTTATAGCTTAGTTGTGCATATTTTGGTGATGGTTGACTTTTGGTCAACTTTGGTTGACTTTTAGTCAACTATCCTGATTTGCATGCTGGTCAAAGCTAGTAGTCTAGGGAACCCTGTAGCTTTGTTTAGAGTTGTTTGTTAAGGTTTAACTTTTGGTCAAGCTTGGTCAAACATGGTCAACCTAGTATGCTTGGACCTTTGGGTGTTTTCAGAAACTTCAATATTTTCAGTTGCCTATGTTCTCTCTATATTGTTTAGCATGCACATAGGGCCTTGTGCCAGTTAGCAAATTCTTCTTAGTTGCGTTGGTGTGTTTGTTTGTAGTTGTTTAGTAGGTTTTAGAAAAAAATTCGTAGTTGTGTTTTGCTCAACTTTTGGGCATGACAGTTGCCGCCCATTGCGCGAGGGGGTGTGGGGGTTAGGGCTTTGACACCCTCCTGCCCCCATTTATTTTGAATTTTTTTAAAATTAAATAGTGTCGAGCGCTTTAAGGGTTTAAGGGATTAATATTTTTTATTATTATTATATAGTCTTAGATTTATTTAATAATATTTAATTAATCATAAATAATTTAAATATCTTTTTTTTTTAATTACTGGTGAGCTTTTAAGTTTTGTGAATTTCAAAACAAGGAACACTTAGAATAATTTTTAAAAAATTTTAGAAACATATTTGAAAACTATAATTTGAGGCTAACAACATGAGTTAAAAAGAAATTTATTTTAAACACTATTTTTTGGGGTTTATTTCAATAAATATTCGAAGTATAAAATAATAAAATAAATTTCTTCTCTTTTCCCACAACAAAAATTTATTTAATTTAATTAAAAACCACAAAACTAGATGCTAATATTATTTATCGATTATATACAATGCAAATGCAAAATCTAATTAAATCTATGAGATATTTAAGAAATAAATATTGTGCATCTTAAAGACCTAACGTATAATTAATTTGCACTCTTATATATAACCATAAATTTTAATGTCCTAACTTTCAAATAATTCATACACTTAGAACCACATTGATTTTTTTTAAAATTAATCCATAAAAGATTCCATTTTCTAATTTCCATATTTTCCATTAAAAATGTTAGGAACCTGTGTGTTCCTTTTGTTTATTCTATTAGTGTAGTGTTGTTGGACGCATATGCTTTGTAAGTCATCCCGTTAGTTTATTTTATTATCCCACATGCATAGGTAGTATTACTTTTTTAGATCGCACTTAGTATATAAGTGGGTGTTGAGTCCTTTGTTGGTACCGAAGAGTTTATTGTATTGAGCTTGCTCAAAGGAGGTTACCCCCTCGAAGTGGCCCGTGATCAATAGACTCACTCTGAGTTCTACTTTGCTCTATATTTCTATTATTTCGTGCATGTTCATTATAGCGTTGATGGAGGTTCCTCTCATCTGGTATCAGAGCACTTTCTTAGGCTCGCTGGTAGAAATTCTTTTTTCCATTTCAAGTTCTTCAGGTTCTTTTTAAATCTCATCTGTGTTACAATTGGGTTATTTCAAATTACAGAAATTCTTGTTCTTACGATAGTTCAATTCCGTTGTTAGTAAAAAAAATTTTGTATTTTCGCCATAGCTTCCTTGCTTCTTTCTGGTTTCCTCTCAAAGTTTCTCAACACCTCCGACATACCCTTTCGCATACTTCCTTCCTTGAGGACCCTAACCCCAATTCCCCATTTTTAAGCCTTAAATCCCTTATTTCTCAAATTTTAGGGTTTGCCCTAACTTTTCCATTTCTCAGCCAATCGCCACCAAATCAAAGCCACAAGGTTCATTTCCTCATTCTGCTCCTTTGTCTCTCTTAGACCGCTCTTCCCATTCTGCCTCTCCACCCCTGAAACCCTCATTTTTCTTTTTTCCTTTTCATCAGAAAATGCATATCCACTCTTCGAACCCTCATTACCCATTTGCATTTTGCCCAACTCCAAGTTTTCCCTTACTGAAAAAGTTTCTATTTCTCTTTTTCTTCCCATTCCTAAACTAAAAAAAAACAAAAAACCCTGGTATATAGTTGTCACCCGTACATGAGCAAAAATCATGGAGGAGGAACTTGCCTCCCTCAAGACCAGACTTCAAGATCTGGATGAAAAATTTCTCGGTCTCACTCTTCAACAGTCAAGCCTGAACCGAGGCCATTCTGCCGACACTAGTTCTAGCCCTTTTCGTGGACTGAAGCTTGATTTTCCTCGCTTTGATGGTGCTGATCCAACTGGATGGATTTACCAGGTAGAGCAGTATTTCAGTTTGCATAATACTACAGATTTCAAAAAAGTTTCGCTTGCATCTTTTCATTTGGAGCATGACGCTCTTCAATGGTTCCGTTGGTACATCAAGGCTAACAATGATCCCACCTGGACAGAATTGTGTACACTTCTTTTGAAGCGTTTTGGCCCTAGTGATTTTGATGACTTCACAGGCGCACTCACTAAACTCTGACAAACAAGCACAGTGAGAGAATACCAAACAAAGTTTGAAAAATTAGCTAATCACACAGAGGGATTATCTGATGAATTCTTTTGTAGTTGTTTTATCAGTGGTTTGAAGGATGCACTCCAATCTGAAGTCAAAATATTTCGGCCCACTACTATGATGGAAGCCCTTGGGTTGGCTAAATTAGCGGAGGACAAGATCAATGCTTTACAATGATCCAGATCTAATTTTGTTCCATTCCGAAATGCAAGCTCTCAACACCCTCCGGTCACACCAACTCCCAAAACTACTCCTGTCAAGCACTTGTTTGAAACAGAGATGCGAGCCCGTCGGGAAAAAGGGCTTTGCTATAATTGTGATGAGAAATGGTCCCGAGGCCATAGATGTGTGCAGCAAAAGCTCTATCTCTTGGATGTGGATTCCCCACCCGAACAGGAAGAGTATGAAGATGCTCAAGAAACAGTAGATGAAGAGGTTGAACCAGAAGCCCAACCAAAGATATCTGTCCATGCTTTGGCCGGAGTCACTACCCCACAAACCATGCGGGTTCGGGGTTACTTCAAGAAGGTCCCTCTTACTATCCTCACTGATTCTGGTAGCACTCACAACTTCATTGACCCCAGTATAGCCAAACGGGCTGATTGCTTTGTTCATCCCTGCTCTAACTTTGAAGTCATGATTGTTAATGGGGGCACTTTACCTTGCAAAGGGAAATGTCACAATGTGCATCTCTCTATTGGAGATTATACCCTACGCTCTGACATGTTTGCCTTGCCCTTAGGGGGTTGTGATGTGGTTTTGGGTGCCCAATGGTTACGCACTCTTGGTCCCATTCTCTGGAATTTTTCTAAACTTTGGATGAAGTTTTCAGTCAGTGGGCAACAACACACTTTGACAGGCTTGCAGCCCGGGTCTCTCAGCATCATCAGTTCACATCGTATGGAAAAGCTTCTTAAGAAGAATTCACATGGTGTCATCGCTCAGCTCCATTCCATCCAAATGCAACCATCAGCAGTCTCTAGTACTCGTGTAGATCTACAACAAATTTTGGATAAGTATTCCACTGTATTTGCTGAACCTATGGGCTTGCCACCGTCTCACCCAGAGGACCACCGTATTCAACTCCTTCCTGGTAGTGTCCCACCCAATATCAGGCCCTACCGCTACCCCTTTCATCAAAAGACTAAAATTGAGATGCTTGTTCGTGATTTACTGAAGCAAGGTATTATTCACCCTAGTACTAGTTCTTTTTCATCTCCAGTTCTACTGGTCCACAAAAAAGATGGGTCTTGGCGACTCTGCATTGATTTTCAAGCCCTTAATAATATCACCATAAATGATAAGTTTCCCATTCCAGTTGTTGATAAACTTCTTGATGAGCTTCATGGCACTCATTTTTTCTCAAAGTTGGATCTTTGTTCTGGGTATCATCAAATTAGGGTCAATGAGGAGGATATTCCTAAAATAGACTTCCGCACACATGATGGTCACTATGAATTTTTAGTCATGCCCTTTGGCCTCACTAATGCTCCTTCAACATTTCAGGCAGTGATGAATAAAATATTTCGGCCCTACCTCAGAAAATTCATTCTGGTCTTCTTTGATGATATTCTCATCTATAGCAAAACTTGGGCTAAGCATCTCCATCATCTGGAACTCATCCTGCAACTTCTCTCTAATCATCAACTCTGTGCGAAAATGTCAAAATGTGTGTTTGGCCAGAAGGAAGTGGAGTATCTCGGGCATATTGTTGCACACCATGGGGTTCGGGTGGATCCTACCAAAATAGATGCCATGAAAAATTGGCCGCATCCTCAAACTCTCAAGAGCCTTCAAGGTTTTTTGGGTCTGACTGGCTATTACTGGAAGTTTTTCAAGAATTATGAGAAGATTGCAGCACCATTGATAGCTATGTTAAAAAAAGATGCTTTTACCTGGACCCAGGTTGCTGAGAATGCATTTGCACAACTGAAACAAGCTATGTGTAGTACACCTGTTCTTGCTATGCCAAATTTTTCTAAGCCCTTTACTATTGAGAGTGATGCTTGCAGCAATGGACTGGGTGTTGTTCTCCTTCAAGATGACCATCCTATTGCATTCACTAGCAAAGCTCTTTCTAGTAAGAATCTAGCCATATCTACATATGAAAAAGAAATGATGGCTATTTTGCATGCTGTACAAAAGTGGCGACCATACCTCCTTGGGAGTCATTTTTGCATCAAGACTGACCACCAAAGTTTGAAATACTTCCTAGAACAACGAGTATCCTCCCCTACACAACAGAAATGGGTCAGCAAACTCATGGGGTATGATTATGAGATCACCTACAAGAAGGGTAAGGACAATATTGTGGCTGATGCTCTTTCCCACACATTTGATGATCAAGCTTCACTTTCAGCTATTTCTATGCCAATCCCAAATTGGTTAGAATCTGTTCAACAGGGCTATGTCAGTGACCCCTCTTTATCTCAGATCATTCACCAACTGGCCAATAATCCTTCTATGGTACCACATTATTCATGGGATGGTGCTTCTCTCCGCTATAAGGGGCATCTAGTGCTTCCTCAAAAGCTAGATTTGCAACAGGCTGTCTTTTATGAACTCCATGCTTCTCCTTCGGTAGGACATTCTGGGTTTCTCAAGACTTATGAGCGGGTAAGGCAAATTTTTTTTTGGAAAGGAATGAAACAGATGATTCAACAAATGGTGGCTGACTGTGATACCTGCCAACGCCACAAGGGTGAAATGACCCTCCCTTCTGGTTTATTGGAACCCTTGCCCATCCCTACATAGATTTGGACTGATATTTCTATGGATTTCATCAAAGGGCTTCCTAAATCTGGTGGCAAAATAGTGATTTTGGTTGTGGTTGATCGTCTCTCCAAATATAGTCATTTTTGTGCCCTCAGCCACCCCTATACTGCCTCCTCAGTTGCACAGATCTTCATGGACCAGATCTTTCATCTACATGGCCTCCCTTCTTCCATTGTCTCTGACCGTGATGTAGCTTTTACCAGTCATTTTTGGACAGCATTGTTTCAGCAAGTTGGTACCAAACTAAAGATGAGTTTGGGTTATCACCCACAAACTGATGGTCAGACCGAAATCGTCAACAAATGTTTGGAAACTTATCTTCGTTGCTTCACTTCTGAACAGCAACATCAGTGGGCCAAGTGGCTTCCTCTTGCAGAATGGTGGTACAATACCTCTTACCATACGACATCTAAAATGACTCCCTATGAAGCAGTTTATGGGCAAGTACCCCCAGTACTCCTTCCCTACACTCCCAGTAGTTCACCAGTTCAGGCAGTTGACATAGTTCTCCGCACCAGGGATCAGATTCTTCACACTTTACAGGATAATCTTCACATCGCCTGCAATCGCATGAAACAACAAGCAGATCAACATCATTCTGAGTGCTCTTTTCAAGTTGGGGATATGGTTTTTCTTCATCTTCAACCATACAAGCAATCCTCCCTGAAGCTTAAAGGGCGTCATAAGTTGGCCCCCAAATTTTATGGGCCATAGAAAGTTCTGCAGAAGATTGGTTTAGTTGCTTACAAACTAGAACTTCCTCCTTCTCGCATTCATCCAATATTTCATGTTTCTTGTCTCAAGCAAGTTCTTGGCACTAACATCAAAGCACAGACTACTCTACCTGAATTGGATAAGGAAGGATCCATTATTTTGGAGCCTGAGGCAATCCTTGACCGGCGCACTTGTCAGCTTCCCTCTCGCTCTATCTCTGAGGTATTGATTTAGTGGCATGGCATGCAACCAAAGGATGCTACATGGGAACCCCTTCTTCAGATTCAGCAACAATTTCCACACCTTAAGCTTTGAGGACAAAGATTTTTTCTGAAGGGGAGGGGATGTTAGGAACCTGTGTGTTCCTTTTGTTTATTCTATTAGTGTAGTGTTGTTGGACGCATATGCTTTGTAAGTCATCCCGTTAGTTTATTTTATTATCCCACATGCATAGGTAGTATTACTTTTCTAGATCACACTTAGTATATAAGTGGGTGTTGAGTCCTTTGTTGGTACCGAAGAGTTTATTGTATTGAGCTTGCTCAAAGGAGCTTACCCCCTCGAAGTGGCCTGTGATCAATAGACTCACTCTGAGTTCTACTTTTCTCTATATTTTTGTTATTTCGTGCATGTTCATTATAGCGTTGCTGGAGGTTCCTCTCAAAAAAGTTTTCAAATAAATTCTAAAAACTCAAATATTTGATTTACAAGGAATCCCTAATTCCAAATTTTTGACATATAGTTGAAAATAAATTTTACAACAAAATTTCTAAACTGAAATTTTCTCAAGTCACAATTCTTACAAGCCCTCCATCCAGCTGGGTACCTGTAAATGCAAGGTTAACCATAAAGGTTCATCTCCCAACCTAGGTCATTACATGGCCACCCTCGAGCTAGGGGATCCAAATTGGAACATGATACAAATAGAAATTATACATGAAAGAAGTAGACAACATGAACACACTTCAACAAATTTTTCCAACATGGTTTAACAAGAGGAAGACCTCCAAGAGGCCTTCCTGAAATAGGGTAGAGGTGGACTACCAGGTGGAGAAGCTATAGTACAAATACAAATTTTCCAAGACACACATGAACTTGGGGTGACCATCTTCAAGAAGATGCGGTCAAATATCCTTATCCCCCCTAGGTTCTTGTAGGTCATACTTGACATCATTTCTATCATGAAACCCCATGTTTATCACTCCATGCATGGGAGACTCTGCACATCCTAGGTCTTCTTCCTACTACCCCCTTCAAGGTTGCTCCACCCTCCCTAGGGTGAGTAAGCCTTGAAGAATCACATCCCAAATAGAATACACAAAAGAAAAATAACAATTTACATAATTTAAATTTCAAACCAAAAACCTTGAAAAGACATGGACTCCATTAATGGAGCTCCGAGCTCAAACTCATGCAATAAATTAACAAAAATATCACAAGATCCTACCTTGACCCAAGAAAAGGATGAAGACTACAAATGCAGACTCCTTCCAAGATAGTCCTTCCTAAGCTCCTTCAAAACTGAAAAGGTCTACAAATCTAGAGATTTGGTGAACACTCAAACCCTTTCCCAAGCTTTCCCTAAATAGGAAAACCTCCTAAAATCTAGGAACCTATCAAAGGAGAGGAAGAAAATTCCAGTCCCTTCTTCCCACTTTCCTTCCTTCTCATTAATGAAGTTGAGAGCAAGTTGTGAAGAAGAGAGAGGTTAGCCAAAACTTGACAACTCTTCAAATTCGACCAACTTGGAAATCTAGACTTTAGGGGAGTCATAAATGAGTTTTAAGGCTCTTAATGGGCTGAAAATGACCCCTAACCCCTAAGGTATCAACCTAGATAGCTCAAACTAGCCCTAGTTAACCTATGGAAGCCCAAATGACCCTCCTAAACTACACCTAAAGTTTACACACGGATTTCAAGTCTTCATTGACTATCTAAAAAATTCCCAACCCAAGATAAGTTGATCCTACCCTAAGGTTAACTCCTAGTCAAGCCCTTGACCCAATCAAATACAATTTACTAACCATGCCAATACTTAAGCCACAATTTTCCAAATTTGGCACATTAATTAAAACAAATGGCATGGTTAAGTCAAAAATACATTTACTAAATTAATTACACACATGAAAACCACATTCACAAAATAAAGACTATACAATGAGGTCCACATTTCTTTATACAAAGAGGACCTTGGAATGCACGGGATAAACATAGGTTCCAATACTGGATCCCCACATTTAGATCCATGGTCAACTTATCCTACACACTCATTGCACACATTAGTAGGGCCAATTAACATGATATAAACATAATACATCATCAATACTGCATGGTTTTAAAACTATGTCTATAAGTCAATCAACTAAGCATAACTTTAGTTTCCTAAACCAACTTTTCATTGCAATCATTTTAAACATCATATAACATCATATGTGACATCATAATAACTGAAACTAAATCAAAACATATAGTATCTCTAGTGTACCTTGATTACATAATCAGGTACTGAACATATAACATATAACATAGGGTTCAACAGATCCTCAAATACATAAGTTTCTCAAATAGTCAAGTACGTCTGTGAAATAAGTACTGAAAGCATACAAAATAAATTAGTATAAATATGACTATCTACTAGGTCTCACATCCACCCCATCGAGGCATGGACCTCCTCTTGAAGTTCATCAAAGAGGTGAGGGTACTGTGATCTCATATATGCTGCATCCTCCCATGAAGTTGTGACCTCATCATAACAATCCAACTAGACCCTACCCTGGTCTAGTGCCCTACCTTGAAGTGCTAGGGTCCATCAGGATAAAATATGAATGGGCTCCAACACAAGCTGCTTGTCCGACTCTACCTATAAGGAATCCAATCTATCACATGGGACTCATCATAAACATACTTTCATAAAACTAAAACATGAAACACATCATGAATGCATGACAAGCTAGGTGGAAAAGCTAAATGGGAAGCAACTAGTCCTATCATCTCAAGGATCTCAAAATGTCCAACGAAATGAGGTGCTAGCTTAGATCTCTTTCCAAAATGGATTGGACTCTTATGCAGTTGCACTCTCAAAAAGACTCTATCTCCTACTAAGAAAGCTCGATCCATCCTCTTCACGCTGGCATACTTCTTTTGTCTATCTTGAGCCTCTTTGAGATGCTACCTTATCAAGGTCACCTACTACTCCATATCTCTAATTAACTCAAGACCAATAGAAACTCTTTCCTCAATCCTATCCCAGCTGAGTGGTGTCCTACAAGGTCTACCATAGAGAGATTGGTACAGAGGCATACCCAAGGACATATGATGTCCATTGTTATAGGAAAACTCCACTAAGTGTAGGTATTCCTCCCACCTGGTCCAATGGTCCATAACATACATGTGAAGCATGTCCTCTAACACATGATTGACCATTTCTATCTGTCCATCTATCTTAGGGTGATAGGTCATAATAAAATTGAGCCTAGTGCCCATCGCTGCCTGCAATTCTCTCCAAAAAGATGAAGTGAAGAGGGAATCTTTGTCTGAGATGATCTTATGAGGTACACCATGTAGTCTAACAATATCTTGCAAGAACACCTATTCCATTGATGGTGTAGTAAAGGTAGTATGCACTAGTGAAAAATGAGTCATCTTTGTAAACTTGTCTACTGTCACCATGGTGGCATCATGATGACAATTTGACATAGGTAAACCAACAATGAAGTCCATAGATATGGTGTCCCACTTCCACACTGGTATCTCATGGGGCTAAAGTAGACCACCTGGATGTCAATGTTCCACCTTCACCCTCTTGCATTCTAGGTATGTAGCTACCAACTCAACAATATGCATCCTCATGCTTGGCCAATGATATAACTATCACAAATCGACATGCATCTTCTTTACTCTAGGATGTGCTACATAAGGGGCTCTATGGGACTCTAGCATGACAAAATCTCACAATCCTTCAGAAGAAGGTATGTAGATGAGTCCTCTATGATGTAAGAGTCCATTTGACTCCAAGGAATAATCTGCATACTTCCCCTCAAGAGGTCTCTAAGATCAAATCAACTCACTCACTTCTACATATAACAAATCATCATGTAAGTGATGAAAAATGTGATCTCTCAAATTTTTGCCTATCGATAGAGAAGGAAGCTAATGCCATCTCCTACTCAAGGAATCTGTGACAAAATTCTTTTTCCCCTTGATGTAGTGAACATCAAAATCATATTCACACAAGAACTCCATCCATCTTCATTGCCTAGCATTAAGGTTTGGCTGAGTGAAGATGTACTATAGACTTTGATGGTCCGAATGAAGTTCAAATCGATGTCCTAAAATGAAGTGTCACCATCTCACTAAAGCATGTACCACTGCTGAAAGTTCGAGATCATGGGTACGATAGTTGAGCTTGTGAGTCTTGAGTTTCCTAGACTCATAAGCTATAGATTTCCCATCTTGCATAATGTTAAAATAATAACAAAATATAGAGAGATAGGAAATTGTTTAATCAATGACCTAGGAATAAGGAGATTTATCATGAATAATCACAACTCTAGGAGCATTCACCAAAGAAAGAAGAAAACAAGGAGATAATATTTTGAAGGGGGAAAAGCATAAAAAAACCCCCGTGATATAATGGAAGTGACAAATAGCCTAAAAATGAGAATGAGAGAGAGAGAGAGAGAGAGAGAGAGAGAGCTTAGCTCATACAATGTGTTCAAGAAGAAGAATTATCTTCTTGAAGAAAGAAGGAGATACATCTCTTTAATAGAGATGTGAGAGAGGAGTTACATTGTAACTCCCATTTCTATGTATGCCACATTTCAATAGTGTGTGAGACAAGTGTAGGATTCCTCATAAGGCAGAATAACTAAATGAGAAATTACAAGAAAAAGGGATTATCCTCACACTTGTACAAGAAGACAAAAAAGGTGTAGGGATTCCATAAGAATCTCCTACTTACATTAATACAAGTAAAGATTAATTTCTAACACCCCCCTTTAATCTTTACTTGGGGTTTTACAAAAATCTACAACTGGATTATCCTTCTTGTAGTAGAGGAGGAAAACTTGTTTTTCTTCACCTTGAGTTGATATGAGGTGATGCTGCAATGATAAATGCTTGGATCTTTAAATAGGATTCCTTTGAATTTTGTAATGCAAGAGTGTAGGTGTTTGTGGATATAGTCCCAAATCTTTAAGTAAATTTTGAGATTGTTTGTTGTTACTTGTCCAAGAAAGATCACCTGAATCTACAAAAAAATAAGAACCATGACGGGATCTCCCATTATTGGGATTTCCTCCCAGAACTAAATCAGTAGAAGCTGAATGTGAATCATCAAATGTAATTTCATCATAAAGAGGTTTTGTAAACCAAATGGATTCATTACTAGATACATAAAAAAGAATAGAAATAGGACAATCATGATCAATAATATCATCAAGAAGATTATAGTTTAGGGAAGGAGGTTGGTCCTCCATAATAACCATTTGAGTGTCAGAAAATTCATGATCTACTTTGGAGAAAATAGGAACATAATCTCTTGTAATACATAAGGGAAAGGTGACATTCATAAACTTATTAATAATTGCATCTTCTTGATCTAAAGTAGAATAAGTCTAAGAAACATCATCAACCTATAACATGTTATCTCTATGAGGAAAGTAGGAAGCGAGGGGATCATCCCCAAAACAAACATCATCACATGGGTCATCCCAAATAGGAAAATCACTTAAAGGATACATAATGTGACAATGTGGTGTAGACTTTTAATTTGCTTGATTAATAAGGGGAACAAGTTTCTCATAAGTTTGAAATGTGTTCTCCAAGACATGCGAAGCCTGATGAGCCACAATACAATGTAAGATAAGATTATATAAATCTAGATTTAATGAGAATCCAATTAGACCAAATGCTTCCTCATCTTTCAACTGCCAGGAATCCTGGTCAGCCTGAGGAGTGGTGGATGTCGGTTTAAAATTTGGTGAAGACACAATATCCAAAAGGTGTCAAGATTTTAGAAAATTAGACATGTGTGGCCTCCAAATAGTATAATTGGAAATAGTGAGTTTAAATTTTGGCATTAACGTAGAAATGATGAAACAAAATTATAATTAAAAAAACAAAATAATATCAATACATGTAAACCTTGCAAGAGTAAGAACAAACTCTACTTATATTTCAATATGCATCACCCAAAACTTTATCATATCAAATGAAAATTTGAAAAAATATTGCAGCACTGAAACTTTATTATCTCATTGAAAGCACCTATTGAATAAAATCGATAGTTAGTTAAATGATTTGTAGATAAACAGTGTTGGTCTTGAAGAAAAAAATCGCCCACTGAAAGCACTAGGGCTGCCCTCAAGCTTACAAAGAAGGCAAACGAGACAGATTGGACAAGATTCAAACCTGATCTTGGCCAAAATAAACTCAAAAGATGAAGAGATCTTATCAAAGTTTGTACTGATACGGTACTACCTTTAGCAACCCAATTATGAAAATCTAGTTCTACCAAAAGCACTAAATTAAAACAGTGAAACAACAACTTTTAGCACACACCAATTTTTCTTAGCGACTAATAGCTCAGTTGACAACTTTGCCAAAACACTAAAATCACTTATGGCACAAATTTTCTTGAACACCCATCTTCCCAAACGAATAAAAGAGTGACCCTCTCTAGAAAAAAGCTACACTAAAAAATTTCCCAAAATAAAAAGCTTAAGAAACCGAGGAGAGTAGATGTTATGGAGATAAGGACCGATATAAATGAGATATTTGCATGTGCAGTGCATGAATTAATGCAGGAAGTAGAATAAATTCTCAAACAAAATGCAGAGCACTAAAGCTCCCAGCCTCTATTTAGAATCTTTTCTATTTGAAAAGTATGGTAGAAAATAACTATTTCCACACACAACATTACCATAGATAGCTAGAGCACTTGACCAATTAACCCATGATAGCCTTCAAAAAGGAATCCTCTGATAAAAAAATAACAGAAGCAAAATGTTATTGAGGAAAGATTTCAATGTCGCAGAGTCTGACAATTCTTATTGCTCTCACCGAACAAGGAGTTAATCTCGAAGCACTCGTTGTTGTTGTGAAGAAGTTGTGCAGGGAAGCCGCCAACAAGGTGATGGCAAAGGTATTAGGAGAAGAAATTAATGGGAAAATAAACTCTATACAAATCGAACACAAAAAAACCTAAGGAAAGCAATTGAGGAAGAGAAGGAGTTCAAGAAATAAAAGAAAGCATGAAAACTAAAAAATCGATGGGCTATGCCTGCACTTGTAGCAGAGATCCAAACAAGATACACACACAGTGAGGGTTCATAGGGAAAAACTATAATAATCTAAGATACTCTAAAAAAAACACACAGAATAACAAAAAGACTACTAAAGAATAGAGAGTTTGATGCTATTGGTCTCGAGTATATGAAGTTTTCTGACTAGTGGCTCAAACATAAGGGATAAAAATGAAAGGAATCAGAGAAAGGGCGAGGCACAAAAAAAACTTGGTCAACCATTCCCACTTCTCCAAATGTCTTCTTTTGAAACCTTTAAAATATAAAGAGCTCCAAATTAACAAAAAATTGAGGCAATCCTGAACTTTGTCATGAAACATGGCGATATTAAGTTATCACTTTTTAGACACCTAAAAAAAAATGAGATATTTCTAAATTTCTTTTAGAAACTATTGTCTTCAGAAAGCCATCAAAATTGCTTCAAGCATACGTACTGATAAATTTTCAAGACATAATCTATGCACAGTGACTCATATAAGAAAATAGCAATAATCTTTATATCTTATTGCAGTGATTAGAAAAAAGAAAGAGCAACAAGATTAAGAGATAGAAAAATGCTTAAAACTGAATACAACAAATTATATTTAAAAGACATCGACGACCATTAAACTAAAGCACCAATCCAAACTAGTTGGAACCGAAAACCAGCAAAAATATTTTAAAAAGATGAGATGAAGTCTTCTATTCTTATTCCTTGTCACACAATTAAAACTTATTGCCCCTTCACATATTTCTTCCTTCCCAGCTTCCCTGAAATGTCAATGATAGGGAAAATGAGAATAAACATTTGTAGATTAATATTATTATTAATTTCACAGTCTTTGAACTTAGTGAATCTCTACAAAACATGCATGCACAAATGCATAAATAGGAGGCAAACAAAGATTCAAGGGAAATGAGAAGGCTCAAGAATCCTCTTCAAATCCTCAATTCGATAACATTGGTACACAAGTTGCATTGGGTATACCCAAACCAACAAATGAAATTTTTTCTTGCAAAATGAAAAAAAATGGCATACCCAAACAAAGAATAATTACTGCATGAAACCGAGATAGCAAAAAAGAATAATGAACAAATGTAAAGAAAGAAAATAAAATATTAATGCATCAATGCATGCAACTGAAACCACCCAAAAAATCTTTAAATGATTAGGCCAAATAATAGGCAGAAAAAAATGGCTTTTGAGAGAAAAAACAACTACTTGCTAAAAAAAGGGATAATAAATTAGTAACAATGATGGGCAATGACTTTATGATTAGCTACATTTTTTTTGACTATTTCAAAGCTTTCAGAGAAAAATTAGAAACTAAAATAGTAATTAATAATCATGAACCGAAATTTAAAATCAAAATAATTGAACTAAAATAATAACCTATTCTAATATTCTATGATACTTGGATGTTTTCACCAACTAAATTAGTAATGCATGAGCTGAAATATATAAGATAATATAAATGAGCTGATAAATAAACTAATTGCAAAGAACTAAAATTAGTTCACCACAATATTGCAAAGAACTAAAAAAGATTCAAATCTCTCTAAGCTCAACGTCTCCAAATTTTGGAGTGCACTAAGATATGGTAGCTCCTTTACCTACATACTCAAAACATGATTAAACCAACCTTCTTTGATACCATGTTACAATAATAACAAAATATAGAGAGATAGGAAATTGTTTAATCAATGAGTAAGAAATAAGGAGATTTACCATGAATAATCACAACTCTAGGTGCATTCACCAAAGAAAGAAGCAAACAAGGAGACAATATTTTGAAGGGGGAAAATCATAAAAAACCCCTATGATATAATGAAAGTGGAAAAAATTCCTAAGAATGAGAGAGAGAGAGAGAGAGAGAGAGAGAGAGAGAGAGAGAGAGAGAGAGAGAGAGAGAGATCTTAGCTCATACAATGTGTTCGAGAAGAAGAATTATCTTCTTGAAGAGAGAAGGAGAGACATCTCTTTAATAGAGATGTGAGAGAGGAGTTACATTGTAACTCCCATTTCTATGTATGCCACATTTCAATAGTGTGTGAGACAAGTTTAGGATTCCTCATAAGGAGGAATAACTAAATGAGAAATTACAAGAAAAAGGAATTATCCTCACACTTGTACAAGAAGACAAAAAAGGTGTAGGGATTCCATAAGAATCTCCTACTTACATTAATACAAGTAAAGATTAATTTCTAACACATAAGAACTGCCCCTAAACCATCTAAGGAAGCATCTATACAAACTATGAACTTTTCTAAAGGCTCTCACACAACAAGAATGGTTGCATTGGTTAATGCTTTCTTGAGCTCCTGAAAAGCTCGATCACACTTCTTAATCCACTCAAACTTCTTTCCCTTTCACTGAAGAGAAGTAATAGGATGTGCCACTCGAGAGAACCCTTCAACAAATTGTCTCTAATAACTAGCTAAACCCACAAAACTCCTCACTTTAGTCACTGAGGTAGGTGCTAGCCAATTCATAATGGCTTCAATCTTTGATGGGTCTACAAAGATCCCATCGCCTGATATCACATGGCCCAAATACTTGACCTCTGATATGAAGCAGGAACATTTTGACAAGCTCCCATAAAGTTGATTATCTCTAAGGCACTAAAAAAAGATTCTTAGGTTCTCTTCATGCTCTCTCTCATTCTTCAAATAGATCAAGATACCATCAAGGAATACCACCACAAATTTGTCATGGAAAGTATGAAATAATCCATTCATAAGACTCATGAATACAACTGGAGCATTTGTAAGACTGAATGGAACAACAGTAAACTCATAGTGGCCATATCTGGTCCAAAATGTAGTCTTGTGGATATCACTATCCACTATCTTCAACTCGTGATAACCCAACTTAAGGTCAATTGTGGAGAACACTCTCGTACCCTAAAGCTAATCAAACAAGTCATCAATCCTAGGAAGTGGATACTGATTCTTAATGGTAACCTTATTTAGCTATCGGTAATCCATACACAACCTAAGAGATCTATCCTTCTTCTTCATCAACATCATAGGTGCACCCAGAGGAGAAACACTAGGATGAATGTGTCCTTTCTCTAATAGTTCCTCAAGCTATGACTTGAGCTCATTAAGCTCATTAGTGGTCATCTTGTAAGGTGCTCTAGAAACCGGTTCTACTCCTAGTACAAGATCTATATGAAAATCTACTCCCCTGCGAGGTGGCATACTAGGTAGCTCTAAGGGAAACACATTTGCGTATTCTTGTAGAATAGGATGGTCATACAATGAGGCTTCCTATTATACCTCATCTTCCCTATTGCTGATGGTGATAGAAAACATCTGACATCCCTTCTACATTCTTTCCTTAAGTTGCATAGTAGAGATCCAAACAAGAGATACAGGCCTCTGGATTCCAGATATCACAGTAGTGTTGCCATCATCATCCAAGCATTTGATAAACTTATTATGAGAATCTAGTTTTACCTTGTGACAATATAGCCAATCCATGCCAATAACTAGTTTGTAAGATCCAAGAGGTGTAACTCTGAGGTTTTCTAAGGTAGTCAAACCACCAATCTGAATTGGGCACTCCCTAACCAAAGAGGTAACTGGTACTCTAGAGCTAAAGCTAACTCAACTTCCCATCTAACCTCTTGTCTAGTTACCACTAGCTTGGAATGCTCCACGACCAATGGAGAAACACAGGAGTCAGTAGCTCTAGTATAAAAAAGGATAGAAATTGCACTACCTCTGATTGTACCTGAAGCCTCAATGACTGTAGCCTGATTGTTAACCTAATAGTTATCAATCATTGAAAACACTCTATGGGATTGGCCCATGTCCCGAACTATAGGCTTGGACATTGTTTCCTGCTAGCTACCCTTCTAAGGACATTCCCTGGATATATGACCTATGGCACCACAATTATAGCATGGTCCATGATTCTAAACCTGAATGCCCTGAGGTCTGGACTATTGAGATCCTCCTATCTATGTAGACCCACTATATCCCCCTTTATAGGGCTAATGTGACTGAGCTTGGGGTGTATAAGGGGCCTAAGATTTCTTTCCCTTCTTAGGACCTTGAGAGTTCCTAATGAAGGGTGCTCCCCTTAATACCACAAACACTTAACAGAAATAGAGAAACAACAACAATAATATGCAAGAACAGAAAATTGGCTTCTTATTATCTCCACAAATGTGGAATTACAAACTTTCAGAATTACAATATGCAAAGCCACATGGGCATTCCCTTACAATATTCTATAGGACAAAGCCTCGAATCAATACCCAGATCTACTACCCAGAACTGCCCTAGACAACACTACGGGCCTTCTTTATATAGGCAATTTCCACCGCCTGAGAAGGTTCTAGAAATTTAGCCCTTAGGGCCGACCAAACTTAGAATTATTTTATTTTACAATTTATTACATCAAAGTCGGCTCAAAATGAGTTTTGAAACCCAAACAGAAATTTTGAAGAATAATTATTTTCTGCCATTTCAGGTGACTCAACTTCCGAAGACCATAAGTCATCACCCGTTGACCCAATTGGCTATTATAACCCAATTTTGGAAACACCACGAAGCACTCTACAGGCTTGACCAGTGCAAAGCACCTGTCACCCAAATTTTCAACCTCATCCAAGGCCTCTAAAGCCTTCAAAATGGAGTTCAAAGTTTCTGTACCCTGCTGCCAATACCGAAAATCTTCAATATCTTCAAAACTAGACCTGATCTAACCATGAAACTTTGCTGGTAGGCTGATATGACTAAGATGAACCTCCACATGTAAAATTAGAACATTCCGAGATCATAAGACCAACTTACTAAAAATAGCAAGTTTCCATAAATAGCAACTCTGCACAAGATAACCCTTATTGAATACAAAAATAGAAATATTTTTGGGTGATGCAAGATTGCTCTTACACCTAGGATGCTCTTGCATCAGTTCCACTGCTTGGGCTTTGAGCCCCGATGTCCCTATGGTGGCTTATGTGCCTGGCTCTGTTGAGACTGCTACTACTGCTAAGGCTATGGGGCTTTGAAATTCCCCAAATTTTTCTTATGATTCCCTTACCAATGGGATTTTTGATATCCAAAAGACTGAGGTGTGGAGTTATGGTTCTGAGACCTACCATGATATCCCCTTTGAATATCCTCAGTTATGATTGCTCTTTCTACTATGTAACGTAAGTCTCCCAGTGGAGTCATGTGTACCATTTCAGATAAGGTGTGGTTGAATCCCTTGATAAAGTGATTGACCTAAAGTTTCTCATCCTTCATGTATTCTACATAAGAGAAGAGCTCAAGGAAGTTTCTCTTATATTGAGCCACTAAAAGTCCTCACTACTGAAGGTCATGAAATTCATCTATACGATGCTGCCTGAACTATTCTAACAAATATATAGCTATAAACCTTTCCAAGAAGGTTTCCCAAGTGAGGGTATCTATGTCAATGTGGCCTTTGAGCCCCTCCTTCCTCCACCATGTGGAGGTCGTCCCTCTCAAAAGATGAATTTCCATACGTGCCTTAAGATTACTCCCACAAGGGCACAATCCAAAGCACCTTCCAAGGCTTATAAGCCAAGATTCAACCTTTGTACCCTTGGTAGATCCTGCAAAAGGTGGAGGGTTAAGATGAAGCAACTCTCAAATTTGATCACCTACATCAGGAGGTGGTCTCTCATATATGTGAACCTCATCTCTGGGTGGAGGCTCTGGTCCCCTAATGGAACCAACTTTTGGTTCATCGTGAACCTCTGCAAATCTAGGAGGAGGACTCCTACTACATTCCCTACCTGAGAACCCATGTCCTTTTGTATGCTATTGTGCATTTTGGGGTACAACTAGAGGCATACGATCAAGAATGAGTCCTGCAAGGTTTCGAAAGGCCTGAAGTAATTCTGCATTCGCATTAAGAGGTGGTTCAAGAGGTGGAACATAGTTCTCCTCTCAAGCATCTACCTCTGGTTGTATCTCTTCCTGAGATAAAGAGACATGCCTATGTCCATGTCCACATCCACGAGCTAACCGGGTGAGTCGAGGCATCCTATACATATTACAACACAAAATTTTAGCAACTATGAAGCGGGTTAGGTTCCCAAAATTAACTAAATCATGCTCTGATACCAAAATGTCATGCCCAAAAGTTGAGCAAAACACAACTACAAAATTCTTTTTCTAAAAGCTAGTAATTGACTACAAACATACACACTTATGTAACAAAGAAGAGAACACTAACTAACACAAGACCCTATGTGCATGATAAATGGTGCATAGAGAAAATAGGCAACTAAGAAATATTGAAGTGTCCAACAATTCCCCAAGGGTCAAACCATAGAAGGTTGATCAAGTTGACCAAGTTTGACCAAAATTCAAACTTCATAAAAAAAACTCCTAATTATTCGACAGGGTTCCCTAGACTACTAGCCTCAACCAATATGCAAATCGAGATAGTTGACTAAAAGTCAACTAGACTTAACCAAAAGTCAACCAAAGTTGACTTTTAGTCAACCATGAACCAAAGTACATGCAACCAAGCTAAAAGGGTATATAACGCAACCAGAAATACTTGGGCATGCAAACTGAGGGGTTTGACCAAGTTTTGACCAAGAGTTGACCAAAAAGTCAACAGTGCCCAAACACGACCAACAAGGTTCTACAAGGGTTAAAACACATTAGGGTAGGGTTTTTGCATGCAAACTGAGATGCTAGTCTCAGGTTTGACTAGAGTTGACCAGAAGTCAATCGTGCACGAAAATTGACCCTCAAGTCTAAGGAGGTCATTAAGACCCTAGACAAGGCCAAAAGATGATAAAAGAAACATAATTGTTAACACTTGAATTATTTAAATAATTAACTAATATATAAAACTCTAATAAAATAATCCTATTTTATTATGTGTTCTTCTTTCAAATAATTAAACTAACTACACAATTCATGTGTTTAATGAGATCAACTAATATAATATAATCCAATCAAACCTAAATTTAGAATTTGAACATATTTATTTCAACTCTTATGTCTATATTTTTTTTCTATCCAAATTTAAATTAAGCATAATCCAAATTAGTGCTAACTAAATTATCATATATTTAAACTTTATAAAAAGATTGAATTTCCAATTTACATAATTAATCTTACCGCTTGAACTTATAAGCTTGTCAACTTTATAATCAAACCTAAACAACATCATAATTTCAAGAAGAAATGAAAATGCACATTTAAATGATCTATACTAAATCTAATCTAAGGATGAACTTGATATAATAATATTTAATTTTCTAACAATTAAATATGTAGAGGAAAAGTAAAATTCCATAAAGCATACTTACTAAATAAAAGTTTAATAAAATCCTTATTAAATATTCTTCCATATATAAAAGTAAATAAACTAATATTCTTAACATTAAAACAAGTAACTAAATAATAAATAATAATAATAATAATAAAATTTAACAAAATAATTTTAAACATTTATATAATACATTAAAACAAATTCATTTCAATCTTTTTTATACAACTAACTTAAACTTTTCTTTTTTTCTTAAAAACACTTCACAAAACAAAATAAACTTAAATGAAATTTATTAAATACAAAACATCTCGCCCCCTTCACATTTTATTTCCTAACCCCAACTGTTGTGGTTGCTCGCGCATAGGGCAGGGCATGGTGGAAGGGAAGGGGGGGGAGCGATGGAGAGGAGGAGGCGGCACGTGGTGGGAAGGGATGGTGTTGCGTTCCACTCCTGGCCACCACATAGTGGTGGTACGGGTGAGCTGGCCTCTGTCACCGCCCACTACGCGAGGGGGTGTGGGGGTTAGGCCTTCGGTCCACCCCCGCCCCCATTTATTTTGATTTTTTTAAAAATTTAATATCATCCAGTGTTTAAAGGGTTTAAGGGATCAATTTCTTTTTTTTATTATTATATAGTTTTAGATTTATTTAATAATATTTAATTAATCATATATAATTTAAATATCTTTTTTTTAATTACTGGTCAACTTTTAGGTTCCCTAAATTTCAAAATAGGGAACACTTGGAATAATTTTTTTTAATTTTTAGAAACATATTTGAAAACTATAATTCGAGGCTAACAACATGAGTTAAAAAGAAATTTATTTTAAACACTTTATTTTTTTGAGTTTATTTCAAAAAATATTCTAAGTATAAAATAATAAAATAAATTTCTTCTCTTTTTCGACAACAAAAATATATTTCATTTAATTAAAAACCAAAAAATTTACATGCTAATATTATTTATCGATTATATACAATGCAAATGCAAAATCTAATTAAATCTTTGAGATATTTAAGAAATAAATACTGTGCATCTTAAAGACCTAACATATAATTAATTTATACTCTTATATATAACCATAAATTTTAATGTCATAAATTTCAAATAATTCATACACTTCAAACCATATTGATTTTTTTGAAATTAATCCACAAAAGATTCCATTTTCTAATTTCCATATTTTCCATTAACAATTTTTCAAATAAATTCTACAAACTCAAATATTTGATGTACAAGGAATCCCTAATTCCAAATTTTTCACATATACTTAAAAATAAATTTTACAACAAAATTTCCAAACTAAAATTTTCTCAAGTCAAAATTCCTACAAGCCCTGCATCCAGCTCGGTACCTATAAATGTGAGGTTGACCACATAGCCTCACCTCCCAAGCTAGGCCATTACATGGCCACCCCCAAGCTAGCGGTTCCAAATTGGAATAGGATACAAACATAACTCATACATGAAGGATGTAAAAAACATGAACACACTTCAAAAAATTTTCCTAACATGGTTTAATAAGAGGAAGACCTCCAAGAGGCCTTCCTTAAATAGGGTAGAGGTGGACTACCAAGTGGAGAAGCCATAGTACAAATAACAATTTCTCAAGCCACACATGGACTTGGGATGACCATCTTCAAGAAGATGCAGTCAAATCTCCTTATGCTCCCCAGGTGCTCATAGGCTATACTTGGCATCATGGGTATCATGAAACCCCATGTTTATCACTCCACACATGGGAGACTCTGCACATCCCGGGTCTTCTTCCTACTACCCCCTTCAAGGTTGCTCTACCCTCCCTAGGGTGAGTAAGCCTTGAAGAATCTCATCCCAAATAGAATACAAAAAGGAAAAATAACAATTTACATAAAATAAATTTCAAACTAAAAACCTTGAAAAGCCATGGACTTCGTTAATGGAGCTCCAAGCTCAAACTTATGCAAGAAATTAAAAAAAAATATCCCAAGATCCTACCTTGACCCAAGAAAAGGATGAAGACTGAGAATGAAAACTCCTTCCAAGCTAGTCCTTCCTAAGCTCCTTAAAAATTGAAAAGGTCTCCAAATCTAGAGAGTGGGTGAACACTCAAACCCTTCCCCAAGCTTTCCATAAATAGGCTGTTAGACCAATTGCCTGTCATAACAAAAAATCCTCATAACATGGTCTTTTCATGTGAAATTTTGTGAAATTGCAATTGAAACAATTGTTGTATTGTCATTAATGTCAAACCTTAACTGGTAAGATTATTGCTACTTAGGAAAGTACTATATCTATTTTGAAAAGGGAAAGAAAGGTTATTAATAGTAGCACCTAAGGAAAGGTTGAGTTATCTTGATACTCCAAAGTGTACTTGATTATGTTGCACAATGACGAGACAATGTATTGTTTATCTTAGTAAGGTTGAAGACTAAACTAGTAGGCTTCGCTGAGAAAAATTGAAGAAATCATGTTTAAGCCAAGTTATGATAGAGTCGACCGAGTTAGTGGATGCCGAGCAAAAATCTAGTGTCGACCGAGTATCAGTAAATTGCTAAGGAGGATAGTATATGCCAAGGAAATAGTTTTAGTAGTGACCAAGCATTTTACATGGTGACCGAGGGGATGATCATAGTATTGACCGAGCATTAGCAATTTTATATTTGAAGAGAATTCTTTTTGGGGATGACATTGTTTGAATTCTTGGATTATGTAAAATGTGTTGACTTTATTTATTGATTGTATGGAAGCATTTAATGCTTTGTAAAATGTTTTATTGTAAATCTTTATGAGATTTGATATGATTCTAGAAGAGGAGATGAAGAACATGAAGCTGGTAGATTCAATGAATCTGACCTAACCCTAAGATCTACGAAGGAGATTAAGCAACAAAAGATAAGTTAACCTAACAGAGTAAAGTATTAAGGGAACTGAATCATTAGGTATGTGTATGCATTGGTGAAGGAGACGCTGGAAGAACAGTAAAGTTTTATTGACTGTATAAGAGAAAAGGCTGAAGGAAAAAGTGTGGTGACTGCTTGAAAGAAAGTTCCAAGTAGATCAAAAGTGGAGATGGCAAAGTTTCAAAGTCAGTAAACTAGCATTTGTGTACTGAATTGGATCTGATATTTGCAAAGTGAGTTGTATGTTTTTAGATCAATACTACTACTACTTTCTAACAATTCTAATAGTCAAAATCCTTTTAACAGAGGTTGACCTAATAGTCATATGTTAAATCCTTTGAACAAGGTTACATTCTAATGGAGTTTATGTAAGTCCTTTGACCAGGCTCACTTTTAACAAGGCGATTGAAATCCTTTAACTGGGTCACACTTGACAGTGTGTATTGTAACCTTTGACAGGTTTGGCTTTTAACCGAGCTCACTTCAGAAGAGTGAAAATAATAGTAGCATGTTATAAAGTGGTTTTTCCCATATTGGGTTTCCACTATAAATCTCGGTGTCAAAACTTGTGTGAATGTTTTGGTTTGAACATTTCTATGTTTTACAAGTTAGATATAGTTGGGTAGTGGATTGCTGAGTTATATGTTTCTATTATTAAATCAGTGATGACCAAGGTTGATATGGTTGCTTGATCTGATTTAAAGAAAAATTTTTGAAGTTATTTTTATACATCAGGACCTAAGAACAACTAATTCACCCCCCCTCTCTATTGTTCTAAATCATATTAACAATTAGTATCAGAGCTGTGTTGCTTATTGGTGTTTACAGAAAGAAAGTTTAAAGGGACTTGAAACAAATGATCAACATGTATAAGAAGGAGGTACCAAAGCTGAACAAAGATAACTTCCCTGCATGGAAAAGTTTGATGAAGCTACATCTAGCTGGTATTGGTGATTCTAGAAAGTACTACATTAAGCATGACTATGTCACACTTTTTGCACCTTTGACTACCGAGGAAATGAGAGCCAAGCAAGAACACAATTAGGCAATGCTAGAAATTGCATCTGCCCTAAGCTATCCAGAATTTGAGGACATTAAGGACTGCACAACTGCTAAAGATATGTGGGACACTCTTGCAAAGATCTATGTTGGTGAGCTATATGTATTGAAAGCTAAAGCTGAGAGTCTTAGAGGTATGTTTGATGAAATGAGAATGAATGAAGATGAAAACATTGCACAATACTATGGTAGAATAAAAGAAGTTGTGAATGCTATTAGAGGAGCAAATGGAACTATTGATGATGAGACCATAATTGAAAAAGTGTTAAGAACCTTGCATCTTATATATGCTATTAAGATCTCAGCTATTCAGGAATCTAGATGTAATTCTGCAAATGTGCCTACCTTGGAAGGTTTGATTAGCAAGTTGACTACTTTTGAACTGTCTAATTATGATAATTTCACTATTGGTAGTATTAGAAATGTTGAATCTGCTTTCAAGTCACAGTTAGTCCTGAACAAGCCTAAGAAAGGAAAAGAAAGATGCATTAGTGAAAGTGAAAGTGAAAGTGAAGATGATAGTGACACTTCTGATGAAGATCTTGAAGATCTAGAAGCTCTTATGGCTAGAAGACTGAGAAGAGGAAAAGGAAAATATAAAGGTAAACTTCCTATTATATGTTTTGCATGTAACAAGGTCAGTCATATAGCTTCTAGATGTCTTGACAGGAAGGATAAAGATGAAGAAAGAAACAATAGACACAAAGATAGAAGAGATGACAAAGGCTATCAAAGGTACAAAGACTACAAAGAAAAAGGTAAGAAATCCTGTTACATTGTTGAAGAAGAGGCTGATACTGATAGTGATGATTTTGAAATTGAGGTAGTCTATGTTGCAATGAAATATGAATCTGATGAGGATGAGAAAATTGCATTCATTTCCTATATGAACAAGAGTGACAAATGGATTATTGATAGTGGTTGGTCACATCACATGACTGGTGACAAAAGTAAGTTTGTGACCCTACATCATTATAAAGGTAAAAGTGTAACATTTGGTAATGATGCACCATGTCCTATTAGAGGAAAAGGATTGATTAAACTAACTGATAAGATCTCTTGTGAAAATTCTTATTGGGTTGAAGGATTGAATTATAATTTGTTAAGTTTTTCTCAAATCAACAGAACTAGTTACCAAGTGGAATTTCATCACAAGAAAGCTAAGATATTTGATACTACTAGTGAACAGATTGGAAGTGGTGAGTAGACTAGAGGTAATTTGTTCTATCTTGACCTATCTGAAGAAATATGTATGTTTGCACAACTTGATGACATTTGGTTATGGCATAAGAGGCTATGTCATGTTAACTTTGACAATTTGGTAGAGATAAGTAAGAAGAAGAAAGTAAGAGGCCTACCTAGACTGAAGAAATTTGAGAATGTAATGTGCAAAGAATGCCAGTTAGGAAAAATGACTAAGTCAAGTTTCAAGAGAAAATCCTTTACTTCTGAACACATTTTAGATTTGGTTCACACTGACCTTTGTGGACCTATGAGTGTACAAAGCTACTATGGAGCTAGATATTTTATCTTATTTGTTGATGATCATACCAGGATGATGCATGTAATGTTTCTAAAAGAAAAATCTAATGCTTTTCAATTTTTCAAGTGGTATTTGGCTAAGGTTGAGAAGGAGACAGGTAGGAACATGAGATGTCTTAGATCTGACCATGGTGGATAATTTAGATCAAATCAATTTAATCTATTTTGTAGTGATAGAGGAATCAAAAGACAGATGTCTACACCTAGAATGCCTCTATAGAAGGGTATAGCAGAAAGAAGAAACAAATCTATTTTGGACTATGCTAGGAAATTATTGATTGAAAAGAATGTGGCACAAAAATACTAGAAAGATGCTATAAGTACAGTTGTTTACACTCTTAATCAGGTACAGATCAAGAAAGGTATAAATCTAACACCCTATGAATTATGGTATGGGCATGCACCGAAAATTAAATACTTTAGAATATTTGGAAGCAAGTGTTACATATTGAAAGACAATAGGAATGGAAAGTTTGATGCCAAGAGTGATGAAGGCATATTCCTAGGCTACTCCACAAAAAGTAAAGCTTATAATTGTTTGAACTCTAACACTAACAAAATTGGGGAAAGTGTGAATGTAAAAATTGATGAGTATGCAGAAAGAAATGAGGTTGATAGCAAAAGAGAACTAGAAGATTACAAATCTTTTGTGTACATTGAGGAAATAGAAGAGGTAGGTAATAGACCTGCACTTGATGCTAAGTGATAGACAGATGATGTTGAGCATCAGGAAAATAGTGCCGAGAGAGAACAAGAACATTCCGAGCTACAAGACAATGCTGCCAAGGATCAGGAAGAGGTTGTTAAGCATTCAAAAGCTGAATCTAACAATCTTGTTGAGGAACCTGATGAAATAGAAGAGAAAAATGCTAAAACTATTTTGGAAAAATATGTAAGAAGATATCACAAGCCCGAACAGATAATTGGAGATAGAGACACTGGAGTTTAGACCAGAAGCAAGACAAAAGATCCAACATGCTTACTATGTGAATTTGAACCTAAGACAACTAAAGAGGCATTAGAAAATGAAGACTGGATACAAGCAATGAATGAAGAGATTGACCAGATTGAGAAGAATGAAACCTAGACTCTTGTGCCGAGACCTGCAGATAAGAATGTTATAGGAACAAAGTGGGTATTTCAAAACAACTTGAATGAAAAAGGTGAAATCACTACGAACAAAGCTAGACTAGTATGCAAAGGCTATGCACAAGAAGAAGGAATTGATTATGGGGAGACATTTGCCCCTGTAGCTAGATTGGAAGGAGTAAGAACTCTGCTTGCATATGCTGCTTATAAAGATTTCAAGGTATATCAAATGGATATCAAGTCTGCATTTTTAAATGGTATACTGGAAGAAGAAGTTTACATAGAACAGCCAAAAGGTTTTATTGATCCAAATAAAAGACATATGGTATGCAAACTAAAAAAAGCTTTATATGGATTGAAACAAGCTCCCAGACCATGGTATGAGCGGTTGCATAACTATCTGATACAGATTGGATTTTTTAAGACAAATGATAAAAGCAATCTGTATATGAAAGATGAAGAAGGTAGAGGTATTTTGTTGGCCAAAATCTTTGTTGATGATATTATTTTTGGTGGATAAGATGCATTGTGTAAAAGTTTTTCACATGAAATGCAAACTGAATTTGAGATGAGTATGTTTGGTGAGATCAAATTCTTTATTGGTTTACAAGTATATCAGATGAAGAAAGTAATTTTCATTACACAGTCTAAGTATGTTAATGAAATATTGAAAATTTTTGGAATGGAAGATGCTAGACCAATAGGAACTCCTATGGTTATTGGACAAAAGTTATCTAAGAATGATGATGCTGCAGAAGTTAACCAGACTTTGTATAGATCCATGATTGGAAAATTACAGTATGTTGTACATAGTAGACCTGATATTGCTCTAGTTGTTGGGATTGTGGCAAGATTCTCTACCAATCCTAAGGAAACACACATGATGGCGGTGAAAAGAATCATGAGATACTTGAAAGGAATTACTAAATATGGGATATACTACAAGAAGGATGACAAATTTGAACTTAGAGTATATACTGATGCTGATTGGGCAAAAAATGTAGATGACATAAAGAGCACTAGTGGTGGAGCTGTCTTTCTTGGACAGAGATTAGTCTCCTCTACAAGAAAGAAAAAAAATTGCATTTCCCAATCTACTGCTGAAGCTGAGTATGTTGTTGCTGCAGTAAACTACTCAAATTTGATATGGATTAAATAGTTGTTATTTTTTGTGACAACACAAGTGCTATCAATATTTCTAAGAATCTAGTGATGCACACTAAGACCAAGCACATAGAAATCAAGTATCACTATTTGAGAGAAATGGTACAAGACAAGGAAGTCTGAATGGAATATGTGAATACAAAAGAACAATTGGCAGACATATTCACTAAAGCTTTACCTAAAGAAGCCCATGAGTACCTGAGAAGTCAATTAGGGGTCCTTCCCCTAACTGAGGCTGCCTAGCCAAGCTAGGAGCACTACATCAAATATGCTACAATAGAACATTTAACACATTAATGTAGAAGATTGTCACACTTTAGGACTATCCTAGAGCTATGAAGAAGAAACAAAGATAACAAATCAATCATGAGCAAGATGATAGAGGGAGAAACATTATGCTAAATAGATATATCTACATCTATTGGATGTTTGAGTTGTTGCTTTGGCATTTTTGTCAAAGAGGGAGATTGAAGTGAAATGATACTATAACACATGACACTGAAAGAAAGGGAGATTGAATTGAAATGGAAGATTAGGATAGAGGGAGATCCAGATACACCAAATACATCTGATAGCCACAAAAGTGAGATTTACTGATTCTGAATCAGAATGAAGCTAAGGATATTATAAATTTTCTCTGATGGCCAGATAAATTTTTGCATTGGTTGGTAATCCATGCATTATTTAGGTGATATCATATGGTGTTGACATCAATGCCAAAGAGGGAGATTGTTGGAAATTGTAATTGAAACAATTGTCGTATTGTCATTGATGTCAAACCTTAACTAGTAAGACTGTTGCTACTTAGGAAAGTACTATATCTATTTTGAAAAGGGAAAGAAAGGTTGGTAAAAATAGCACCTAAGGAAAGGTTGAGTTATCTTGATACTACAAAGTGTACTTGATTATGTTGCACAATGATGAGACAATGTATTGTTTATCTTAGTAAGGTTGAAGACTAAACTGGTAGGCTTAACTAAGCAAAAATGAAGAAACCATGTTTAACCTAAGTTATGATAGAGTCGACCGAGTTAGTGGATGCCGAGAAAACTCGGTCGACTCTATCATAAGTTAACCTAACAGACTAACCTAACAGACTAAAGTATTAAGGGAACTGAAGCATTAGGTATGTGTATGCATTGGTGAAGGAGATGCTAGAAGAATAGTAAAGTTTTATTGACTGTATAAGTGAAAAGGCTGAAGGAAAAAGTGTGGTGACTACTTGAAGGAAAGTTCTGAGCAGATCGGAAGTGGAGATGGAAAAGTTTCAAAGTCAGTAAACCATCATTTGTGTACTGAATTGGATCTAATATTTTCAAAGTGAGTTGTATGTTTTCAGATCAATACTACTGCTACTTTCTAACCATTGTAACAGTCAAAATCCTTTTAACAAAGGTTGACCTAACAGTCATATGTTAAATCCTTTGAACAAGGTTGCATTCTAATGGAGTGTATGTAAGTCATTTGACCAGGCTCACTTTTAACAGGGTGATTGAAATCCTTTAACCAGGTCACACTTGACAGTGTGTATTGTAACCTTTAACAAGGTTAGCTTTTAACCGAGCTCACTTCAGAAAAGTGAAAATAATAGTAGCATGTTACAAAGTGGTTTTTCCCATATTGGGTTTCCACTATAAATCCTGGTGTCAAAACTTGTGTGAATGTTTTGGTTTGAACATTTATGTGTTTTACAAGTTAGATACAGTTAGGTAGTGGACTGCTAAGTTATATGTTTCTATTATTGTATCAGTGATGACCGAGGTTGATTTAGTTGCTTGATCTGATTTAGAGAAAAGTTTTTGAAGTTATTTTTATACATTAGGACTTGAGACCAACTAATTCACCCCCCCTCTTTGTTGTTCTAAATCATATTAACAGCCTTTTCTTAATGTGCGTGAAATTTTTTATAGGGTTTCATTGCCCGAGTCCTTAGCCTGTGATTCTTCATGGTATCTCCAAGCTACATTCCAAAGTGCATGTGTTCATTTGCAAAAATAGGGAGATATTCATGCTTTAAGGTTTGAGAAATAGGTTATTTTTCATGTCTAGGGCTTCATAAATTTGTTCAAGTCTAAAAACCCTAGCTTTGTTTTATTTCTCCGTTACTTTTTCAAGTCACTTAGGCCTCCATTTAGCACATGTTCTTTTTCCTTGGTGGGCAGTTCTCTTTTCCTTTTAGTTAGGTGATCTCCTAGTGATAATAGAATATTTCCTTTTGACTGGAAACTATGAGATGCGATCTTAGTTGCATGATCTTCAAATAAGTCAAAAGGTTTGTGACAATCAATTTCACTGCAGTCGGGTAATCTCATGATAATGATGTAGTTAGTGATTTTGTCTCATGGCTGAGAATTTCTTCAATCATGTGATCTCAGGAAAATGTGACGGTTAAAGAAATAACTGTGAGACTGAAGCCACTGAGTCCCTAAAGGTAACTAAGGTTAAATAAAATGGCTGGCGATCTAGTGACTGGGGAAAAATGTAAACCAAGATTCCTATAGAGTTAAGCTATGAAGCCCGAGAAAAGTGAGATGATTTGACGGTGCTAATATAAAGTGAGTCTAGATTTGAATGCTGGCCATTGATCTTCTATCTCGCACCATGCATATAGCCATTTCTTCTAGATTTGAATATTTTAATGATTTCTCAGTGACTAATGACTCGTATTCAATACTTAAGTGGCTGAATTGGGTAGATATGATTTTTTCAATTGTCATAGAGTGGTCCAAAGAGGTGATAATTAATTACAGAGGATGTTTGTGTTGTGGAAAGTTATGAGGTAGTTGCTCAAGGTATGTTGCAGGTGAATGATCAAACTAATTAGCATGGTAGATTCATGATCTTTGGTACATTGCTCTAAAATTTCTCATAAATGAAGATCATTCTTGGATCTGATTCCTTGAGGTTGCTTGGTTTTTCTCTTGTGTAGTAAATTTTGATTCAATCTAGTTGGTATGGTGGGTGAAAATCCTAACTTATGCCCTAGTCATCTATAGCTTGCTACATCCTGATTTTTTGGGATTTCAAGATGACTAGTGGTATATATTGTAGTAGTTTTGATTTTTAAGGTTGTTTATGATTAATCTGAAAACTAAAGAGAGGGATTGGACTTAGTACTATTTTATGAGTATTTTTTTGTCTTGCTATGTATTGGTTCTACAAATTTTAATGAGAATACACTCAGATTCCAGTCCCATATTTGTGTATGTATTCTTGTCTTGATCTTGAGTTCTTATACACTAATGTTACAAAGTAAGTTAGTATATGGTATACAAAGTATATGGTGAGATTGTCTTTGAGTTCTTGCCAAAGTCAGGATTAAATTCTTAAAGATAATATTAGCGAATTCAGGGTGAAATAGGAATTTGATGTCCAGGTATGTAAGCAAGAGGAATAATAGGCAAAGCACTTATTTTGAATCTGATTATATTCAAGTTAAGGCTTCAGTTGATGTATGCTATTTATGACTCTATGCCCTAGGAGAAGACATTGGTCTATATTTTGGAAGCTGTCTATCATCATCAATCACAAACAAATATAAATCATAAAATCTTTAAAATCAATTAGTAAAGGGTATAAATGTATAATATTTAGTGATTCCTTTCAAGAAGTGAATCAAAGGGTACACCCGTCTAAGCATCTAGGCACAAAGTGTAGGATGATCCTTGTTGATCCTTGTTAATTGGCCCTGTTGGGTATATTCTTAATTTTTTGAGGTTTTTGTCCAAATGTTGCTTTAGCCCTCTAGTTTGTGAACTTTTCCTGGGTCCAGGTGTCAGAATTTCTTCAAAATTGTCATAACCAAGTTCAAAAATCCTTACCCTAGGTCTTGTCCTTGAAGAATTTCAAATTCATGTCAAAACCCTAAAGTGTATGCCATTTTCAAATAAACCTTAAGTCATTCTCTTCATTTCTATTTGAACATTACTTTTTAAGTCACTTAAGTTCATTGAAGAGCATATTCCTTTAATTTTTCATGCAGGGGTTATATCTTTATTCCCTAAGTCTAGAAACCTGGTGATATAAATAATATATCCTCTGTCCTAATTACCTTATATTCTAATGTTATGGTTTTCATTCAAGTGTGAATCTTTAAAGAAGATCTAATGGTGGTTGTGTGTTCACATGGAATCTTTCCAAGCCATGTGAACATGCAAAATAGCCGTTGATTTTATAATGAAGCTTGATGTCAAAACAAAGTGGGACCACTGACAAGTATTTCACAAGTGGCAGCCATTTATTTGTAAAGGACAGTGGGGCCGCTGGTAGAGGAATCTCTAGAGTTTGAAAAGTGATAAGGGGAAGATCAGACGACTATTGTATAATTGCATGGGATCTTAGAGGCCTATGTGATCATGCGACAAGTCATCGATCTTGCATAAAGCCAAGCACAATTCTTAGGTGGGACTTTTGACAGTTGTACATGAATAGCATTTTCTTATTGGCTAATATTAGTAGGACCAGTGTCAATTTTTGCATATGGTTTCTCCCTGATGGGTCGTTAATACTTGCTAATGTTGAGGATGTTAGCAGACACTAGTGCTTGGAAAGAAAGAAAGTGCATGACAACTTTCTAGGTGTTGCAAGCATGGATTTTCTTTATTGACAAAAGGCAAAGTGGGACCAGCAACTTGAAGAAAGATAGTGATGGTGATTGATGCTAACGGGTTTTTGCATGTTTGCATAAGCTTCTTTCAAGCTATGAGATCATGCGAACAACATTTTGTCTTAATGGTGAAAGTTATAAGAGACTGCCATAAATAGAGAGATAAAGTGACGACTAGTCCCATGTTCGCATAAGTAATTTTCACACTATGCGATCATGCAATAGGTTGTTAGATCATCTGCTAATGAGGATCAATGATTCTAATTCAAACTAAAGATAAAGTGATGCAAATTTGAAGTTTCCCATTGAGAAGTGATAGTTAATTCTTTCAGAGGAGTAATTGTTGAATCATGCTAAATAAATTGTTGAAATGACTACTTTAATTGCTCATATATCAAAATTCCACCTACTCTCAGAAGCACAAAGACATCAAAAATTTGTAGAAACTTGAGCCTGAAGAATTATGAGGACTGGCTACTATCTCCTAGTGGTTTACTAGAAAAGGTTGGTGAAATACTTGTGTGAATTGCTTCCCTACTGAAAGAATCATAGTTCTGTAATTTATCTATCTTGCAAAGGTTTCTTTTAAAGATAAACCCTAAAAATGGCACCAAGGAAAGAATTGTCGAGTAAAATTGAGTATAGTGAAAGAGGTTTGCATGAGGATTTGTTGCAATTACTTCCCGACTCTACTACTAACCTGGTGAAAACCAAGAGTTTGATTCCCAAAGATCCTAAGGTAAAAGTAGCGGAGGGTTTATATGACACAATAAATTTTATTAGAGAGGCCAAAATTGGTACAATCAACGCAAGTGGTGACTCCGATATCACTAGATTGGATATATTCAAAGTAGGTTTTAGTCAAAGAAATGCCCCACACCCTGCAAGCAATATATGGTAGTCTGACCTAGGAAAACTTGTGGTACCCGGTGTCTTTTTAGATGTGGATTTGATGATCTAGGTTGCGAAGAGTTATGATCCAATCACTAGAGAGGTTAGGGATGCAAAGGGAATACTACTAATTAAAATTTCTATTGAAGAGATTAGGAAGGTGTTTAGGTTAAGTGAACCCTTAGACAGTTTAGAGAATATTGATTTTGAAGAGCTAAGGCAAGTGTATGATGCACAAAGGAACTAATTCTGAGGCAAATTGTTGAAGGATTTCTGCACCAGAATTGGGAAAATGGTTATTATGGGACAAAACACTCAGGAGCATTAAAATAGAATATTTTGATCCCAGAGCTAAGGGTGCATATTGGTCATTATGTCAGGTTTTTGGAGAAGATGTTAGTGAAAGGATGCCAATACACTTGATGTGCATGGTGATCAAAATTCTACATGCACACGTATCTATTACTTTTGATTTTTCTCATTTTATTGCTGAATTAATCCATAATGGATTAGTGAAGATTCAAAAGAATGAAGATGATAGGCCCTTTTGCTGGTACTCTTTCATAATGTACATGTTTTTTTTTAAAGGAGAAAGTTATTTTGAAAAAGAAATGAAATTAGTGAGACAGAAGGATGGTGAAGATATGCTAGTCCAATTATGGAGCCTCACAATGACCTGGGATAAGAAGGATCATAGTTTCACTAATTTTGATAAATATTTTGCAGCTAGACTCAGGAAGCTATTTGTCTTAGACAACCCAAGAATCCCAACAGTATTGGCACAACTTACTAGGCCAAATCAGTTTGCTAAGAATCTGAATATTGTACATAATTGGGGAGATGTTATTTTCTACAATGTATCAACTATCATTAGGTTGTATGGTTTCAGGGTGACCCCTTTTATATTTCCCTATAAGGTACCCCTTAGGATTGGAATTGCAGAGTTCTTTAGGCAATTGGGAGATATTGAAGAGTGTGCCCTCATTGGAAAAGGTAAGGGAACTTTATTCCCAAATGTTACCATTGCCCATCAATTCATAATTACTAAGGGTGGATGGGTTTACATGGATAAAATCCTAGCTCCATACCATATGGCTACTCCAATTACCAAAATAGTAGATCCAGAAGGTTTCTATAATGAAATGTTTAAGAAGAGAGCCAATTGTGCCATGATTAATCATATTTTTAATTTCCCTGAAGATATTGTCAGGAATGTAGCTAAGTTGTAGGAACAAGAGGATAGGAAAGAAAAATGGTTGGTATACAGGAAGACATTAGATTTTATCTGGCAATTTAATTCTGGATGGGATCCCCTGGAAAGCATAACTCCAATGGGGAAGAAAATAGATACTCTTATGAATTGTTTTTAGGGTATTTTTTAGACCCTAAATGAAAAAAAGGAAAAGGTTATGAAGGATGATCCAGAAAAGGCTAAACAATTGTTGAGAAAGCTTGTATTTGGGAAAGGGTTTCCCCCAGGGAGGTACATGGTGCAAAAGAAGACTAGTTACAATGTTGTGATACCAGAGCAAAGCCAGCAAAAGCAAATAGATAAAAGGGATATCCCATCAACCTTACAATAGGTTGGAAAAAAAATTGAGATTGTAGAGGTCCCTGATTCTCCTCATTCTCAAAATTTTGAGCATGTGATCAATTCTCCACCCCCATCAGAGAAACAAAGAGTGGAAGAAAGACCTACTCATGTTGAAAAGGAGTACTCTCCATCATAGTCTCCTCTAAGAATTTTTGATGATCAAGAGATTTCAGAACAAGTACAACAAGTAGATGCTCTAGGTCAAATCTTTATGACCTATGAAGAAGTAAATGAGGGAGTTCCAGAGCCACCAGAAGAACCCAAGTTGGATTTAATAGTAGGGGAATTGGCAAGTACAAAATTGGACCCTATAATCAAGCAAGCTTGTGAAGAGTTTTTGGTTGATGATACCTTTTTTAAAACTAGGCCCTTTATGCAATTTCTTTGGAAATTAAACATCAAACAATTTCAAGAAATTTGTGAGAAGAAACATGAAGAAAATCCAAAGAAGGATTTACAAGTCATAGAGGGAGAAGTGAAAATAGAGATGACTACAAAATTTAAACAAATCACTCCAGAATAGGGAAGAGATATGGTAAAGGTATCATGAGTGCTAATCCTCCCATAATGGGATATAGTTGATGTAGTAGTGTTTGATGTAGTCAGAAAATAGAGCACTCCTTTCCATAGAACTTCAAAGGAAGCAGAACAGGCTATTAAAGGAGTCACTTTTAGTGACAATCACCAAACTTTGGTAAGGTGGTCTTTAAGAAAGAATGAAAGTAACAAGGGAAAACAAATTGTCAAAGATGACCTTTCAGGGTGTCTAATTGTAAGGAGGATTATTGATACTTCGTTGGTGGAAGCATCAGGTATGGTAATGGCCACAACACAATTAATCACAAAAGTGGCAAAAAAGGAAGCTAAAGAGAAGGAAGAGCTCACTGCAAAATTGGAAATAGTTTTGAAGGTTTATGGTGAGATGAAATAGGGGATTCTTGAGAGAGATATTCTGATTGCAGACTTAAAAAAGAGATTGGGAGAGCATGGCCCAATACAATTATCAGAGAAAATGTAGATAGCTTCCTCCCCTACTGGGCCTTCCTCATCAAGCCCTATTATTGAACTTCCTCCTTCCCCTTTTCCTCCTTCCATAGATGAGGAGGACATTGATTAGAAAGTAAAGGATAGGTTAGATAAGAAGATAAAAGATGTTGTTTCACATTTCATTGCAAAGGTGAGGCATAAAGAAATATATAAATCTATAAAAAAATTGGTAGACATCTTAGGAATTTTTCAGAAAGAGGTGGCTACTGGGGATAAGATTTTAGAAAGATGGTTTGGAAGAAAAGATAGTCTGAGGTCATTTTCTGATCAAAATAAGGATAAATGTATTGTGAATATAGAGCTAACAAACACTTATAGGTTTGTTAAGAATCTTTTTGACTTTGAGGTAAATAGGGGGATTATAAGAAGAAGGTCATAAATCTTAAGGGTAAGATATTTCCAGGATGATTTCCAAATTTTTCTTGGTCTTATTAAGGTAGATGGGGTAATCAAAGATAAAGATCAATGGATGGAGCAAATAGATAGGCAAGTATTGTCTAAAGTAGATTCCATTTTATGTACAGATGATAATACCCCATTCATACAATTCGTTGAACTACTTCAAGATGCTAGGATGCACTTTGCCAATGTAAGAATAGAGGTTCACCAGTTGGTTGCTGAGTGGGACAAATTATCACCAAAGAAAGATGAGGTTCTTGCCTTTCATTGGCCAAGTGAAGAAACCTACATGACTTGGGGATCAACATATCTTTCAGAAGGTTCAGAAGAAAAGGCATCAAATGAAGAAGTGGTAGGTGTTAGTTTTCCAAACCCTTGAAGATCAAAGTAAATAAGGACAAAGATGTCAAGTAGTTATCATAGGCACAGACATGACACCTGGCTAAAGTTGAACTACCCTTGGGAGTTGTTACAAGATTTTGGCGCTCATCCTAACAATCCATTTTGAGGATTTGTAACAAGAAAAGGAGGAAGAAGAATAGAATGCACTTGGCACCTGATCCAGAGTTCGAGGGAGAGCATGTCCAAACAAAGGATGATGTAAGTGAGCTTGTAATGGTGGTCATCATTCATGCAACAAATTTAGCAACTACTTTAAAATATCCTTAGACAAAGGTGCCACTTGCAAAATTGTTGAGAAATAGATATTTTTAATCTGTTGTTGCAAACAATTTTTGTCAGTTTGTAATCTTTTTTTTGTGCAAGATCTTTTAATAGCCATTTGAAGCTTGTTGCATCCTTTCAAGGATTCCAAGATGGCTGATTAATATATATAGCAAGTTTTTGCTCATTTGAAAGGTGGTTGAAAATACTCTGTAAAAGAAGCATTCTGAATACAAAACTTATTTTCTAAGGAAGTAAGAAGATATTGTACCAAAGCATTTTGACCATTAATACAAAATATTGGAGCTCTGTTACTACTATTTTGTTATCTTTATGTATGGAATGTTTTAGTTTTTCTTATGTTTAAACTGCAAGGCTTTTCTAAATACATTATTCACAAGGTGAATATAGGGGTTAAGCTTAAGTTTCTTTCAAGGAAAGAGTAAAATCTTAAGGGAGATCTCTGTGAATTAAAATATCCATGTCTGAATTTGATGACAGTGGTAGGAATTAGAAGGATGGGGTGTTAGTCATGTCATTTGAGGTTCAGTATACTTGTTTTGATAGATATATGTGGAGGTAGGATTTGACTCTGACTCCCAAGTGGATAAGGCACTAGTTTAGGATCCATTTACACTTGTTTTCCACCAAAGATATAAAAAATTAATTCATTTTACTTTATCTGTACAACCTTAATCTGAACTACTCTATGACAAGTTCATAGATGTATATTGTAATGCTTTATAGAAGCACTGAATGAGGTTAGCATTCCTTGAGTTCAACTCTAAAAAAGAAGAAGGATGAATATCCTTAAACCATTGTTTCATGTTTCTTCTTTCATGATTTCTATCATAATATTGTGTATCAGGATAATTTGGGCCATGCTCAGAGTTCTCTCATCCTATTAAGCTGAGTTTGAAAACAAGGATAGAGTAGTGAAGGAGATAGTTCACAATTTAGAGCTCAATAAAATAGTGAATTGATATAGGTACACCTACATGAGTATTCATACTCGAAGTGAAGAAGGTTTTATAACCTTAATACCTTAGTGTTTTAATTTTGCTAGATTATGTCCATTTGGATTATATGAGTATTTGATAATCTCCAGATTTGAGCACTAACAAAATTGGTGACTCTATTGGGGACTCTGAATAGCTTGCAATAGGTTAGTGCAAATCTTGTCTATTGTGCATTTGTAGACCAGCATAAAATAATTTGATTCCTGCTTAATAGTGGGTGGCCACTCTAAAATCTATGTTACCAGTTGTTAATAGTTGCAAAATTTTGCTAAAATTATCATGATATACCATGAGTCGACCAAGATACACTATGTCTTACTACAAGGATCACCCAGAAACTAATATGGGTGATGAGCTCCATACACCAAGTAGGAAGCAATGGTCTAGGAGAGGTCAGAATAATGCTAGTTCCCAAGGCCCTTCTCGAGAAAGATCTCATGTCCCACTTCCTCATGAATCTTCCTCCTCTTCTAATGATCTCGAACATGTCAAGAGGGTCATGCCAAGTGTGTATATGGAGAAAGAAGTAATCACAGAGGTCACAAAAGTAGGTTATTTCCCTACAAGAGAAACCCTAGAACAACTAGAAGAAACCTCTACTACTGAAAGTACTTCCTATGATTCTGAGAAGTTGAGAGAAGAGGTTATTTCTTTGAGAAAGAAAGAGCATGAACAACTTGCTGAAATTGCAAATAGGGTGAAAGTGAGGGAACAACAAATCTGTGATTTTCTCATAGAGAGGCAGGAACTTCTCAAGAGAACCAAGAAAAATGAGACCTAGGTTAGTGATCTAAACCAAGATGTTCAAGGATTAGATAAGGACTTGTTTGGTGATATGGAAGATTTGAGAAAATAGGCTCAGAATACTAGACCTAAACAAGGTGAATTTGAGGGAATAGGCCATGTCCTAAGGCAATTGAATCCCTCTGAAATCTAGAGAATTAAGGAGATTAAAATTGCTCCCAAAGAAATCCCTGATAAGGGAAAACAAAAATTGGTGAGTGTAAATATTAATGAGCCCAAGAAAATTATGGCTCCTCCTAATGTACCTTCTCAAACAAGTATAGACTTGGAGAAGGCTAGAAAAGAAAAGGAAGATTTGGCTATTCAATTGGAGAAACTTGAGTTGGAGGTTGCTGCTGATGAAATGAAGAGGAAGATTGCCTTACTACATGCTAACATGAACACATCCACTAGTAGCTCTATCCTTATTACCATAGGAACAACTCCACCTAGTCAGACCAATACTTCACTTCCAAATGCTCAAGCCTTTTAGCCTGGACAAATTTTACCTGGACCAATTCCTAATCAAGTTCCCCTTATAGCTAGTGGTACAGTGAGAACTGTACCCTATCAAAATGTTTTAGCTACCCCTCTCAATCAACCAAATATCCAAAGAAGACTAGTTCATTTGGATAGATATAGGCCTCTATTTTTTGATGGTATTCCTGGTCAACCTAATGCTGTCCCCAATGAAATTAGAAAGAAGATCCCATTATTCACTAGGAATAATGTTATCACCTGTGAAGAGCATCTGAAGTTTTTCACAGATAAGGTCAATGATTATGAGATTGAACATGAAGATGTCATAATGAAGCTCTTTGTTCAATCATTGATTGAGGATGCCTAGGATTGGTATAGGGGTCTACCTGAGAATAGTATTGCATCTTGGGAAGAATTTGTCAGATGCTTTAAAGAGCAATATGCAAAACATGTGAACTCTGATACATGCTCAATGAGTTCAATAATATCAAGAAACACTATAATGAGAGCATGTCAGAGTTTAATAGCTGATTCCAAAAGGCTATGTATAAATTGTTCCAAGTATTGAGGCTAGATGATGTAGTCTACATGACAACTTATTTCAACTCTATGGATGGTAAGATGTCTTACCTTTTGAGAGATAAGAATCCTGTACCCTTAGGGATGCTTTTAAGTTAGCCATAAATATTGAGAGTAACTGAAAGGCATCTAGCCATATGTACAAAAGGGATGAAGGTAGACTATGGAAAGAAACTAGGTCACAACCTACAAGGCCATCCAAAGAAGAGGACATAATGGACAAAGGACCTGGTAACACCAAAGATTTCCTAGCAAGGTTTGATAAAGGTGGTAAAAACTTTCAAGATGTGAGACCTCCTTATCAAAGGTAGGACAAGGCCCCTAATTTGAGGGATATGCCTTACAAAATAAACTAGAAAGATGGGAGGCTTGTTCCTGATAATAATGAACCTCAAAAGGGAAGAGACACACCAGATCCTCTAAGAAAAAACACAACATACAATGTGGAAAATACCCCTTGGTGTGTGGCATGTAACATGCCCCACTCACCATTCTATTGTGTTATGGATCAAGCCTTGGGAGAAGAGGCTAATGACTTATGTGCAGGAGATTATGAAGAATCTGAAAAGCCTACCATTAACATGTTTACTACTAAACTAATGGGGGACCTTAAGTCCTTAGATGATGAAGCTATTTTTCTAGATGTTGATCATAAGAGAAAACTTTTCTCTGATTATGAGCAAAAAATATTTACTCACTCTGATCATGAGGAATTTGATAATAATGATTATAAAACTCATATGGTAGAATTAGGATCAAATGAGAAATAGTGGAGAAAGGCTAGTGAAGAAGAAATCAGAAACCTAACTGTGGCTGCCATAACACAAGAAAGATCCTCATACAATTTGAGGAAAAGAAAGGTGGATAATGAGCAGGGAGTCCCCAGATCAGTGTTTGTTAAGAGAAATTCTCAAGATAAGGATTCCCCAAAGCCCAATGTTGTAAATAGTAAGGATCAAGGGCTTGTGAGTAAAAAAAAAGGAGGAAGTTATTATTGACAAGGTGAAGAAGAGAACTGGTAAGTCAAAGGATCACTCTAATTCTTGTACTGATTCCCCTACTTTTAATATGAGACATGCCTTGTCACAGATGAAGGTCTCTATCCCTTTGCTCAAGATGCTTAAAATAAAGGAGCATAAGGCAACAACCTTGGCTCTTATACATGAGAAGAGATCTATGCCTACTTTAAAGGAGGAAGGGAATTCCATGGAGAAGCCTATTTCAATTCATGACATCTCTGATGTGTGCATTGGCACAATTGTGACACATGAACCTTCCTCTATCAACCCTTTCTATGTGACTCTGATTGTGAATAATTTGTTATTGAAAAATTGTATGATAGATTCTGGTGCTACCACAACTGTGATGCCCTACCATGTAATGAAACAATTGGGCTTATAGGTTGACACTTCTAATGGTAGGTGTTTTGCAATGGACAATAGGGCAGTACCTATTGTAGGGACCCTAGTTGGAATTGAAGTCAAAATCGCTGCATTCCCAGAGGCCACATATAAAATGGATGTAGTTACTGTGGACATAAAGCCTCATTATGGCATGTTACTGTCAAGATAGTGGGCTATAGCAGTAGGTGGAAAATTACAGTTGGATTTTTCATATGCCACTATTCCAATCAATGGGACTGAGGTAAAGTTGTACAGGGAACCCTGTTCCTCAGTGATGGTGGAAATGGTTTCTCTAGAGGATCTAAATTGTTTTGTAGATATTGACATGAGCAATTTTGTGATTGAAGAGGCAGTACCTCAAATGAAAAACATAGATCCAATTGTGGATGAGCTAATTTTGTAGCAAGATGGGCTCTAGAAAATGTTCTTTGATGGTGGATGCTCCAAGGAAGGATCAGGAGCTAGTGTTGTATTCATTTCCCCATCAGGTATTACATTTAAATACTCATTCTTGCTAACTTTTCAATGTACCAATAATACTGCTGAGTATGAGGCTTTAATATTGGGACTAGATGTAGCCATAAAGCATGGTATTAAATTTTTAAAAGTCCATGGTGATTCCCAACTTGTTATAGCCCAAGTAAGATCTCAGTATGCTTCCAAGGATGAAAAATTCAAACTCTATAAACATGCTATTTGGGATAGACTAGAGTTTTTTGATGCTTTCAATCTGCTTTGGGTAGAAAGATCCAATAATATCATGGTAGATTTTCTTGCAAATGTTTCCCTTAAGAGTGAAGACATAACCCTCACTGGTGTGTCTATGTTAGAGGTCAAAACTAGGCCTGATGTGCCTGATAATGTATATAATTGGAAAGTTTTCAAGGATGACCTAGATATCCTTAGGTTTATTCAAGGCCTTGATCAATATGATGGCCAACAAATAGATTTCAATGAAGCACAATAGTGTGTTGAGGGAAAAGAATGTATCATGGGAAATGAAATAGTGTAGTTTCCCTCAAATCATATACCTAAAGGGTTAGTGGAATTGGAGGGGATGTTAAAATAAATGATGGTTTTTTGTCCCAAAAGTCTAACACCAAAATGGAAGACTTAGAGGAAATAAACTTGGGTTCAGAAACCTCCCCACAAATGGTATACATTGGGAAGAAATTGAGCAGAGAGGTCAAAAGTAATTTGATAAGGCTTTTGAAAAGATACAAGCATGTATTTGCTTGGTCCTATGATGATCTTAAGGCATATAGGGCTGATCTATTTCAGCATGAAATTCCTTTAAAAGAAGAAGCTAAGCCTTTTAGATAGAAGCAGAGACCCATTAACCCTTTACTAGCCACTAAGATGCAAGTTGAGTTGACAAAATTGAGGGATGCTGGTATCATTGAGCCAATTAGGCATTCTACATGGGTTTCCAATCTTGTGCTAGTGAGGAAAAAGAACGGTGATATTAGGCTCTGTGTTGATTTTAGGAACCTGAATGTGGCTTCACTTAAAGATAATTATGGATTGCCCAATATGGAAGCCATGCTGCATAGGGTAACTGGTTGTGAGATTTTGTCAATGATGGATGGTTTCTCAGGTTACAATCAAGTGCTACTCAAAGAATCAGAGTAGTTTAAGATAGCATTTACTACCCCATGGGGAACCTATGTATATATCCGCATGCCCTTTAGTTTAAAAAATGCTGGAGCAACTTTTCAGAGACTAATGGATGTTGCATTCAAAGAATTAATCAATGTTCTCATAGTTGTATATCAGGATGATCTCACTACTTATTCCAAGAAAGTTGATGATCATTGTTCCCATTTGGAAAAGGTCATTCTTAAGGCCTTAGAATTTGGTGTGTCCTTGAATCCTAGAAAATGTCAATTTGCAGTGACAGAAGGGAAGTTTCTTGGACACATAGTGTCAAGAGAAGGGGTTAGGATTGACCCTGAAAGAGTAGAGGCAATTAACAAGGTCCCTCCACCAAAGAACATAAAGGGTGTGCAGTCATTCTTGGGATAGATTAATTTTGTAAGGAGGTTTATTACTAACTTTGTAGAATTGGTCAAACCCATAGTGAAGTTCCTTAAGAATGAAGTGAAGTTTGATTGGAACCTTGAAGCCCAACAAGCTTTTGAAAGAATCAAACAAGCAATTCAAGAGGCCCCAGTTTTGGTGTCACCTGATTACTTGAAACCATTTTCTCTATTTTCTTTTGCATCTTTTCATACTATTGTAGCTATCCTTTTACAAAAGGATCAAGAAGGCTATGAGCATCCTATAGCTTTTTTCAACAAATCATTACAATCTACTAAATTAAATTATGAACTAATGGAAAGAAAGCCTATGCCCTTGTAAAGGCAGTCAAAGCTTTTAGACCATATTTGGTCTGTGCAAAGGTTAGTGCTTATGTGCCTCATGCTGCAGTAAAGGATATCCTAACATAGAGTGAAGTCACAGGAAAGAGGTGTAAATGGATAAATAGGATTCAAGAGTTTGACCTTGAAATTCACATTACCAAATTGGTGAGAGGATTGGGACTTGCTAAGTTGATGACTGAGGAGAATATGGACCTTGTCCAGGTAAATAATGTTGCTGCTAATATTGATATGATTACTAGTATTGAAATGCAACCCTAGTACAAGGATGTTATTTATTTTATTAAAAATACTAAGTTTCCACCTGAATCAAATGATAATCAAAGAAGGAATATGAGATTGCAAGCTTAGAGATATGTGCTAATCCAGGGTGATTTGTACTGGAAAGATAATGATGGCATTCTACTCTTTTGTCTGGATAAGCACCAATCAGAGAAAGTGTGGAGGACATCATTCTGCTCGGTCAATAGCTCATAAAATCTTAAGGGCTTGATACTATTGGCTTGTATTGTTTAAAGACACTCATTCTTATGTAAGAAAATGTGAACCTTGTCAAAGGTTTTCTAAAAAATTGAAGTTTTCAGGTGCACTCTTATTGAACCCTGTTGTTGCAGAAGGTCCTTTTGCAATGTGGGGTATGGATTTTATTGGAGAGTTCTCTAAGAAGTCCAGTGGGGGACATAGTCACATTTTGGTTGCTACTGATTATTTCACCAAGTGGATTGAAGCCATTCCAACAAAAAGGGCAACTAGTGTTGTTGTGATTGAATTTCTGATGAACAATATAATCACTAGATTTGTTGTCCCTGTTAAAATGGTTGTTGACAATGCTATGAGTTTTAGGTCATAGGAGATTACTGATTTCTATTTAGAAATGGGCATAGTATTGTCTTACTCATTGCCTTATCATCCACAGGCCAATGGATAGGCTGAATCCAACAACAAGAGTATTTTGCAGATTCGAAAGAAAACCTTGGAAAAGAATAAGAGAAGTTGGCATGTGAAATTAAAGCTAGCACTATGGGCTGATAGAATTTTTGAGAAGAGAGCTACAGGGAAGTCCCCTTTTGAAATGGTATATGGTGCAAAATCAAGGTTGCCAGTCAATAATTTCCTTCCAATCTATAAGTTTATGCAAGAAGAGGACATGGAAATCAATGATCCACTGCAAGATAGAATGGTTCAACTGATTGAATTGGATGAGATTAGAAGGGAAGGAAAAACAAAGAATGTGAAACTACAGCAAAAAATGAAATATCTCTTTGATAAGAGAGCAACTGTGAGAAAATTCCAACCTGGTGATATGGTTCTCCAATGGAATGCCAAGGCTGAAGATAAAGGGCAGCATAAAAAATTTGAGTCTTTATGGATGGGACCTTATATTGTTCATCAAACCCATGGTAAGGACTCATATTTTCTACAAAATTTAGATGGTGAAGAGTAGGAATTGCCAGTGCATGGATAGTTCCTGAAATAATTCTTCAGTTAATTCTTTTTCCATGCAGAATAGGCTTGTATATCTATATAGGTGTGTTTTTTTCTATTGTGTGTTTGTTTCCTATTTTAGGTTAAGGTTTTGTGGTCTACCTCCTAGAGATTTGTAAGTTCTTTCTATGATCTTGCAATCAAGCATCCTCAGATAGAGCCACTATTGGGTATATTCTTAATTTTCTGAGGTTTTTGTCCAAATGTTGCTTTAGCCCTCTGGTTTGTGAAATTTTCCTGGGTCTAGGTGTCATAATTTCTTTAAAATTGTCATAACCAAGTTCAAAAATCCTTACCCTAGGTCTTGTCCTTGAAGAATTTCAAATTCATGTCAAAACCCTAAAGTGTCTGCCATTTTCAAATAAACCTTAAGTCATTCTCTTCATTTCTATTTGAACATTACTTTTTAAGTCACTTAAGTTCATTGAAGAGCATATGCGTTTATTTTTTCACGCGGGGGTTATATCTTTTTTCCCTAAGTCTAGAAACCTGGTGATATAAATAATATATCCTATGTCCTAATTACCTTATATTCTAATGTTTCAGTTTTCATTCAAATGTGAATCTTTAAAGAAGATCTAACAGTGGTCATGTGTTTGCATGGAATCTTTCCAAGCCATGTGAACATGTAAAATAGCCATTGATTTTATAATGAAGCTTGATGTGGAAATAAAGTGGGACCACTGACAAGTATTTCACAAGTGGTGGCCTTTTATTTGTAAAGGACAGTGGGGCCGGTGGTAGAGGAATCTCCAGAGTTTGAAAAGTAATAAGGGGAAGATCAAATGACTATCATATAATTGCATGGGATCTTAGAGGCCTATGCGATCATGCAACAAGCCGTCGATCTTGCATAAAGCCAAGCACGATTCCCAGGTGGGACTTTTGATAGATGTACATGAATAGCATTTTCTTATTGGCTAATATCAGTAGGACCGGTGTCAGTTTTTGCATATGGTTTCTCCTTGATGGGTTATTAATACTTGCTCATGTGGAGGATGTTAGAAGACAATAGTGCTTGGAAAGAAAGAACGTACATGATAACTTGCTAGGTGTTGCAAGTGTGGATTTTATTTATTGACAAAAGGAAAAGTGGGACCAAAAACTTGAAGAAAGATAGTGATGGTGATTGATGCTAATGGGTTTTCACATCTTCGCATAAGCTTCTTCTAAGCTATGAGATCATGCAAACAACATTTTGTCTTAACGGTGAAAGTTATAACAGACTGCCATAAATAGAGAGATAAAGTGATGGCTAGTTGCATGTTCGCATAAGTAATTTTCATGCTATATGATCATGTGATAGGCTGTTAGATCATCTGCTAATGAGGACCGGTGGTTCTAATTCGAATTGGAGATAAAGTGATGCAAATTTGAAGTTTCCCATTGAGAAGTGACAGTTCATTCTTTTAGAGGAGTAATTGTTGAATTGTGCTAAATAAATTGTTGAAATGACTGCTTTAATTGCTCATATATCAAAATTCCATGCACCCTTAGAAGCACAAAGAGATAAAAAATTTGCAAAAACTCAGGTGTGAAGAATTACGAGGACTAGCTAGTATCTCCCGGTGGTTTCCTAGAGAAGGTTGGTTAAATACTTGTGTGAATTGCTTCCCTACTAAAAGAATCACAATTCTATAATTTATCTATCTTGCAAAGTTTTCTTTTAAAGATAAACCCTAAAAATGGCACCAAGGAAAGAATTGTCCGGTAAAATTGAGTATAGTGAAAGAGGTTTTCATTAGGATTTGTTGCAATTACTTCCCGATTCTACTACTAACCTAGTGAAAACCAAGAGTTTGATTCCCAAAGATCCTAGGGTAAAAGTATCAGAGGGTTTATATGACACAACAAATTTTATTAGAGAGGCAAAAATTAGTACAATCAACGCAAGTGGTGACTCTAATATCACTGGATTGGATTTATTCAAAGTAGGTTTTAGTCAAAGAAATGCCCCTCACCCTGCAAGCAATATATGGCAGGCTGACCTAGGAAAACTTGTGGTACCCGGTGTCTTTTTAGATGTGGATTTGATGATCCAAGTTGCAAAGAGTTATGATCCAATCACTAGAGAGGTTAGGGATGCAAAGGGAATGCTATTGATTAAAATTTCTTCCGAAGAGATTAGGAAGGTTTTCAGGTTAAGTGAACCCTCAGACAGTTTAGAGAATATTAATTTTGAAGAGCTAAGGCAAGTGTATGATGCACAAAGGAACTATTTTAGAGGCAAATTGTTGAAGGATTTATGCAACAAAATTGGAAAAATGGTTATTATGGGACAAAACACTCAGGAGCCCTTTAAAATAGAATATTTTGATCCCAGAGCTAAGGGTGCATATTGGTCATTATGTTAGGTTTTTGGAGAAGATGTTAGTGAAAGGATGCCAATACACTTGATGTGCATGGTGATCCAAATTCTACATGCACATGTATCTATTACTTTTGATTTTGCTCCTTTTATTGCTGAATTAATCCATAATGGATTAGTGAAGATTCAAAAGAATGAAGATGACAGGCCCTTTTGCTTGTAGTCTTTCATAATGTACATGTTTTTGTTTAAAGGAGAAAGTTATTTTGAACAAGAAATAGAATTAGTGAGACAAAAGGATGGTGAAGATATGCCAGTCCAATTATGGAGCCTCACAATGACTTGGGATAAGAAGGATCATAGTTTCACTAATTTTGATAAACATTTTGTTGCCAGACTCAGGAAGTTGTTTGTCTTAGACAACCCAAGAATCCCAATAGTATTGGCACAACTTATTAGGCCAAATTAGTTTGCTAAGAATCTGAATATTGTACACAATTGGGGAGATGTTATTTTCTAAAATTTATCAACTGTCATTAGGTTGTATGGTTTCAGGACTACCCCTTTTGTATTGCTCTATCAGGTACCCCTTAGGATTGGAATTGCAGAGTTCTTTAGGCAATTGGGAGATATTGAAGAGTGTGCCCTCACTGGAAAAGGCAAGGGAACTTTATTCCCAAATGTTACCATTGCCCATCAATTGATAATTACCAAGGGTGGATGGGTTTACAAGGATAAAATCCTGGCTCCATACCATATGGCTACTGCAATTGCTAGAATAGCAGATCCAGAAGGTTTCTATAATGAAATGTTTAAGAAGAGAGCCAATTGTGCCATGATTAACCATATTTTTAATTTCCTTGAAAATATTATCAGGAATGTAGCTAAGTTGCAGCAACAAGAGGTTAGGAAATAAAAATGGCTGGTATACAGGAAGACATTAGATTTTATCTAGGAATTTGATTCTGGATGGGATCCCCTGAAAAGCATAACTCCAATGGGGAAGAAAATAGATACTCTTATGAATTGTTTTCAGGGTATTTTTCAGACCCTAAATGAAAAGAGGGAAAAGGTTATGAAGGATGATCAAGAAAAGGCTAAACAATTGTTGAGCAAGCCTATATTTGCAAAAGGGTTGCCCGTAGGGAGGTACATGGTGCAAAAGAAGATAGGTTACAATGTTGTGATACCAGAGCAAAGCCAACAAAAGCAAATAGATAAAAGTGATATCCCATCAACCTTACAATAGGTTGGAAAACAAAAGGAGATTGTAGAGGTCCTTAATTCTCCTCATTCTCAAACTTCTGAGGATGTGATCGATTCTCCACCCCCATCAAAGAAACAAAGAGTGGAAGAAAGACTTGCTCATGTTGAAAAAGAGTACTCTCCATCACAGTCTCCTCTAAGAATTTTTTATGACCAAGAGATTATATAACAAATATAGCAAGTAGATGCTCTAGGTTAAATCTTTATGACCTATGAAGAAGTAAATGAGGGAATGCCAGAGCCACCAAAAGAACCCAAGTTGGATTTAATAGAAGGGGAATTGGTAGGTATAGAATTGGACCCAATAATCAAACAAGCTCGTGAAGAGTTTTTGGTTGATGATACTTTTGTTAAAACTAGGGACTTTATGCAATTTCTTTGGAAATTAAACATCAAACAATTTCAAGAAATTTGTGAGAAAAAATGTGAAGAGAATCTGGAGAAGGATTTACAAGTCATAGAGGAAGAAGTGAAAATAGAGATGACTGCAAAATTTAAACAAATCACTCTAGAATAGGGAAGAGATATGGTAAAGGTATCAGGAGTCCTAATCCTCCTAGAATGGGATATAGCTGATGTAGTAGTGTTTGATAAAGTCAGAAAATAGACCACTCCTTTCCACAGAACTCTGAAGGAAGCAGAATAGGCTGTTAAAGGAGTCACTTTCACTGACAATCACCAAGCTTTGGTAATGTGGTCTTTAAGAAATAATGAAAGTAACAAGGGAAAACAAATTGTCAAAGATGACCTTTCAGGGAGTCTAATTATAAGGAGGGTTACTGATACTTCTTTGGTGGAAGCATCAGGTATGGTAATGGCCACAACACAATTAATAGAAAAAGTGGCAAAAAAGGAAGCTAAAGAGAAGGAAGAGCTCATTGCAAAATTGGAAATAGTTTTGAAGGTTTATGGTGAGATGAAATAGGGGATTCTTGAGAGAGATATTCTAATTGCAGACTTAAAAAAGAGATTGGGAGAGCATGGTACAATACAATTATTAGAGAAAATGTAGATAGCTTCCTCCCTTGATGGGCCTTCCTCATCAAGCCCTATTGTTGAACTTCCTCCTTCCCCTTTTCCTCCTTCCATAGATGAGGAGGAGATTGATCAGAAAGTAAAGGATAGGTTAGAGAAGAAGATAAAATATGTTGTTTTACATTTCATTGCAAAGGTGAGGCCTAAAGAAATATATAAATCTGCAAAACAATTGGTAGACATCTTAGGATTTTTTCAGAAAGAGGCGGCTACTGTGGTTAATATTTTAGAAAGATGGTCTGCAAGAAAAGATAGTCTGAGGTCATTTTTTGATCAAAATAAGGATAAATGTATTGTGAATATAGAGCTAACAAACACTTATAGGTTTGTTAAGAATCTTTTTGACTTTGAGGTAAATAGGGGGAGTATAAGAAGAAGGTCAGAAATCTTAAGGGTAAGATATTTCCAGGATGATTTCCAAATTTTTCCTGGTCTTATTAAGGCAAATGGGGTAATCAAAGATAAAGAACAATGGACGGAGCAAATAGATAGACAAGTACTGTCTAAAGTAGATTCCATTTGATGTATAGATGATAATACCCCATTCATACAATTTTTTGAACTCCTTCAGGATGCTAGGATACACTTTGCCAATGTAAGAATAGAGGTTCACCAGTTGGTTGCTGAGTGGGACAAATTATCACCAAAGAAAGATGAGGTCCTTGCCTTTCATTGGCCAAGTGAAGAAACCTACATGATTTGGGAATCAACATATCTTTCAGAAGGTTCAGAAGAAAAGGTATCAAATTTAGAAGTGGCAGGTGGTAGTGCTCCAAACCCTTGAAGATCAAAGTAAATAAGGACAAAGATGTCAAGTGTTATCATAGGCATAGAAATGACACCTGGCCAAAGTTGAACTACCCTTGGGAGCTGTTACAAGATTTTGGCACTCATCCTAAAAATACATTTTGAGGATTTGTAACAAGAAAAGGAAGAAGAAGAATAGAATGCATTTGGCACCTGATCCAAAGTTCAAGGGAGAGCATGTCCAAACAAAGGATGATGTAGGTTAGCCTGTAATGGTGGTCATCATTCATGCAACAAATTTATCAACTGCTCTGAAATATCCTTAGACAAAGGTGCCACTTGCAAAATTGTTGAGAAATAGATATTTGTAATCTGTTGTCGCAAACAATGTTTGTTAGTTTGTAATCTTGTTTTTAGTGCAAGATCTTTTAACAACCATCTGAAGATCTATTTGTTATCATACTTTACATGCTAACTATTAGATTTAATCAGTAAATTATTTTGAGCTTATTTGATAATCGGTAAATACAGTGATAGTGAAGAAGATATATGTTTACCGAGTGATAGTATTTGAAGATACAATTTTGAAGTTACTTATTTTGTTTTAGGACCTCGATAACTAATTCACCCCCCCCTCTCAATTATTCTAATAGGGTTTTTCTTCTCAATGGTCACATTTTCAAATTGAAAGATCTTCAGACCAGGGAGTTAAATAATTGTAGAGACTAGAGGAAAGTGTGCAAACCTATAAAAATTTCTTAGAGTGTTACATAGGATTTAAGAATGAAGATCTCTGGATGGAGCCTAGCTTGTTGTAAAAATTGCATGGAACGAGAAAATTTGGGGTAACATTTTGGTGATTTCTGTTGGATGTCAGTCTGCTAGACATTAGATCAGTGGCCTTAAAAAGATCCATTGGGCATAGGAGTCATCACATGAGCATAAAACCTTGATAGAGAGATAGACCTAGAACTAAGAGGGACAAAAATTGTGCATGAGCACTTCTTGGAAAACAAGAAAGCTAACCTAGAAAAAGGAGATAGAAAGTAGGAAAACTAACCTAACCTAAACTAACTATTATAGAAAATTGGTCAAACAAAGCCATTCACTGGTAGGCTGAAATAACTACCCTTCCTCCTTAGGATATTTTGCATTGAGTGCATAAGGATAGCTACAAGGATATGAGGAATATAAATATTTATCAAACAATGGTGAACTGCCTCTACAAGGATAGGATCAAGTCTACTCACCTCAAATTGATCATATGGAGATGTCTCAGTAAACTCTTTTTGGGCCAAGTATCTGATAGGATAGCCTCTTGAAAGTTGGAATGTAGGACTTTCCCTGATGGATTCTTCTTCATCTTCATGGTTTCCATTTATTATGGATAGCCATGTTAGCTCATCCTCCATGGATAGGGAATTGTCATCCTCTCCCTTTAAACTAATAAATAGTTCATCAAAGTTGTCCATATTTTGAAGATCCCTAGGAATGATTGGCTCTTTACAATCAAGCTCCACACACAAGCTTCCTATGATGCCCTATAAACAATCTTCCTCAAGGATCTGGTTATCTTCTTCATATTGTGAAGTCTCCTCCTCAAAGATAAGATCAAGCTCATGAATCAGCACATCCTCAAGATCAATCTCTTTTAGCTGCTAGAATTTTATAGAGGTGGCTATGATCACAGCCTCTTCATTTTGCTCAACAAAATAAGGTAGCTCATCTAAGAAGGACAAGGAATCCTCTTCTATATCAACCTCCTATTGATGATGAACATTTTGTTCTAATTGACCTTCAGCCATAGGTAATGGCATGGTCTCTTCTTCATCATCAACAAAGAGGGGTATCTCACCAAACAAACCAACCAAGATTTTGGGCTGGGCATCAATCTCCATTTCTTCTCCTTGTTGTATCACTTTATCACAATCATCACTCAACACTGATACCTTAGATTTCATCTCCTCCTCATCACATGGAAGCTCTTTCACCATGGGTCCTTTCTCAGACACTAGACTAGTATCCTTGAAAAGACCTGGCATCAGACAACCAGGAGGTAGAGTCCATTGGGGTATCCATAACACTTCATCATCTTGAGAGACTAGAGGGGCCTCTTGAGACAAAAAATTCTCTTGAACATACTATTCTTATAGGGTGGTAGACTGAATCTCAAGTATAGGCTCTTGGAAAGAACTCTTTTCCTTAAAACTTGGGATGTGAAATTGAGGGGGTTTAGGGGGAGACATAGAAGGCATACCTATCTTGAAGCTTGGAAATCTAAAGGCCTTGTCATCTTGGTGTTGCTCTATCTCAATATAGTCCTTAGGTTGTTGTAGACCACAATAAGATTGAAACTACTCCAAAATAGGCTCAGAATCTTGAAGGGTATTGCTAAATCTTGGAGATGAATGCTTTGTAGGCTCTTCATGTGTAGCCTCTTGAGACAAATGGGTCTTCCAGCTTGGGGTCCTAGGTTTAGGAGCCTCTTGTTCAACAATTTGTGATCTCAGCCTTGCTGACTCAATATCAACTCGATAATTGATCTCTTCTTGAAATTTTTTTATTTGTTGCTCATCAACAAGAGCCTCTACCACTTGGTAGGGAATTGACCCTTGTTCATAACTTTGAGCCTCCATCTCCTATTGCTCCCTAATCTCAGACACTAGCTTAATCAAATCAGGCAATAGATTCTTTGTCTTTTCTTTCTCTTTCATTAAGTCTAAGCTCTGAATCTACTACCAATTAGGCTGAGAAGGGATAGGTGGGTGGTAAGTAGGATGAGGTAGTTGGCCTTGCATTTCTTATTATGCCTTTTGTGACCATGATATTTCTTTTTGGAGGGCCCTCGCATAATCTTGTACAAGTGCATACTCATCTGGGGCATGCTGGATATATTGATAGCCTTGTATTGTATGGAAGCTTTGGGTAAAGGCATGCTTTGGGTGGTTTTCATATGACTGATGACTATCCCATTGAGCATTATTCTCATAATAGGATGGTGAGTAACCTGACCATCCAAAATAACTTTACATGTCTACTCATGCAATTAGCTGGAATTTGAATATGAAAGATTTGAAACATACTAGCACTTGATCTTTGAAACTAGTAGACTTTCCAGAGTTGCCAGATATGCAAAAAAATGACCTCTTCTAGGTCTATAGTATGTTATCACCATATCAGAGATAGCATAATTTGAACATGAATCTTAACCTTAGTCCCATCGGGCATGCTAGAATTGTTACGCCCAAGGTGGGGTTTTTCCTAAATTTGAATCTAATCTTAGTCCCATCTGGTGTGCCAAAATTATTATACCCAAGGTGGGGTGTTTTCTAAATTTGAATCTGATCTTAGTCCCACTGGGCATGCTAGAATTATTACACCCAAGGTGGGGTGTTTTATAAATTTGAATATGATCTTAGTCCCACTAGGCGTGCTAGAATTGTTACACCCAAGGTGGGGTGTTTTCTAAATTTGAATCTACTCTTACTCCCATCGGGCATGCCAAAATTGTTACGCCTAAGGTGGGGTGTTTTTTGAATTTGAATCTGATCTTACTCCAACTGGGAGTGCTAGAATTATTATACTCGAAGTTTATACCCTTGTTTCAAGATCTCTTGGTCTTGACAACTTAGTATAACATGGGAATCATCTCTAGGTTGTGGGACCTATTCTAACTGAGATGAGACCTCTAGGTTCTAGGCTGGTTCCTCTTGGATAATCACCTTAATTTGCTTCTTGACAAGAAATTAAATTCTTGAGGGGAAAAGGGATAGAAGGAATGCATGGAAGGGAAATAAATGAAAGAAAACTATCCTACTAGGTGATACACCAAAATGAAATGAACACAATACACTGACCAAACTAGCATGAAAGCTCTTAGATCTAATAAAACACAATATTTCTAAACAAGCTTGCATAAGTGTTTCACAAAAGGGTCTAAGAAAAAGACATAGACTGACCTGCAAGCAACATTCTCTTCAACAAAAGGGCACATGAATGAGACAAAATGATAGGGGAATGAAGTATATGCACAAATTCACTCAAATCAAATTAGACACAGTAGTACACAAATAAGATGAAAGAAAGAAGGGCCCTAGAACTCCAAGATTTCTCTAATAAAGCTAGTATATTATATTTAATAAGAGAAATATAGACAAGGGAAAGACCAGAGGGTAGAAAAATTGCCATGGATAGCCTCTATTGAATCTGAGATTTCAATGATAGGTTATAGTCTGTAAGAGCCAGAGGGTAGAACAAATGCCACAGATAGCTCCTAAGAAAGAAGAGCTCTTTTTTACAAAATGTAAACTCTGAGCTCTAAAAGCTCCCAAAAAACATTATATACATCTCCCTTTACACACAGGCTAGAGAAAAAAATCTAATTAGGGTTACATAGATTTTCATAGAACAATAACCATCCCTAATTCTATCAAGTCTGATCATAAATGCATCGTTGAAATATCTTGGCCAATCAGATCTTTGTACTTGCATGTCCATTTCATCACTACATCTACCTGCACACAAGCTGCCTTAATCCATCTACCTCTCTGCAACTTGGGCTCACCATAACTACTCAAATCTGGTACTTCTTAGATATTTGAATTTAAAAATATAAACAGTCATAGGGGGTGCTAAGCCTTTATCTTTATCAATGGCTAATATTTAAACCTAATCTACCTTTTAAAACATAGTTGTCAGATCATCCATTTACCTGAGCATTGCTTTTGACCTTAACTATAACTTTTCATTTACCTTAGGTCATATTTTACTTTTAGTCAATGAATCTCATGACCTTTTCACTAACTCTAGCTTTGTCTAGCGATCACACAACAAGTGTTGATCTTACTGTAATTTGTAGGTAGTTGCTTTATCTCCTGATAGCTTTAGAATATTCCTTCTAGATTACGAGATTGCCAACTAAAGAGAACCTCATAGTCACTAGATAAAAAAGAATATTCTCCTTTTCATTAGGTGATCACCTGACTAAGCTCACAAACTTGGGCCCATCCTACCACTTGTCATGATATTATTTACTTCACTTATAGACACGTCAGATTATCTGGCATAGGACCCACCTGACAAGAGCACTGTGTTGGAATGAAGATCGATGGCCATCATTATACTATGATACTAACCCTCGAGCACATTTCCTCAGCAGTATAATGATAGCCATAGATCATGCTCAAACTTTAACTACTTTAGACTTGAGACCGCCAAACATAATAGTAATTGCTTCACCAGATCGCAAAATGCTTAGGACTTGACCACTAGGAATAAGAGATCTCATAAACACATAGTCGCTTAGTCGCTGAATGTTATTTAGAGACCTTGTGACAACACTTAAACCTCCAAGTCTCAAGACATTTTAACTTAACTCATTGCCTTGTTGAGACTTCATGACTAAAGGAAATCAAAGACCTGACATAAATTGTGGTCAAATCTAGAGAATAAGCGACTAGAGTATTCTCATGATCATTGAATAAGATCTTAACCATGAGTTAGATCATGAAATATGAGACTTCCTTCAGTTGCTAAATCACTGAAAAACTTAAACTCTCCCAAGACCTGACCGCCAACCATCTAGAGATTATGTGACTGAAGGAAACTAAATTGCCCACTAGGTCACCAAAGGTTAAACTACTAACCGCAAGAATAAAGAGACTCTGTGACCAATGCAGTTTCTCAAACGCTTAGTAAAAACTTAACCATCCCAAAGAACTGGAGACCTAGTGATGGTGTCTTTAAAGATATAGGTCTACCTTGCATGTGTCACTCTTTCATTTTCTTTTGACTACTTTATCAGCTCTGACAACTGCCAATTGTTCTGACAAAACTCAACCTATTATTGACCATGAGAGATTTAGAAATCTAGCAACTACATACAACTCCAAGTCTCATGATAATTTTTTGACCTTGGGTATGATCACGAGATCACCTGACTAAAGGAAAATCCAACTTAGCTTTAACCTCTGCCTTTAATTAAGCGATCATGTGACTATGCCTTCGATCTCCAAGTCACCTAATCATTTGGGATATTCTTTTTGCATTAAGCGATTACCTGACTACATAAATCTCATGATCTCATGACTTCATAGAATATTCTTTCTGCATTACGAGATCACTCCATTGAGACTTAGTCACTGAATCAATGAATATTATTTAGAGACCTAGTGACAACACTTAAACCTCCAAGTCACCCAACATAAAGGAATATTCCACTTCCATTTTGAGATCACCTGACTAAGGAAAATCTCATTGTCCCTTGATAGAAAAGAATATTCTCCATGGATCTCACGACTTGGAGACTAAGCTTATAGAGCCTGGGCCTGCTAGAGACACATGGCACTTTGTCATTTGTTACCACCTTGTTTGAGCCAACCATCCTTTGACCATGATTAAATCTGGTGACCTCCTAATTGAAGCAAACCTGAAGTCTCGTGAATATTTGGATGACCATAGTTAACTCTTGAGATCTCCCAATTGAAGAGATACCCTTAACCTGGCATGACATGAGTTATAATTGTAGTAAGGAAAATCACTTAGTCACCAGATCTCCAAAAGAATTATTAACCTTGGGTTTCATTAAGAGATTGTGTGACTAAAGTGAATTGTTGAGTCGCTAGATAGAAAGGGAATATGCCATAGGATTAGGAGATTAAGAGATAAAAGCCAGTTGTAGGATCAGGAGATAGAAAGGTATATTCTTTTTAGCTTAAGAGATCTCATGACTAACTGACTATGGAAAAGTGCACATGCAAACATGAAGACTTAAGTGGTTGAGAAAAGGTAATGGCAAAATAGAACAGGCCATAGGGTTTTTTGGGTTTTTCTTCTGAATGGTCACATTTTCAAATTGAAAGATCTTCAGACTAGGGAGTTAAATAATTGTAGAGACTAGAGGAAAGGGTGCAAACCCATAAAAATTTCTTAGGGTGTTCTACAGGATTTAAGACTGAAGACCTCTAGATGAAGCCTAGCCTATGGCCAAAATTGTATGGAATAGGAAAATTTGGGGTAACATGTTGACAGGGCACAAGTTGATATGTGTGAAATTCTAAGAATTCAATTGTTTGAGAACTTGGAGAAGATCAAGAAAACTAAGTAAACACAGTTTAGGTTCTCATCCCTAATCACTTATATGTTTTTTCATCTATTGAGGAGATTTCCTTACACCATAGGAAATGATTGGAATGATGGACATAATACAATGGAAAGGATTAACCTAGTGTACAAAAGACATGTTATTGATAGTGTTAATGAGAGTGCAGTACTTTTTATTAAGACATTTCAGAATATTGTGTCTAGCAGATCAAGGCTCCTTAAGTCTCTTGTTGAAAAATATAAAGATGATATATGTTTTATGGTGGATACTGACTTTACCTATATTGAAGTGGTAGAGCCTAGAACAGAGTTCATAGACCCTCTTAGCTATGAGATATCTGAGGTAGAGACTAAAGAGTATGTCAGTAGGTTACTTAAGTGTAAGTTGGACACTGAGTGTAATAGGTTTGGAACCTTTGAGGAGAACTTTAACTCCACAAAGATTCTAATCAAAGAGAAGCAGTGTAAGAAGAGAGTTGAGAGCACTATTAAGAAAATACTAAAAGATAGAGGAATGATAGAGTGTGAATTTTTGGTAGCAAAGAAAACAACAGTAGGAATCAGAGAGAGTAGACAAAAAGAAGTTTTGTCTATCCCTCCTTTATCATCAATTGTAGTACAATAGGAAGAACCATAAGTGAAGGTGAAAGTGGAAGTAACTGAGAAGGACATAGAAGCAAAGATTTCTACTAGATCCACTTCCTCCACACCTAGCAAAAGAGTAAAGGGAAGTGCTACTAGACCAGGAAAGAGACATAGAACTTTAGTGCAACTAGTTCCAAGAAATATTATAGAAGTAAAAGATGGTGTCACTACTTAGAAGAAAGCTTGGAAACCAAAAGTTGAAAAGCTTAATGAGCATATCATTTAGAATGGTGACTTTGTAGGAATGAACAAGTATTATGATCTTTATGATCATAATGATAGACTTAATTTGGAGAATGCAATTGTGAAGCATATTATTTTGACTAAAAAGAAGTTTGATACTATTCAAGGACAAATACCTGATGATTTATATAACAGACTTGTAAATTGGAAGAAGAGAGCATTAGAGGAGGACACAACTATTAGAGAAAAGATTGTGAGGAAGCTTTGTGAAATAAGAGATGAAACACATTTCAAACAGATCATGAAAGCCTTAAACACCCATTTCAGAACCAAAAGGAGAACTATTCAGATTATGGGAAGTAGGTATGAAGAAATCAATTCCAAGATAGAGCAAGCTATTATCAAGGTTATGGCAGAATATGTTGGAGAATCATCAGTTGCAGCAGAGAAAGTAGGTGAGAAAGAACAAGTGCACATTCCCTCTCCTTCGGCTATTAATATTGAAGATGAAACAATGAATGTAGAAGGTACAAAAATCACCTTGGATACTAATGAAAATGTATTCAAGAATTTGGAGAACATTGTTGACAATTCAGCCTTTGAAGAACAGGAAGCTACAAAAGAAGGAGAGATGACAGAGACAATAGTTGTGGAACCACCAGTAACAGAGGAACAAGTTCCCATTCCCACCAAAGAAGATATCAGTCTTACTCCTGAGACTGCTAAGAAGACTCAAATTGGATCTCTGATTGAGCATTTGGGAAAGGAAGTAGATGATGATGATCTCTTGGAATTGATCACATCCTTGAATAAAATCATTGGGAAAAATAAGAAAGTGAAGAGTCTTGAAGGGTGTCTGAAGGAACTAACTGAGAAGTTACAAAGTACTGTAACTACACAAATTACAGAAGTAGACCCTATGGAGAAAGCAAAGAAGGTAATGAGGACCTTTGATAATGAATTCACAAACCTATCTGATATTGTAAAAGTGAAAGAACAAGCAGCCTATGAGGCTAGAATGCTTTTGAAAATTAGTCAGAATATCAGAAATGATATCAACACTCTTGATATCAGTATCAAGGATTTGAGGAAGAATTTGGAAATAGGTAAATCTTTGTACATATAGTGTACAAAATCAGAGACCTTGATAGTAGAAGATCGGAAGATAAAGTTGAAGGAATTAGAAATTCTGAATGAAACAAACCTTCTATCTAGCCCCAATATGAAGGTATGTGATGTTGAGAAGAAAGTTCAAAAACTTTATGATGAAATAAAAGTTGTGCAAGATGAGAGAGACATGAAATTGAAAAGATACATTGTTTTGAGAGAGCATGCTTCTATGAAGTTAAGCACTATTGAAGAGTAGTTGGAAGAATGTCTATCAGCTAAGACATCTTTTCATAAGTTTAACTTTGAAAACCTCCAAGCATGTGAAATAGCATCTTATGGATTGAGTGCATTACTTAATGTGGAAAATACCATTAAGAAATCATGGAAGAAGGAGATAGAATCCATGAAGATAGACTTTGAAAATTGTGTTGCAAGCCTACCAGCTTTGCAATAATTGAATTGAGGTATAATCTTTTTATATTACAATTTTGTAACCCTCCCTACGTTATTTTGTCATTGTTGTTAAAGGGGGAGAGATATATAGAATAAAATTGATTGTATATGATAAGGATTGTTACTCTTAGGGGGAGTACTATATTAGAGATAATAATTTTTTTGAGGAGTCATAATAATAGTATATATTTTATACTATGGCCACAATTTTTGAACAATTTTGAAATTTTGAGTTGTACACTTAGCAAATTTTCTCATATGTTGCCATCAATGACAAAGGGGGAGATTGTTGGAAATTTGGCCGACTTTGTTACATAGATGTTGTCATTATGGAAACATATGATCCACATGAAGATCACATAGGTCAGAGAGCCAGTATGACAAAGTGCATTGCAAATTTATCTAAGTGTGAGACAGAAGTTTTACCAATGAACCTGAACATAGCTTTTGTTTGTGACATTGACTGGAGTAAGTTCAATGCTTGTTCACTTTAACATAGACTCTATGATGTCTATTGAAAGCCCATCTCAGAGTGCAAGTCAGTATGACATGTACAAAAGAAGTTATGATAGTTTTACCCAAGACAGTGTCAAGCCGACAGGACAGAATATGAAGATAGAACTAGTAAAGAGTTAAGGGATTATTTTGTTTATCAAAATAATGAATTAACAATATAAAGAGATGAAATAATAGATTTTAACCCTTGGATAAAGCTATTGGTATAAATATAATTGTAATTGTACTGAAGAAGAGTAGTATTATGTAGTAGTAATGAAATGTAATGAAGTGGTGATATGATGCGAAATATATGAAGCATATGTAATAGTGATAGTGAAAGAGTAGAAAAGAGATATTGATGAAAATAGTATAAAGTTATGTACCTTAACCTATTTTTGTAATCAGTGTATATTATACATTACTTGTTTGGGTAGTGGGCTCATCTAGTAATCACATTTTGTACTACCAACTCCTAACAGGGTTGAGGCTTCTAACTAGGCTTATAGTCCCTTAATCAAGACTAATACACTATATGTTTGTAATAGACTCCTAACAGGGTAAACATCCTTCACAAGATACTTTTTATTAGTGGATCTTTGTGGGTACCATCCCCATCAGGGTTTTCCCTTGGTCAGGGTTTCCTCGAGAACAAATAATGTGTTATGAGTTCTTTATTGTTATGGATGTTATTTAGCTTCTTATGTTATGCATGTATAAAAATAATCTATTATATCCATAATTGGGAAAAAGATAAAGTTTGTATAATATTGATTCAACCCCGCCCTCTTAGTATTCCCAATTTCTAACAAATTAGATTGTAAGCATTATATGTAATAGATTTAAGGTCTGACCTAGTTGTTTATTTTGTATGCACATATAAATATGAGATGTGGCCATTGTAATTGTTATGGAAGTTGATAGAGAGTTGTGATAAGTAGAGAAGAAGTGTTAAAAGAGACTATAAGATTTATTAGAAGTAGTGTCATAGTGACAGTTCATCCAGCAAATATAGTGTGTATCTGAGATCAGAAGGTTATAGCCTTCACCACTTGAGTAGTGAGCTCTAGGATAGTGCATCCAATCCCCTAATAGGGCCTATTGTAAAAGACTCCTAACAGGGTCCAACCCTTGACAACATCTACTGTACTTAATGCATTGTAAAGCAACTCCTAACAAGGTTAAGGATCTTCTAACAAGGATCATAAAATACTAGTACAAAATATTAATGGGTGTTAATTCCCACTAGGGTTTTTACCTATTTGGGTTTCCCCATAACCATATATGTGTTATCTATTGATTTCATGTTTCATGTTTATGTGGATTTTCATTTCAGTACTTAAGCATTTATGTTCAGTTTAAAGAATAAGTAAAAAGATAAAATATAGTGAACATTGATTCAGCCCCCTTCCCTCTCAATGTTCCCATTCCTAATAGCTAGATGAAGGAGACATAAAAATTTTGATGTTGGTGATGAAGTGATGATTCATTTGAAGAAAGGTTGGTTTCTTGTTGGAACATATGGGAAGCTGAAGAAGTTTGGACCTTGCAAGATTTTGAAGAAATTTAATAGTGGAGATGCATATGAGATTGAGATACTTGATGACATGGACATATCACCTATTTTCAACATTGCTGATTTTTATGAGTATCATGAACCTAATGAAGAAATGACAGTACCAACAAAATATCCTAAGAAGCAGAATGAAGAAGATGAATATATTTTGAAGGAAAGAGTTGGGAAGAGTACAAGAGGAAAACAATATATGGAATATCTAGTAAAGTGGAAGAATAGACCAATGAAAGATAGTTCATGGATTTCTTAGTCTGAATTGGATGTAGCTTAGACCAGACCTACCAAATGATTTAGAGAATCATTTCAAGATAACCCCAGGTGTCTGATGCAGGAGCATCTCGGGTCCTTGGCAATCTTATGTCACTAAAAACTTTTGGGAGTTTGTTTGTGTTACTTAGTTCCTTCTTTGACTAAGTTGGTCAGTAGCTGGTTGGTTTCCTTTGGTTACTGAGTGTGCTCAGTTATCTCCTAGGTGATTAGTTGTTTCACTAGCTCTCAGCATTTCTTGTCTGCTGCTCAGTTATCTTTGCTCATCGATGGGTTTCATTTTAGCTTTTGTTGTAGTGGACTTGTGAATTTATGTTGGATCACAAATTTAATGTTGATATCAATCATTGGGAAGCATGTGGTCCTAGATATGACCTTTCCTTTTGTTCATTCTAGATCTGAAGGCTGACTTAGTTTGGTAGCTTCTTGTATAAATGTAGTTGTTGGTTTAGAATTTAAGGAGGTAGTTTTTGGAATAGACGATAGTAAGATTAGAGATTGTTGGTAGATCCTTGCATGTTTGAGGACTTCTTTATTTCATTGTAATATCTGGTCCTAACTGGGAAGGCCTTACAACCTGGCATGTATCATTCTATTTGATGAAAATATATGAAAGCTTCCACATTCTCTCTCTCATTAAGGAAATCAAGAATGCCTCAAGGGAATCAGAATAGGTATGCCAAATTTGTTCTTAACCCATATCTCCTCTTGTCCTTCATCCCAAGTAATTTTCACTTCATTCAATGTCTCATGTAGAAAGTCTTTCTGCTTTCCACTTTTCTTATCCTTTCGGTCTACTACTGATAGCAACTGACTCTGATCACTACTAATCACATCAGTGCCTTGGTAAGGTTCATCCCTTCTTGAATCCTCAACCAATTTAGTATCATTTGCATCTCTTTGTGTCACAAATGTCACCATCTTCTATAGCATCTCTACCAGCAAGATCATCTATTTCTTAATCTTGACAAACTCTTTAGAAATATCCTCCTCCTTCAAAGTAGACTTAACAAGAATAGGTTCATGAACCATGTTCTCTTGAGATTTTTCATAAGGACAACACCTATTAAATCCACATCCCTTAACCCCTATTTCCTATAAAGGTATTAGCTTATGCCAAGCTCCTTCATGCCTAACCACATAGGTGTTAGCATGAAATTTTTTTAAAAAAATTCTATCAAATTGCCAAGGTCTATCAAGAAATAGATGACAAGCATCTATAGGCAATATATCACATAATATTTCATCATGGTAAGATCCAATATGAAATTTAACCAAGCATTGTTCTTCAATTCTAACCTTAGAAACACATTGTATCCAACTAATCTGATAAGGATTAGCATGTTTCCTTCTTTCCAAATTCAATTTGCTAACCATTTCATCTAAAAAAAAATTCTCAGAACTACCACCATCAACTATGACATTACATACCTTATCCTTGCACTTATATTTGGTTCTGAACAAATTCCTTCTTTGTACTAGTTCATGAACACATGCAGCTAATCTCCTAGTGATAAGTGTCTCACCTTTTTCTACAACATTCACAATATCTTCTTTAGAAGTTAGTGCCACTCTTTTCTTAGGACAATAAAAACTTCTATGACCAGCTTCACCATAGTTATAACAAGTATAAGTGAACTCATTCTTCCACCTTCCTCTCTTTCCAGCATTCTTAGTAACTTGACCACTGCTAGATCCCACATCAGACTTAGGATTCTCTATCACATTACTCTCAAGAACTATCTCACCATTTTTACCACCTTGGTCCCTTTTATTTTGTATTCCTTCATACTTCTTATTCATCTTCTCTTCAATCTTCAATACCATCTAATAAGAATCACTAATTTTTGTCATCCACTCAGTAAGTAACTCTTCCTGAATACTAGGTCTCAAACCATAGACATACCTAGAAACCTTCTCTTTATCAGCTTCAAAATGACTAGTCCTAATCAAGATTCTATAAAACTCCTTGGTATACTCCTCTACCAATTTTTTAGTCTGCTTCAAAGCTTGCATCTTCCTAAACATGTCCAATTCATAATCTAATAGAATGAATTGCTTCTTCAACTCGTCCACCATTTGGTTCCACTTATTGATCTTTTCTTTTCCTCTTCTACCTCTTTCCAACTAAACTTCTCTCCACCAAATATTTGCATGACCCTTCAACTTGTTCTTTGCAAATCTAACCCTATCAAGATCTTTTATTTATTCATACTCAAAGTACTCATCAATTTCATTGATCTAATCAATCAATTCTTCTACCATAAGGCTTCTAGAAAATGCAAAAACTTCAATCTTAAGTCTTTTCCCAATCTTAGACATAGATTTCAAAATTTGATTCTCCTCTGAATCTCTAACTTCTACAACTTCTTCAAAATTATCTTCCTCAAATTCATTATCACTATCCTCTTTTAAGGTAGGCTTCTTCTTTCTCAATTCATCTTGTAAGTCTTTCACTTGTTTTTGGAAAGCCCTAAAATCATCAAGACTGAATTCTCTAGTAGTTTCTTCTTCCTTAGAGATCTCATGATTTCTCCTCAAAGGAATCTTCAAATCAAGATCCAGACATGAACACACAAGATCCACTTGGCTCCAACATAAACAAAATTCACTCTGATACCACCTGATGCAGTCAAGGCTAATGGACCCAATTAAGGACCGACCGACCTTGCAGCCAAACCAATATGTAGTAGAAGTACACACTAACAATAATAGATCTAGAATGAAACTAAATTCTTTATTCATCAAATCATTGATTACATGCAATGTGCTGGGCTATAAGGCCTTCCTAGTTATGACTAGATACAAAGCAAGTAACAGTCTACAAGATCTCATAGGATCCACATCCCTTCTCAAACATCCAAATTTAGCTACCCTAGGTCTGTAACATAGCACACTGGTAGGCACCCAAGAAATATCTAAACTTGTACTCAAACATCCAAGAAATCTTCCTGATCCTAACCTCGTAGGATACTAACGTTCCTTCCAAAATATCTGATCCCCTAAACAACTATCCAAGAATCTTATAAATATTAATTCCCAGCCATAAGTCAGTTGATGTAATAATAAATTCTTACAAATAAATATTAAATGCTAAAACATCAGTCGGCTCTCACATAGCCTTACAAAATAAAATCTCAAAGATGGCCCCAATGGTCATTAGATCCACATAGAAGAATGCAACATGCTAGATATAGGTCCCCAAATGTCTAACAGTCAATCCATAACTGGAGGAGCATGACCTAAATCAACAGAATGAGTTAGCCAAACTGATCCATCCAAATAATCCAGTTGGTAAGCAAGAACACCAAGCAATAGAGGAAATAACAGAGCACTAGTCAACTGACCATGCCAAGCGTGATCGAGGAACATAGTTATCACCAAGCTCTAGTGAACCAATGCCTTCAGCTACCGAGCATTCTTTAGAGACCAAGCAAGCAATCTCCCAAACCAAGCAAGTACTTCACCAAACCAAGATCAAAACTAATAATCTACCTTCATAGACAAATATATTTTTGGTTGATACAAGATTGCCAAGAATCCTAGGATGCTCTTGTATCAATTTTATACTCTTTGTTGATGACTTTTATAGAATGATGTGGGTTACTTATTTAAGAGAAAAATCATAAGAATTTGATAAATTCAAGTTGTTCAAAGAAAAAGTAGAAAATGAATCAAGTTTAAAGATCAAGTGTTTAAGTTTAGAAAGAGGTGGATAATTTACTTTAGACCTATTTAATTCATATTGTGAAAAGCATGTGATAAAGAGACAAACATCTACTCCTAGGACTCCACAACAGAATGCGATAGTAGAGAGAAGAAATAGGACTATACTTAATGGTGCTAGGACAATGTTGATTGAAGGAAATGTATCTCATGTACAATGGATAGAGGTTATTGGAAAAATAGTATACAAATTGAACAAAATTCAAATCAAAGAAGGTACAAGTAAGACTCCCTATGAACTATGGTTTGATCATACTCCTACTGTAAAATATTTAAGAATATTTGGTAGTAAATGTTATATCAAGAGGGATGATGAGATAGGGAAGCTTGATGCTAGAAGTGATGAAGGGATCTTCCTTGGTTACTCTGTTAAAATAAAAGCTAAAAAATGTTTCAATCTAAGATTGAGGAAGATGATTGAAAGCAACAATGTAAGAATAGATGAGAAGTTTCAGATACAAGAAAGAATGTATGACAGTAATCAAATTTTAGAGATAAAAGAAACTACTACTTCCATAGAAGAAGGACTTGTTGAGGAAGAAAGTGCAAAAGAGGCTTGTGATGCTAGTACAAGAAAGACTACTGAGACTCCTAAAAATATAAGGTATGTATAAAATAATCATCTTGAAAATCAAATTATTGGCAATACCAGTCAGGGAGTGCTAACTAGATCAAAAGTTAGAGAAGAAATTTGTTTTATTTCTCAAGTTGAGCCAAAAACTACAAATGAATCCTTTAAAGATGAATCTTGGATAAATGCTATGAAAGAAGAATTGGATCAAATAAAGAATAATAATACTTGGTAACTAGTTCCTAGACCTAAAAATAAAAATATAAGAGGAACAAAATGGGTTTTTAGAAACAAAATGGATGAAGAAGGAACTGTTGTAAGAAACAAAGGAAGACTAGTGTGTAAGGGATACTCAAAGAAAGAAGGCATAGATTTTGAAGGAACATTTGCTCCTATTGCTAGAATAGAGGCAGTAACATTGTTCCTATCTTATTCTACACATAAAAACATCAAAGTGTATTAGATGGATGTTAAATCTACATTTTTGAATGGAGATCTTGAAGAAGAAGTCTATATAGAACAATTGGATGGATTTCCTCTGTGCAAAGATAAAGACATGGTGTGCAAATTGAAGAAATATCTATATGGGCTAAAGCAAGCTCCTAGGGCTTGGTATGAAAACTTAGATAGGTATCTACTTGGAATTGGACTTAGAAAAGGTAATGCAGACAACCATTTATATTTAAGAACTATTGAAGATGGAATCCTGATAGTAGAAGTGTGTGTGGATGACATTATCTTTAGAGGTAATGATGATCTATGTAATAAATTTTCTAAAGAAATGGAAAGTGAATTTGAGATGTCCATGATAGGTGAAATAAAATTCTTTCTTGGACTACAAATAACTCAGAATGAGAATGGTATTTTCATTTCTCAGACCAAGTATATCAAATAATTTCTTAAGAAATTTGGAATGGAAGATTGTAAACTAGTAGGAACACCTATGGTGACTAGCAATAAACTAACAATTGATGATGAATCAAAGTGTATTTTTCAGACTTTGTATAGATCAATGGTTGGAGGATTACAATATTTGACTCACACTAGACTAGATATTGCTAATGCTATTGGAATTGTGGCTAGATATCAGGAAAAACCCAAAGAAACACATCTAGCTACTGTGGAAAGGATACTGAGGTATCTAAGAGGAACCATAGATTATGGCTTATGGTATGACAAAAATGATAGCTTTGAACTTCATGCTTATACTGATGCGGTGAGAAATATTGATGACAAAAAAAGTACCAATGGTGGTGCATTTTTGCATGGGAAAAAGTTGGTTTGTTGGCTAAGTAAGAAACAAGATTGTATAGAACAATCTACTACTAAATCAGAGTATGTTGCTACTACTATAAACTACACTCAGATTGTTTGGATGAATCAAATGTTGACAAACATTGGAATAACTTTTGAATAGCCTATGGTTATTCATTATGATAGCACCAGTACAGTGAATATATCAAAAAATCCAATGATGGATTCCAAAACTAAACATATTTCTATCAAGTATCACTTCCTGAGAGACAAGGTGGTAGAAAGAGAAATCAAATTAGAATAGATCAATACAAAAGAGAAAATTGTAGACATCTTCAGAAATCCACTACTGAAAGATACCTTTGAATATCTCAGAGGTATGCTAGGGGTTCAGGCCCCTCCTAGTCAGAACTAAATGATGCATAGGTGCATCAATCTAGAGGCATTCAGAGCCTTATGACTATCTAGACTAGATGCAGGGATCTACTCCTTAGGGGGAGTGATCATGGAAGAAATTTTATCTGTGAAAACAACCAAAACCTCTTGGCACCCTTTTCCATTTTTGTCAAAGGGAGGAGTGTTTCTATGAGAAAATCCCTACTATATGGGAAGATTGTTTGGTTGCAGGACTTTGGATTGATATAACTTTGGGATAAGATTTTCCCATATCTTGACATCAATGCCAAAGGGGGAGATTCTTGAATATTGCTAATGTATGGGAGGTGATTGATACATTTAATATGTTTAATCACAACATTATTGAATGGGCACTCATACTATTGTCATTTGTATTTTGTCACTAATGTCAACATATGTTTCTATGAAGGAACTAGACTAGTAATCCTAGTGTACGGACATTGCAAGAATGTTTCAGATGCTACAAAGTCATATGAGAGTTCAGGTGGATGTTGTGATCTTATATATGAGATTGCATCATTAGATGTTTCATATCAAGAGAGATACGTGTGTTTTAATGAAGAGTGGTCACTAGACTGTGATAGTGAGAATTGATAGAGTGAGTGTCTAGTTTTTGCAATATCTTTCAGAGGATTTGGATTCAAGGTATGTGAGCTTGAAGGTTGTTAGCAAGGGTACTAAAGAATGTTCATTGGTCATTGGAAGGCATGGAATGATTTGTGACATCATCTATGGCATGTGTTATGGTGATGGCTTACTCTGAAGCTGACTCAGGAAATGAAGCATGTTTTTTGTTTGGCAAACAAAAATTAAGGATGTCAGTCCTTAATTGTTGTAATATAATCATTGTAGACTTTTCTTAGATACCATGTGTATCTTAGGAAGGTTTTATGTAATTGTTTGTAATTAGGAAAGCCTCATGGGCTGACTTGATCATGGTAAACTGTAATAAGGTATATATGTAGAGTCTTTTCTTTGGAAAAGATATGGATGGAATATATGTGAGATAAAGAAGTTGGAAAAGTTTTGAGCTTGTGTTTGTTGTATGTAGAGTAGAGGTTTACTAGTGGACTTCATTGGAAATAATCAAGCAAAGATAGTTGTTGGCAAATAGTTCAAAAGATTGTGTATTTATTTATATACACCTATTGTGAACTAGTGAGTCTTGAAGGTGGATTTAACCTTCTTTGGGGAGTGAGCCTTTGGTAGTGAGGCCTCTCTTTTGTTCTTGACTCCTAACACGGTCTATCCTCTAACAAGGACTATGTACTATAATGTTTCAATAAGCTCCTAACAAGGCTATATCTTCTAACAAGGATAACTATACTCTTAGTACATCATTTGTGGGTGCTAATTCCCATCAAGGTTTTTACCTTTAACAGGGTTTCCCCGAAACCAAAATATTGTGTTATCGTGTTGGCATTCATTATGTTCATTGGATCTGATATTATGGAGCTTAAAGCTTAATGTTTAATATTCTGTTATACAACTGATTCACCCCCCCTCTAAGTTGTATTGTGGACTATTATTCCTAACATCTACATCCTTAGTAATTAGTTCTTGGAATATTTTAAGACCAAGCTAGAGATCTTCTTTAGCACTATCCAAGACACTAAGCTTGAGAATGAAGAAGCTTTTGAGCTCTGAAAATCTCTTCTAAATTCTATCTTTTTCTAACTGGAGAGTGTGGATTTTGTTCGTATCCTATTTGTCTCCTTATTTATATCCAATATTTTCTTATTTTTAGAATCCTTAGAGATTTTTACAAAAATATCTTCATCGAGAGCTATAATATCTGATATATTCTTTACAAGCTTGTACAAAGTCATGCAAAGTATAAATAGTTCATGTCCATCCTTAAGATAAGATTTTATTATGTTTTCAGTGATAGTCAATGTATTAAGATCATCTCTGAACTCATCTAAAGTGTCTTTCATCGTTAATCTTTTGAAATAATTTTCTACTTTTATTCTTCCTACATCTTCTAAAGTTTCAAAATTTTGTTCTAGTCTACTCAGAACATTATCTATACCACCTATGGGATCCTTATTATGTATATGAGGTGTATTTAATAGTTTACTTAATACATGTGTTACTTGGTGGATTGTTTTTGAGCTATGGTCATATTTCTTCTCTAATTTTTCTTTTTCTTTGGAAAAAGAAAGTACTACCCACTTCGTTAGGTCTGTAACATCCATGTCCTCCAAATTGGTTGGAAGTGATTGAGAGCCACTTGCCAATAAATCAGGTGTATAAAAAGGAGTGACAGATAATCCTTTTGGTTGTTCCTCTTGCTTTTCTATTTCCTTTTCTTCCTGATGAACTACAACTGATTTAGAACTTGAATGGAGAATCTATAATTCAAGATTACTGAGAAGTTTCTGATTAGATATGCAAGATGATTAAATTAGTATTATGTTGTCATTGATGTCAACTAGCTTGACAACACTTATCTTATAAGTTACTATACTGACACATCTAAAGAAAGGTGAAAGAGATGAAGAACAGAAGTATCTACATGAGGAAGATGTATATGTTAGATGACGATAAGGAATACACTGAGTAACTTGTTGATGATTCTATGACTTGATGATATCAACTTTATTATTTTGTATTCATCTATGATGAAGAATAGAGCTGAAAGACACAAAGCAATGTTGTCGGTAAATAAAGCATTCCAGCACAAAGCAGTGTTGTCGGTAAATAAAGCATTCCAGTATACACTGATAGAGTGTAGTGTATACTGAGCATAGTGTTAACTAATCTTGTGTTCACCGACACATTTCTTTGTTAACCAAACAAAATAGAAAGGAATTAAATGATTAGTTTAGTCGATAAAGTGATGAACTGTAAAGCGTATGAAATCAAGGTAACACATAAGGTTTGTTATGAAGATCGATGGCTAACGTAATTCAAGGAAGATCTAATGGAGCAAATTGAAATGTGTTATTGACACATTAGCCAAGGAAGCTTGAAGCGACAATATCTATGAATATGATTAAGTGAAAAAATATGATAGAGGAAAAGAACATGATTTACTCATCTATATAAGAGACATTGGTTTCATTGTTGAAAGATGCTGGAAGAAGAAGATACTATAGAATTATTGCATGAAGGAGTTTTCATGCATTCTGATCATATTGGTTAATAAGAAATGAGCTATAGAACAATTATTAAGCTATAGAGAGTAATTATCGATGGACAGTAAGTTGATATAGTATTGAATATGAAGTGATACATTGATTTGTAAACTGCAATTGAAGTTTTTTCATGGTAGGTCATCTACTATTACATATTTAACCATTGTACATAGTCAAATCTATTAACTGAGTGGAATTTGAAAGTCTTTTGATGTTTCATTCATAGAGTGAACATTGTTATCCTGTCAACCCTAGAGTGACTATTGGTTCGATGATAACTTCTAGTCTAAAATCCTCTACTAAGGTCACACCTAACAATGTGTTTGTAACCTTTAATAGGGTTGGGTCTTAGCCAACCTCACTTTAGAAGAGTGAACAATTTTGGGTTGCCAGTCCCAAGTGGTTTTTTGCTTCATAGGATTTCCACATTAAATCTCTTGTGTTATGTGTTGATTGTGATATTTTCTTGTTATCATACTTTGCATATTACATGTTAGATTTGATCGGTAACTACTATAAGTTTTAAACTGATAATTGGTAAAAATATAAACAGTAAAAGTATTTTATGTTTCCTAAGAAGTAGAAGTTGAAGAATTTGTTTTGGATTATACATTTTGGTTTGGGACACTGGATAACTGATTCACTCCCCTCTCAGTTGTTCTAACAATTGGTATCAAAGTTGTGGTTTCTTATAAAAGAGTTTTAAGGACTCCAGCAAAAAGGTCTCATGATGTATAAGAGGGTAGCGCCAAAGCTGAACAAAGATAACTTCATAGTATGGCAAAGCCGGATGATGTTGCACATATTTGGAATTGGTAACTCAACACTAGAACTAATGAATAATGGCTACATTGAACTGACCACTGGTCCCTTAACTCTTGATCAGCTTAAGGATAGGCAGGAACACAATATTACTATGATGGAACTTGTTGTTGCCTATACTGATACCGAATTTGAAGACATCAAGGGTTGTGATACTGCTAAGAAGATGTGGGACAAGCTAAATCTAATATACAATGGATATTTGAATGTTAAGAGAGCTTGAGCTGATAGCCTAAGAGGTAGATTTGATGATATGAAGATGAAGGAAGGTGAGAACATTGTGCAATACACAAATAGACTAAAAGAGGTAGTACATGCTATTAGAGCATCTGATGGAGTTATTGATGATGAAATAGTGATAAGTAAGATTTTCAAAACTTTGTTGCTAGTTTATGCAATCAGGATCTCTGCAATTCATGAAACAAGAGCTACATCTAATCTTACTCTTGACAAAATAATCGGTAAGCTTACAATCTTTGAATTGAATAATTTTGACAACAGTGTTGTACCTTTTTTTGAATCCACTTGATGAACTACAACTAATTTATAACTTTAATGAAGAATCTATAATTTAAGATTATTGAGTAGTTGAAGATTAGATATGCAAGATGATTAAATCAATATTATGTTGTCATTGATGTCAACTAGGTTGACAATACTTATCTTGTAAGTTACTATAATGACACATCTAAAGAAAGGTGATAGAAATGAAGAATAAAAATATCTACATGAGGAAGATGTATATGACAGATGAAGATAAGGAATACACTAAGTAAGTTGCTGATGAGTTTATGACTTGATGAAATTGACTTTATTATGTTGCATTCATTTATGATGAAGAATAGAGTTGAAAGACACAAAGCAGTGTTGTCAGTAAATAAAGCATCTTAGTATACACTGACAAAATGTAGTGTATACCAAGCATAGTGTTAACTAAGCTTGTGTTCACTGACGCATTTCTTTGTTAATAGAGTAAAACAAAAAGGACTTAAATGATCAGTTTAGTTGATAAAGTGATGAGATGTAAAGTGTATGAAATCAAGGTAACAGATAAGGTTTGTTATGAAGATCGATGACTAACATAAATAAAAAGGGATCTAATGGAGTAGATTGAAACATGTTATTGACACATCAGCCGAGGAAGATTTAAGTGACAAAATCTACGAATATGATTAAGCGGCAAAATCTGATGGAGGAAAAGAAAATGATTTACTTGTCTATATAAGAGACATTGGTTTCATTATTGAAAGGAGCCAGAAGAAGAAGATACTATAGAATTATTGCATGAAGAATTTTTCATGCATTCTGATCATACTAGGTAATAAGAACCAAGCTGCAGAACAATTACTGAGTTACAGAGAGTAATTACCAATGGATAGTAAGTTGATATAGTATTGAATCTGAAGTGTTATATTGATTAGAAATATTTGAATGAGCTAAACATTGATCTGTAAACTACAAATTGAAGTTGTTTCAAGGCAGATCATCTACTATTACATATTTAACCATTGTACACAATCAAATCTCTTAACCAAGTGGACTATGAAAGTCTTTTGATGTTTCATTCATAGAGTGAACATTTTTATCCTATCAACCCCAGAGTGACTGCTAGTTGGATGATAACTTCTGGTCTAAAATCCTCTAAGAAGGTTACACCTAACAGTGTGTTTGTAACCTTTAATAGGGTTAGGTCTTCACTGACCTCACTTCAAAAGAGTGAAAAATTTTGGGTTTTGGGTCCCAGGTGGTTTTTCCCTTCACAGGGTTTCCACGTTAAATCTCTTGTGTTATGTGTTCATCGTGATATTTATTTGTTATCATACTTTGCATATTACATGTTAGATTTAATCGGTAACTATTATAAAGTTTAGACTGACAATCAGTGAAAACATAGACAGTGAAAGTATTTTATGTTTACCGAGTAGCAGAAGTTGAGGAATTGTTTTGGATTATACATTTTTTTTTGGGACACTTGATAACTGATTCACCCCCCTCTTAGTTATTCTAACAATTGCTATCAGAACTATGGTTTCTTAGAACAGATTTTTAAGGACTCCAGCAAAAAGGTCTCAAAATGTATAAGAGGAAAGTGCCAAAGCTGAACAAAGATAACTTCATAGTATGGAAAAGCTAGATGAAGTTGCACATATCTAGAATTGGGAATTCTGCACTAGAACTGATGGAGAATGGCTACATTGAACCGCCCACTAGTCCCTTAACTCTTGATTGACTAAAGGATAGGCATGAACATAATATTACTATGATCTAACTAGTTATTGCATGTACCAATGCCAAATTTGAAGACATCAAGGATTGTGATATAGCTAAGAAGATGTGGGACAAGATGACTCTAATATACAAAGAAGATGCGAATGTTAAGAGAGCCAGAGCAAAAAGCCTAAAAGGTCAATTTGACGATATGGAGATGAAAGAAGGTGAAAACATTGTGCAATATACAAACTAACTAAAAGAGGTAGTACATGCTATTAGAGCATCCAATGGAGTTATTGATGATGAAATAATAATAATCAAGATTCTTAGAACTTTGCTCCTAGTTTATGCGATCAAGAACTCTGCAATTCATGAAACAAGGGCTACATCCAACCTCACCCTTGACACTCTGATCGGTAAGCTTACAACCTTTGAATTTAATAACTTTGACAATACTACTGTACCTTCTATTGAATCCACTTTGATGTCTTCTTTGAAGATTGGTAAGTCTAGTAGTAGGAATGATAAGAATAATGATAGTGATAGTAATACTGATGATGAAATTGATGACCTTGAAGCTCTTATGGCTAGAAGATTGCCCAAAGGTAAGGGAAGGTATAGAGGCAAGTTACCTTTAGCATTTTTTAATTGTAAAGAAGTTGGCCACATCACTGTTAGATGTCTGAATAAGAAATAAGATGATAAATCTAAAGACTGATCTGAAGGAAGCTATGGGATAAGAGTCAATAGAGGCTACTGACACAACAACAAAGACAACCGAGATAGCTATGAAAAAGGGAAAAAGTTATGCTACATAGCCAAAGAATTTGAATCTGAATCTGACACTAATGAAGATGTAGAAGTAGTATTTGTTCCTATGAAAGATGATTCAAAGGAAGAAGAGAAACATGAAGAAACAACACTAATCTCTAAGGTAAGCAGAAATGATACATGGATCATAAACACTGGTTGTACACATCATATGACTAGTGATATAGAGAAATTTGATCTGCTTGATGAATATGATGGAGGATCTGTTAGAATGGGAAATGATGCACCTTGTATGGTGAGAGGTAAAGGTTCACTGATGATTAATGATAGAATAAAATGTGAGAATGCATATTGGGTAGATGGATTGAACTACAATTTTTTAAGTGTGGCACAACTGAATAACTTAGGCCACTAACTTGCTTTTGAGAGCAAAAAGGTAAGAATCTATAATGATGGAGGAAGAATTATTGGAACCAGTACACAATCCAGAGCTAATCTATTTTATCTTGATATTGATTAGTCTTCTTGTTTATTAATGAAAGATGAAGATGCATGGTTGTGGCATAAGAGGTTGTCATGTGAATTTCGATAACATGATCAAGATTAGTAAGAAGAAAAGAGTTAGAGGGTTTCCTAACTTGTCAAAGTTGGATCATGCTATGTGCCATGAATGTCAGAAAGGTAAGATGACTAAGTCTAGTTTTAAAAGAAAAGACTACTCAAAAAAGAAGATACTTGAGTTGGTTCATACCAACCTATTTGGTCCTATGAGAACTTAGAGCTATTATGGTGATAGATACTTTATTCTTTTTGTTGATGACTATACTAGACTAATGACTATTATGTTCCTAAAAGAGAAAGATGAAGCTTTTAAGATGTTTAAATGGTATAAGGCAAAGGTAGAAAAAGAGACTGTAAAAGAAATTTAAAGTTTAAGATCTGATAGAGGTGGTAAATTTATCTTTGATGAATTTACTAATTTCTATAATGAGAATGGTATTAAGAGATAGGTCTCCGCACTAAGAACACCTTAGTAGAATGGGATTGCTAAAAGAAGAAATAGGTCAATCATTGACTGTGCTAAAACACTAATGTTGCAAAAGAATATTTCTCAAACAAATTAGAGGGAAGCTGTTAGAACATCTGTATATGTGCTTAACTAAGTACAACTAAAGAAGGACACCAATTGAACACCTTATGAGCTATGGTTTGGACACAAACCTACTATAAGTTATTTCAGGATTTTTTGAAGAAAATGTTTTATTTTGAAAGATGAGAGAAATGGGAAATTCAATTCTAAAGGTGATGAAGGTATATTCTACTAAGATTAAAGCATAAAAATGTCTAAATAAGGTTACAAATAAGATGATTGAAAGTACTAATAGCCATGTTGATGAGTATGATGAGAAGAACATAGAAGAAAGAAAGGAAGTAGAAGACTATGGTAGACTCACTTACATTGAACCTCCTAACTATCTAGCAAAGTCACAATCTATGATAACTGGTCAATAGGAAAATAACACCGAGGAATAGAAAAGGGAAACCAATGAAGAAGATGGTGCTACCGAGAAAGCACATGAACCTGAACAAGATAAACAAGAAAGAAGAAACTAAGTACTAGCTAGTTTTGTCAGAAGACATCATCCTGAGACACAAATTATTAGAAACAGATGAGCTAGAATGTAGACAAGAAGCAAAAAAAGATAAGGTTTGTAACATCCATATCCTCCAAATTGGTTGGAAGTGATTGAGAGCCACTTGCCAATAAATTAGGTGTATAAAAAGGAGTGACAAATAATCCTTTTTTTGTTCCTCTTGCTTTTCTATTTCCTTTTCTTCCTGATGAACTACAACCGATTTAGAACCTGAATGGAGAATCTATAATTCAAGATTAATGAGAAGTTGTTGATTAGATATGCAAGATGATTAAACCATTATTATGTTCTCATTGATGTCAACTAGCTTGACATCACTTATCTTATAAGTTACTATACCAACACATCTAAAGAAAGGTGAAAGAGATGAAGAACAGAAATATCTACATGAGGAAGATGTATATGTTAGGTGAGGATAAGGAATACACTGAGTAACTTGTTGATGAGTCTATGACTTGATGATATCAGCTTTATTATGTTTCATTCATCTATGATGAAGAATAGAGTTGAAAGACATAAAGTAGTGTTGTCGGTAAATAAAGCATTTCAGTATACACCGATTGAGTGTAGTGTATACCAAGCACAGTGTTAACCGAGCTTATGTTCACCAATGCATTTATTTGTTAATCAAGTAGAACATAAAGGAATTAAATGATTAGTTTAGATAATAAAGTGATGAGCTATAAAGTGTATGAAATTGAGGTAACATATAAGGTTTGTTATGAAGATCGACGGTTAACATAATTGAAGGAAGATCTAATGGAGCAGATTGAAATGTGTTATTGACACATCAGTCGAGGAAGCTTAAAGAAAAAAAATCTATGAATATGATTAAGAAAAAAAATCTAATGGAGGAAAAGAAAATGATTTAATCAATTATATAAGAGACATTGGTTTCATTGTTGAAAGATACCGAATAAAGAAGATACTACAAAATTATCACGTGAATGATTTTTCATGCATTCTAATCATACTAGTTAATAAGAACCAAGCTACAGGACAATTACTAACCTAAAGAGAGTAATTACCGATGGATAGTAAGTTGATTGATGAAAAGTGGCAAGTGGAAGCCTTCAAACAATGAACAATTGGTCAGTCTCAAGGTTTCAACTGCCCAAATAGGGATCCAAGTGCCTAATACTTATCACAAGTATGGTAAGGACTAGGGGAAATGGTTATCACAACCCAAACACTGAAGGCAACCTAATCACTAGGCTATGCCAAGTCAAAAACACAAACAATTGAGAAGTTACTAAGAGGACTTCTTAGCCCAAAAGGCAACCAAACCCCATGAAATGACTTATAAGTCTAGGGGTAGCCTAAAATCATTGATCTAGCCTATTTAGGTCCTATTCTTTTATTTTCAATGGTTCTTTAACCTACAAGCCACTCGTAACACTAGGTTGCTTCATTAATCAAGGATTTGGCTTGTAGCCCTTCCTAGAAGGAAATATGAACATAAGTCAAAATGTTTCTGAATGAGATAATGAATTGGTTAGGGATTTAGATACCCTTTTGGAGTTTATAAAACATATCCAAGCACTAAGGAGTGGAGACAAGTAGGAGTCACTGATGGTACAATGTTAGACCAGGCTAATAGGCCTAATTAGGTCACCAAATGCACTACTAGCGCTCTTTCTCCTAAGCCAATGCACAAAATAAGTATGGAGGAATGTGTGGATATATAAAAGACCTCAGAATCCAAGTTTTAGAGTCTTGATCAATCCCCAACCAAAGTCTATGGCAACTGTCCTAAGTCACAAACTAGTACACACATAGAGATGTACACCTAGGGCTTAATGACAAACCCACTCCTCTACAAATATTCACTCCTAACTTGAAAAATATGAAAATAAATTGGAAAAGGTTGAATTCCACCAAGGGGCATCAATTTCCCATGGTGGAATTGGACCAAACAACGACGCCCGATTAGAACCCCTGATTTTAAGCCTTAAATCAAGGCAGTCCTACTAAAAACCAGATATCTCACAATCTAGGGAAAATTAAAACATGAGACCAATTGAAAATGGAAGAAGACTCAAGGATCCAACCTTTGGCTTCATAGTTTTATACCCTCTCATATATACCTATCTATACAATTCAGATCTTCTTGGGAAAATGTAGAGAAATGTTGATGTTTTTATTGATTCAATGCCAAAATTACATGTCTTTCCTTCCACCCACTTGAAAGGGATTATTGAATGCTTCCCCCATAGATTAAAACTGAAACTTAAATGATCTAACCATTGGGGGCATGATTAAAAATTTTGGCAAGAAGTTGTTAAAGTTTCTAAGTAACTTTTACAACATTTTTGCAACTTTTTCTTTCTAGGAGACCAAACTTGGTCTAAACCTATCCTATTGATCCAACATGGATCTAAAACATTAAAAACATGAAAATGAGTAAAATCCTATGATTTTAGGCCCATTGACCACTTTTGACCTTAGTTAGCGAGGGGCTTATAGTTGTGCCAATCTTGGAACTAGGCCTCACAACTTGGTCTAGGTGCCTGACTAATGAATCTAAACTAAACTAGATGTCCTTAGGACTCTAAAGAGTATTGTTTGTTGAGTTTAGAGTAGGTGATCCTACACCATACTCCCCTTGAGTTTTAAAACTCAAGTCCTGACTTGAGGATAACTACTCCAACAAAATCCCATGTTGTTTGATTTGATCTTCGGTTAGCCATGTAGCATCTATGTTGGGGAGTTCCTTCCATTTGACTAAGTACCACATGTACTTCTTAGTTTTGGTTTTCCTTAATAACTTTGTATCCAAAATTTCTTCTAACTCCACTGGTCTTCTTTCAAGAAGATTTGTGACATAGTCTTCATCTTTGATGTTTGTGTCCTCACCTTGCTCATTCATTGAAACTATTGTAGCTTTGTATGGTGTGAGGTCTGCCACATTGAATATTGGAGAGATTTGCAAGGTTGGAGGAAGAGAGATTTCATAGGCATTCTCATATATTTTATTTAGTATGCTGCATGGACCTACTTTCTTCATTTTTAGTTTGGGGTATCTACCCTTAGGTAGTCTCTCTTTCCTTAGGAATGCCCAAACCTTGTCTCCCACTTTGAAGTGGACCTCTCTTCTTCTTTTATCAACACTTTCTCTATACTTCAAACTTGACCTTTGTAATGCTTCGTTTACCTCTTGCTATACCTTTATGATGAGCTCTACTAGTTCTTGGCCTTGAGAACTGACTTTGAAGTTAGATGGTAGTTCAATCAGATCTAATGGTCCTTTGGGATGGAGGCCATATACTACTTGGAATGGATTCTTATCGATTGACCTGTTTATAGAGTCATTGAATGAAAACGCTGCTTGGGGTAGGAGTGTATCCCAACTTTGATAATATTGCTTGGTTAGGCATCTTAGGAGATTGCCTAGGGATCTGTTTACTACCTTAGTCTGCCCATTTATTTGTGGGTGATAGGTAGAGCTATAGGTGAGATTTTTTCCCAACTTGTTGAAGAGTGTCCTCCAAAAATGTCCTTGGAATTTTACATCCCTATCAGATACAATTGTCTGAGGTAAGCCATGAATTCTGACTACTTCTTTGAAGAAGAGATTGGCTATGTGAGATGCATCATTTTTTCTTTTGCATGGTACAAAATGAGCCATTTTGCTGAACCTATCCACTATGACAAAAACACTATCAAATCCTTGCTTGGTCTTAGGCAATCCCATTACAAAATCCATTGAGATGGACTCCCAAGGTCTTGAAGGAATTGGTAAGGGTTGGTAGAGCCCTTTATTTTTTGTCATTCCTTTAGCTTGTTGGTAGATTGTGCAAGTCTCTATAAACCTTTTGATATCATTGTTCAACTTAGGCCAAAAATAGCTCCTCTTTACCATGTCTATTATCTTATCAATGCCAAAGTGACCTCCTAGGCCACCACAATGCTTCTCCCTTATTATGTTTGTCCTCATTGAGAACTTTGGTATACATAGTTGGGCTCCTTTGAATAGAAGTCCATTCTAAATCAAATATTCAAAAAAGTCAATGTGGTATCTACCAACCATCTTTGTGTAAATCTGATATATCTCTGCAAATTCAGGGTCATCCGAGTACAAGTGTTTAAGGGACTCAATTCCCACACTTTATAATTGAAATTATTCAATTAGGGAAATTCTCCTACTGAGGGAATCAACAACTTTTTTTTCTACACACTTTTTATGCTTGATGTTGAATGTATAGGCCTACAATTGCTCCACCCATTTTAGATGTCTGAGAAAGAGTTTCTCTTGAGAATTTAAGAAACTTAATGCATGGATGTCATTGTATACTAAAAATTATTTGGGTATCAAATAGTGCCTCCATTTCTTGAGGGCTTGGACCATGGCATAGAGCTCTAGGTCATATGTAGAGTACTCTCTCTTAGCCTCATTCAATGTCTCTGAGAAGAAAGCAACTTCCTTGCCTTCTTGGCTTAGGACTCCACCTATAGCCAAATTTCTTGCATCTATCTCCATAGTGAAGAATTTGTTAAAATCAAGGAGGACCAAGATAGGGTATTGGGAGACTCTATTCTTCAAGTATTTGAATGCGTCATTGGCTTCCTTTTTCCACACAAATTTAGTCTTCTTTCCACCTTTAATAGTTTCGAGCATTGGTGCACACACATGACTAAATTTTTTGATAAACTTCCTATAGAATGTTGCAAGTCCATGGAAGCTTCTTAAATCACCTTGGTTCTTTGGTGGAGGCCAATTAATGATTGCTTGTACCTTCTTAAGATCCATCTTGAGGGTACCTTGTGAGATCACAAATCCTAGGAACACAAGTTCCTTCCTCATAAAAATGCACTTTTCCATGTTGATTACCAACTTGTGTTGATGGAGTCTCCTTAGTACCTATTCCACATGATCAAGATGGTCTTCCTTGCTATGACTGAATATTAGTATGTCATCAAGGTAAACAAAAACAAATTTTCCAATAAAATCAGCAAATATCTCATTCATAAGCCTCATAAAAGTGCTAGGGGCATTGCTTAAGCCAAAGGGCATTACTAACCATTCAAACAAACCTTTAGTAGTCTTGAATGTTGTTTTCTATTCATCTCCTAGTTTGATTATGATTTGATGGTATCCAAACTTTAAGTCTATCTTGGTGAAGTAGCAAGCACCTCCTAGTTGATCCAATAGGTCCTCAATCCTTGGCATGGGAAATCTATATCTTATGGTGATTTTTTTAGGGCCCTAATATCATTGCATAACCTCCATTTTCCATCCTTTTTATGGGCCAAGATTGATGGTACTACACATGGACTAAGACTCTTTTGAATGAGTACTCTTTCCAACAATTCAGTGACCTATTTTGCAATCTCTGCATGTTGTAGGGGTGTCATTTTGTATGGTTCCTTATTAGGTAGGGATGAGCCTAGTATGAGGTCAATTTGATGACTGATATCCCTAATGGGAGGGAGGCTAGTGGGCAAGTCACTAGCAGTGACATCTCTATACTTTTCCAGCAATTCCATGACTTCCTTTGGCATAAGCTCTTTTTTATCAGACTTGGTGTTATCTTTGGGCTTTGAGATTAGGATAAAGGGTTCAATATTAGGTTCCTTCAAGGTTTTCAACATCTCCTTTTCACCCATGATAATCACAGTGGGTTCTTTTTCAGATTTGTTATCCAGCAAGGGCTTCATAGTAAAGGTTTTCCCATCTTTGGTGATGGATAGTTGTTCTTCCTACAATGGTGTATGGCATCTACATCAAATTGCTAGGGCCTACCTAGAAGGATGTGTGAGGCATCCATCTCAACCACATCACAATGAACCTTGTCCTTAAAATATGCAATTGAGAACTCTATCCATGCTTGTTCTATTACTAGAGTTTGTTGGCCTTTTGTTAACAATGAAACATGATAGGGGCAAGGGTCTGGCTTCTTAGGGAGTTTTAACTTCTAAACCATTTCACAAGATACAAGATTTTTAGCAGAACTAGAATCTATTAGTAGATTGCATACCTTTTCATGAAATTTGATCTTGTCCTAAAGAGATTCTTCCTTTTTGGAGGTTCTTGGGTTTGTGGCACTTGAAGGATGACCCACCTCATCATCAAACATACTCCTTCCTCTGGTTCCAAGTCTCTAGCATCAACATTGTCTTCTTGTTTATCCTCTTGGACAAGTTGTGCTCTCCTCTCACCTTGGTTATTGTTGTTCCTCTTCTCAAGGCATCTTCCTACATGATGTCCCATTTGATTGCAATAGAAACATTTCAATGGCCCATTACCTCCTCTTGAATTAGAGTCACTATTTTCTTTGTCTCCTTGGTCAAGGGTCCTACTATTGCTACCACTACTTTGTCCCTTGTTCCAAGAGTTCCCCTTGCCTCTAAAGTTCTTCCCACTATCATTACTCTTCCCTTTGCCAAAATCCTATTTTCTCTTCCATTTTTTCTCTACCTTGAGTGCCATTTGGTAGCACTTATTGACTATGGTAGGACAGTGTAGACTTAGTTCCTCTTGATTGGATACCTTTAAGAAATTAATGTATCTTGCTAGTTTTTCTTCCTCATATTCTACCATATGGGTCCTCATACATAATTTTAGGAACTCCTTAGTGTATGAGCCTACATCTGTGTCTTTTTGTTTCAAACTTTGCTTCCTTCTATGGAGTTGTACCCCATAGTCCTCAGGCACATATGTTTCCCTAATCAATGCTATCATCTTCTTCCATGAATTGATCATGCTCTTTCCATTCTTTTCCCTCTCTATTTGGATGAGGTTCCACCAAGTTAGGGCTACTCCCTTTAACTTGGAACTTACCACCTTTACCCTCTATTTTTCATGGATGTTCTCACATTCAAAGAATGTTGTCAAAGCCTCTATCCAATCCAAGCCTAAATCTGCATTCATCTTCCCATTGAAGACCGAAAAATCTATCTTCTCCTCCATGGTTCTCCTTCCCATGGATTTCAAGGCATCTATGAAAGGCCTTTAGTCTATAGGGATGTGTTGGTCAGGATCATCCCCCTCTTCTTCACTCCCCTCTTCATTTTCAGACCCATCTTCTTTGTTCTTGTCAAGCTTCTTCTCAAGTTCTTTAAGCCTCTTAGTTAAGGCTATGTTTACAGCCCTTTTCTCTCTCACAATATTTGCTAACTCACTATTTGTGACCCTTATAGGGATCTCTTCATCCTTAGGAGCAAACATAGCTATAACACCACTTGATGCAAAGTGGCAAGTGGAAGCCTTCAAACACTGAACAATTGGTGAGTCTTAAGGTCTGAACTACCTAAATAGGGATCCAAGTGCCCAATACTTATCACAAGTATGGTAAAGACTAGGGTAAATGGTTATCACAACCCAAACACCGAAGGCGACCTAATCACTAGGCTATGCCAAGTCAAAAACATAAACAATTGAGAAGTTACTAAGAGGTCTCCTTAGCCCAAAATGAAACCAAACCCCATGAAATGACTTATAAGACTAGGGGTGGCCTAAAATCACTGATCTAGCCTATTTAAGTCCTATTCCTTTAGTTCCAATGGTTCTTTCACCTACAAGCCACTCATAACACTAGGTTGCTTCATTAATCAAGGATTTGGCTTGTACACCTTCCTAGAAGGAAGTCTGAACATAAGTCAAAATGTTTCGAACTAAGATAATGAATTGGATATGGATTTTGATACCCTTTTGGGGTTTATAAAACTTATCCAAGCACCAAGGAGTGGAAACAAGTAGGAGTCACTGATGTTACAATGTTAGACCGGGCTAATAGGCCTTGTTAGGTCTCCAAATGCACTACAAGTGCTCTTTCTCCTAAGTCAATGCAAAAAATAAGTATGGAGGCATGTGTGGATAAATAAAAGATCTCAGAATCCAAGTTTTGGAGTCTTGATAAATCCCCAACCAAAGTCCATGGTGACTATCCTAAGTCACAAACTGGTGCACACATAGAGATGTACACCTAGGGCTTAACGACAAACCCACTCCTCTGCAAATCCTCACTCCTAACCTAAAAAATATGAAAATAAATTGGAAAAGGTTGAATTCCACCAAGGGGCATCAATTTCCCATGGTGGAATTGGATAAAACAATGAGGCCCTATTAGAACCCCTGGTTTTAAGCCTTAAATCTAGGCAATCCTACTAAAAACCAGATATCTCAGAATCTATTATAGATTAACACATGAGACCAATTGAAAATGGAATAATAGTCAAGGATCCAACCTTTGGCTTCATAGTTTCATACCCTCTCATCTGTACATGTCTATACACTTCAGATCTTCTTGGGAAAATGCAAAGAAATGTTGATGTTTTTATTGATTCAATGCCAAAATTACATCTCTTGCCTTCCACCCACCTAAAAGGGCTTATTGAAGGTTTCCCACATCAGTCACAACTAAAATTTAAACCATCTGACCATTGGGGGCATGATTACAACTTTTGGCAAGAAGTTGTTAAAGTTGCTAAGCAACTTTTACAACATTTTTTCAACTTTTGCTTTCTAGGAGACCAAACTTGGTCTAAACCTATCCTATTGATCCAACATGGATCTAAAACATTAAAAACAAGAAAATGAATAAAATCCTATGATTTTAGGCCCATTGACCACTTTTGACCTTAGTTAGCTAGGGGCTTATAGTTGTGCCAATCCTGGAACTAGGCCTCATAACTTAGTCTAGGTGCTTGACTAATGAATCTAAACTAAACTAGATGTGCTTGGGACTCTAAAGAGTATTGTTTGTTGAGTGCAGAGTAGGTGCTCTTGCACCATTGATATAGTATTGAATCTGAAGTGATATATTGATTAGAAAGATTTGAATGAGCTGAACATTGATCTGTAAACTGCAATTGAAGTTGTTTCATGACATGTCATCTACTGTTACACATTTAACCATTGTACATATTCAAATCTATTAACTACGTGGAATTTGAAATTCTTTTGATGTTTCATTCATAGAGTGAACATTGTTAGCCTGTCAACCCCAGAGTGACTACTGGTTGGATGATAATTTTTGGTCTAAAATCCTCTAACAAGGTCACACCTAACAGTGTGTTTGTAACCTTTAACAGGGTTGGTTCTTCACCGACCTCACTTCAAAAGAGTGAACACTTTTGGGTTGCCAGTCCCAAGTGGTTTTTCCCTTCATAGTGTTTCCCCATTAAATCTCTTGTGTTATGTGTTTATTGTGATATTTTCTTGTTATCATACTTTGTATATTACATGTTAGATTTGATCGGTAACTACTATAAGTTTTAGATCGACAATCGGTAAAAATACAGATAGTGAAAGTATTTTATGTTTACTGAGTAGAAGAAGTTGAAGAATTTGTTTTGGATTATACATTTTGGTTTGGGACATTGGATAACTGATTTACCCCCCTCTCAGTTGTTCTAACACTTCCTCTTTTTCTTCTGATATCTGATCCCTATTATTTTTTAGGTGTCTTCTCTTCTTGCTACACTTTCTCAGCTGACTCTACTTGAGTGATCTTTGGTAGCTCAATATATTCTACTATATTTTCAATGTTGGTTAAGGTTTCACTCATCTAAAATAGATAAAATATATCTAGTTATATATCAAGTGAAATCCCAACATTGTGTATGAAGAAATCAGGTAGGGTTGTGATTATTGGCAATTTGGCTAAGTAGTATATCATATTTTTTTCATTATGGTAACATATAATCACCATGTTGATCGCATAATAGAAGAAATAAGTTATGTATGAGTGCAAGTGAAAATTGTCTAAGTAGAGCAGTATTTTCCATCCTAATCGAAGATATTTTTGGTTAACAATTTTCACAAAAGAAGGTTTAATGCATGCCCACTTAAACATGGATAATTCTATGTATATCAATGCTACATGTGAGATCGAAAGTCTATAAGACATGTATAGAAGGAGATATTAAAATATTACAAAGATAGTGTTGAAGCCGACCTAAACAAAGAAAGAAGACAAAATGAGAATGTTAAGTTAAGGGATTATTTTTTTTATCAAAATAATGACTTAACCATATAAGGGATGACATCCTAGATATTAACCCTTAGGGAGCATGAATTAATTTTTTATTTTTGAAAGAGTTTGTATTTAGTAAATCCAATTGGAAGTTATTATGCTTAATAACTTGTATATATGTAAGAAGCATGTGATGCACCAAAAAAAAAGTCTTGTAATGTTGTAATGTTGTAATGTTGTGATACAAAGTGGTGTATTGTAAGAAGAAAATAAAGTAGACTCTATATATGAAAGTGAAGACCCTAGAACGCTTAATCAGAATAGGAAATCTATTCGGCAATAGTAAAAGGTTGTATACTTTACCTTTGTATTCAGATATCATTATATATTGCATGTTTGGGCAGTGTGCTAATCTTGCAAAGATCCTATTTTTGTAATACCAACTCCTAACAGGGTTGAGGCTTCTAACAAGTCCTAGAGTCCTTTAATCAGGACAAAGACACTATATGTATTTAATACACTTCTAGCAGGGCCAATATCCTTAACCAGATACTTTTGATTAGTGGATCAGTTGTGGGTATCATCCCCACCGGGGTTTTCCCTTGGCTAGGGTTTCCTTAAGAAAAAACATGGTGTTATGAGTTCATTTTCTTTATTTATATACTTATTATTTAGTTTACTTTGTTATGCAAGCTTCAAGTTAATTTTTTATATATATAATTTGGCAAGAGTAAAAGTTTATGAAATATTGGTTCACCCCGCCTCTCAGTATTCCCTATTTCTAACAATTGGTATTAGAGCTTAGTTACTTGGAATAAAGTTATTCAGAGAAAGCCTAATGGCTTGAGTAAGATCTCTATGGACATGGATTAGTTATAGAAAAATATTGAAGAAGCTCTTAAATAGATTGATATTCTTACCGAAGAAAGAGACACTCTAAAAAGGAAATATTATGATGCAAAAAAATTTATTGAGAAGCTAAAAGAAAAAGTAGAAGAACTTAAAGAAAATAAAGAACCTACAATTCAACTCAAGGACTATGATGAAGTTTGAAAACTAAAGAAAGAAAATGAGATTCTTAAACATGAGTTGAAGATTGTAGATCTAAAGTTAAGCTTGAATGATGGAAATAGAAAAGATGAATCAAATCTGAAATCTGAAAATGAAGATCTAAAGTCTAAACTTTGTAAAGTGACATTTGAACTTGAGAAAACTAAATTACAATACGCTGAAATTGAGAACTACAATACAATTGTGAAAGGTGAATTGACTTAGTCTAAACAACATCTTGAAAAACTATATTCCAATAGTAAGAAGATTGATGAAAAAATGTCTTATCGAAAGACATATTATGATACAACTGGTCTTGGATATAATTCATCTAAGATAAGTGAAGAATGTAAATAACCAAATCTGAAACCCTCTAAAAACAAAGATGGAAGGAAATCTGAAGACATACCTAATCCACCTAAAGAAGATGAACCACCTAAAGATATATGAAGAGAATTCAAAGGTATATTTTTTGCATGTAATACTTTTGGACATATAAAGAGAGACTGCATAGGTAAGGAATTCAAACCTATCTTTGGTTATTATTATAATTGTCATGGTTTTGGACATAGAGCTATTGATTCTAAAAAACCTAGATCTAATGATAACAATAGTAGTAGTAGAATGTTTAGAGATACTAACCATGCAGATAAAAGACCTACTGAAGATATGAACAAAAGGAATGGAGTTTTGTTATAGATGAAACAAGATTGGACATATTGCTAGAAATTGTAGAAAAAAAATCAATTAGACAGGACCAAGATATGGAAACAATGGAGTAGTTTTTCAGATATGCAACAAATTTGGTCATACAGCATAATTTTGTAGAATGAACAACATGAGAAACCCTAATCCTAGAAACTATACAAGCAGAAATGAGAACACAAAAAATAGTTAGAAAGGATGCTATAGTAACTTAGAAGAAGTTAAATTTGTTAAAGCCCTAGATCTAGAAAGCACACTTAGTATACTAGGAAATCAGATAGTTGAAGTACCTGATAGTAAGTGTGAATCATTGCCTAATATTTCTTTAAACATTTAAGTAATTATTTAGATTAGAATAGAGCATTAGAGTAGTGTAGAATATAGAGTAGATTGAAATAAGTCTTGCGAAGTTAGTATGAGATATTATATGATATAATTATGCTATGGTTAAGAGCACATGAAATTATATGAATGTATGAGAGTACACAAAAAGAATGAAGTTTTGCAGGTAACTAGGAACAACTTTTTGGTATGAAGCGGAAAAGAAATTTAATGTGATGTTAAAATCTTGAAAGAATTAAAGGATAAAAGCATATGATTAGTATTAGTTGATCATTCAAGTGATTATAGGGAAAAGAGAGAAATAGAAGAAGATAATGGAATTAGAGAAAGATTTGTAAGAAAGTTATGTGACATAAAGGATGAAGAACACTTCAAGGAGATCATGAGGAATCTTAGCACCCATCTGAGAATGAAAATAAATATACTGATAATGGGAGGAAATTATGAGAAAATCATCAAAGAGACATAGGAATTAGTTGTGAAAGATATGACCTCCGGTCATAGTGAGCACATAAGTGAGTCTGATCAAGTAGTTGAAGAACACCAGAAAAATCCATCACCAACACTACCACTATCTATTAATATTACAAATGAATATATGAATGTTGAAGGAACAAACATCACTTTGGACAGTGAAGAAAATTTGTTTAGTGATCATGAGGACATTGTTGATAGTTCGACTGATGAGCAGAAGGACATGGTAGAAAAAGAGGAAGTAGAAGTTGTGATGCAGGAGCATCCTAGGTGTAAGAGCAATCTTGCATCACCCAAAAATATTTCTATTTTTGTATTCAATAAGGGCTATCTTGTGCAAAGCTGCTATTTATGGAAACTTGCTATTTTTAGTAAGTTGGTCTTACGATCTCGGAATGTTCTAATTTTACATGTGGAGGTTCATCTCAGTCATATCAGCCTGCCAGCAAAACTTTCATGGCTAGATCAGGTCTAGTTTTGAAGATATTGAAGATTTTTGGTATTGGCAGCAGGGTACAAAAATTTTGAACTCAGTTTTGAAGGCTTTAGAGGCCCCGGATGAGGTTGAAAATTTGGGTGATGGGCACATTATGTCGATCAAGCCTGTAGAGCGCTTCGTGGCATTTTTGAAATGGGTTATAATAGTCAATCGGGTCAACTAGTGATGACTTATGGTCTCCGAAAGTCAGGCCACCTGAAATGGCAAAAAATAATTTTCCTTCAAAATTTTTGTTCGGGTTTCAAAATTTATTTTGAGCCGACTTTGATGTAATAAATTGAAAAATAAAATAATTCTAAGTTTGGTCGGCCCTTAGGGCTAAATTTCTGGAACCTTCTCGGGCGGTGAAAATTGCCTATATAAAGAAGGCCCGTAGTGTTGTCTAGGGTAGTTCTGGGTAGTAAATCTGGGTATTGATTCGAGGCTTGTCCTATAGAATATTGTAAGGGAATGCCCATGTGGCTTTGCATATTTTAATTCTGAAAGTTTGTAATTCCACATTTGTGGAGATAATAAAAAGCCAATTTTTCTATTCTTGCATATTATTGTTGTTTCTTTGTTTCTATTATATGTTTGTGGTATAAAGGGGAGCACCCTTCATCAAGTGGTATCAGAGCAAGAGTTCTTGAGTGTGTAAATAGATCACTGACTATGGGGCAATTTGCACTAGGACCATGGTTAGGGTTTCAGCGCGCATCATGAAAATGCCTCTACGAAGAGAATGTGGTGGAAGAGCTGGTGTTGTGACACCTGAGGTTAGAGAGCTATAGAGACAAGTGCGAGCATTGCAAGAAGAGATTCATAGAGGAATGAATCTTAATGTCAGAGATGAAAGTGAGGATGAAGCCGAAGAAGAATATCAAGAAGGAGAAGCCGAAATTGTGAACCAGGAGGAAGCACAACTTTTTCGGGCGATTTCCAAGATTGGGAAAAGACCTAAGATTGAGGTTCCTACATTTTCTACAAATCTTAACCCAGAGGAATTGATTGACTGGATCAATGAATGTGAGGAATATTTTGAGTATGAAGATGTTTAGGATCTTGATAGGGTCAAATTTGTGAAGGCCAGACTGAAAGGTCATGCGAAGATCTGGTGGCAAGAAATTCAATTGGAGTGAAATAGAAGAGGGAAAGATAAAATCACAAAATGGGATCAGATGGTGGATAAATTGAAGTGATAGTTCATTCCTATTGATTATGAGCTTGACCTACTAAAAAAAATGCAAAGTTTGAAGCAAGCAGGAAGATCTATTCAAGAGTATACAGAAGAGTTCTATCGACTCCTCATTAGAACAGGCCATGCAGAAGTTGATAAGGAGAAATTTTCCTGATACCTTAATGGGTTAAGGCCAAGCATTCAGGAGGAGTTGAATTTGGTTCGAATGAACAGTATTGAGGAGGCATACCAATTTTCCCTAAAAGTAGAGGAAAAGCTGAACAAGAAGTTTGAGAGCAGACAAAATGGAAGAGGTCGTGGTGGAGGATCTGGTGGATGGTCATATGGTGGCCGAAATGAAGATCTGAAAAAGAAGGATGAGGCCAGTAGTAGCTAGAATCAGAGAGGAAACAATTCCAATCATTTCCAAGATCAGAATAATAGAGATCAGAGAGGAAGAGGAAGAGGAAGAGGACAAGGTTCAAGAAGAGGAGCCTTCTGTGGAACATGTTTTCACTGTGGAGAAGAAGGTCACAAGGCATTTGAATGTCCTCAATGCTAAGGTAGAATAGATAGGAGAAATGAAGGCCAGGCCAGAGTTGCACATGTAGATGAAGATGCTAGATCATCAAATTTTGAAGATGCTGAAAGAGGAGAAATGCTAATTAACAGAAGAGTCTTGCTGAGTGGTGAGAATGAACCTGAACAAAGGAGGAGCTTGTTTCGCACTAGATGCAAGTGTGAGGGTAAATGCTATGATGTGATTATTGATAGTGGAAGCACTGACAATTTGGTGTCAGAAGAGATGGTGACAAAGTTGAAGCTCAAGAGACAGAAACACCCACATCCATATCAGATTGCCTGGGTGCAGGATGACCACAAGGTCATGGTCAGTGAATAGTGACTCGTAAAGTTCAAGATCGGTGGGTACCAAGATGAGGTACTATGTGATATAATATCTATGGATGCATGTCATATGTTGTTGGGTAGACTGTGGTAGTTTGACAGATGTGCTCTACATGATGGTCGTGTGAATACCTATTCCCTGACAAAGGATGGAGTGTGACATAAGCTAAATCCATTGAAGGAGACCGAAGAAAAGGTATGTGGTAATGCAAGAATAACATTTGTTGATGGAAGAAAATTCTTAGATGGTATGAGGCATGAGCATGTATGTTTTTCTTTAATTCTAAAAGCTAGTAAAGAAGAAGTAGAGGATGTACCTGTAGAGGTTGCAGATTTGTTGAATGAGTTTTAGGATATTGTATCTGATAATGTACTTAATGGATTACCACCCATAAGGAAGATCATTTATCAGATGGATTTGATTCCAAGAGCCATTTTTCCAAACAAGGCAGCACATAGAATGACACCAGTAGAAAGTGAAGAGTTGAACAGACAAGTACATGAGTTGTTACAGAAGGGATTGATTCGGGAGAGCCTGAGTCCATGTGTTGTACTAGTAGTATTAGCACCAAAGAAGAATGGAGAATGGAGGATGTGTATAGATTCTAGAGCAATAAACAAGATCACAATCAAGTATAGGTTTCCATTGCCATGAATGGATGATATTATGGACTATTTGAGTGGAGCTGTGTATTTCTCAAAGATAGATCTAAAGAGTGGATATCACTAGATTCGGATTAGAGAAGGAGATGAATGGAAGACTGCCTTGAAGACAAAGAAATAACTTTATGAGTGGTTACCCATGCCTTTTGGGCTAACCAATGCACCGAGCACTTTCATGCGGCTCATGAATGAGGTTCTAAAAGAATTTTTGGGAAAGTTTGTCATTGTCTACTTAGATGATATTTTAATCTTTAGCAAGGCATTGGAGGAACATATGATGCATATTCATATGGTGTTTGAGAAGCTAAGAGATGAGAAATTGTTGATTAATTTAAAGAAGTGCAATTTTGTGAAGAAAGAGTTAGTGTATTTGGGATTTGTAGTTTCAGCAGAAGGTCTAAAAATGGACCCAGAGAAGGTACAGGGTATCCTTGAATGGCCTACTCCAAGTAGTGCTACCGAGGTAAGATCTTTTCATGGTCTAGCTAGCTTTTACAAAAAGTTTATCAAAAATTTTAGCAGTATTTGTGGACCCTTGACTGAAACAATGAGAGGGGATATAAAAGAGTTTAAGTGGACTAATGGGGCAGAAAAGAGTTTTCAATTGTTGAAACAAAAAGTTAGAGAACAACCTATTTTAGCACTTCCAAATTTTAATAAGGTGTTTCAAGTAGATTGTGATGCTAGTGGTACTGTAACAGGAGCTGTTATGAGCCAAGAAGGTAAACCTATTGCTTATTTCAGTGAGAAGTTAAATGATGCCAAGAGGAAGTATTCTATTTATGATCAGGAATTTTATGCTATAGTTCAGGCATTAAAGAAGTGGATACATTATCTACTTCCTAAAGAGTTTGTCTTGTATACTGATCATCAAGCTTTGCAATATTTGAATAGTCAAGGAAAGTTGAATCAGAGGCATTTGAAATGGGTTGAGTTTTTGTAGAGTTATACATTTGTTTTGAAACACAGAAGTGGAAAATCTAATAGGGTTGTAGATACTCTTAGCAAAAGGCAACTATTGCTGATAGAGATGTAGATTGAGGTGGTTGGGTTCAAGGAACTCAAGAATTTGTATCCAGAGGATCCTGATTTTGGTGGAGCTTGGAAAGCTTGTAAAGAACCTGTTACTCTAGATAGGATGAAGTGGCTAGATTTTATCATCTAGGATGATATGCTATTCAGAGGGAGTCAATTGTGCATTCCAAGAAGTTCTATGAGGGAGAATCTCATCAAAGAGAAGCACAGTGGAGGATTGGTAGGACATTTTGGTCATGATAAAACCCTTGCTTTGGTTAGTGAAAATTATTATTGGCCATAGTGATAGCATGATGTGAAAAAGTTTGTACAAAGTTGCAGAGTATGTCAGATGGCGAAGGGAGTGAAGTAGAATACAAGGTTATATCAGCCATTACCTATACCAGAGAAGCCTTGGGAGGATATAAGTATGGACTTTGTTCTTGGTTTATCGAGAACTCAACAGGGACATGATTCAATTTTTGTGGTGGTTGACAGATTTTCAAAGATGGCACATTTCATTCCCTGCAAGAAGACTAATGATGTTATTCATGTAGCAGAATTGTTTATCAGAGAAGTGGTGAGACTACATGGTTTGCCAAAGACCATAGTTTCAGATCGAGATACTAAATTTATTGGATATTTTTGGTGGACATTATGGAAAAAGTTGAAGATAGATTTGAAGTTCAGCTCATCACATCATCCATAGACTGATGGATAGATAGAGGTGGTGAATAGAAGTTTGGAAAATCTACTGAGATGTTTGGTTGGAGATAAGCCAACAGGATGGGATTTGATTTTACCACAGGCAAAATTTGCATATAGTAATTCTATCAATAGGAGTACTGGTAAATCACCATTCCAGATTGTAGATGGAAGTAGTCCAAGAAATGCATCTGAATTGAGAAAGATAGATAAAGGAGAAATAAGTAGTGCTGAAGCTGAGGATTTTGTAGAACACTTGAAGAACATCCATGAGGAGGTGAGGAAGCATATTACCAAGATGAATGCATAGTATAACACTAAGGCGGATGAGAAAAGGAGGCATAAGGAATTTCAGGTTGGAGATGAAGTCATGGTTCATTTGTGGAAGGAGTGGTTTCCAATTGGTACATATAACAAGTTGAAAATGAAGAAGTTTGGGCCATGTAAGATACTGAAGAAGCATGATTTAGGAAATGCATATGAGGTAGAATTGCCTACTGAGTTGAATATTTCACCAGTGTTTAACATTTTAGATTTGACAGAGTATCATGAAGGAGGTGTTGAAGATGAGGTTGCAGTAGCACAGTGGAGTATTCCAACAACCAGTTCAGATATCAAGGAGATTGAAGACATACTGGATAGTCATGTTGGTAGAAGTACAAGGAATAGGACATATGAAGAGTATTTGGTCAAATGGAAAGGATGACCTGTTGAAGATTCATTATGGCTAACAAAGGAGGAGGTTAACCATCTTGGTTTTCCTCTACACACTTGAGTCGTGACAGGGTCACTTCTCAAATTACCCCAGGTGTCTAATGCAGGAGCATCCTAGGTGTAAGAGCAATCTTGCATCACCCAAAAACATTTCTATTTTTGTATTCAATAAGGGCTATCTTGTGCAGAGCTGCTATTTATGGAAACTTGCTATTTTTAGTAAGTTGGTCTTACGATCTTGGAATGTTCTAATTTTACATGTGGAGGTTCATCTCAGCCATATCAGCCTGCCATCAAAATTTTCATGGCTGGATCAGGTCTAGTTTTGAAGATATTGAAGATTTTCAGTATTGGTAGCAGGGTACAAAAAATTTGAACTCAGTTTTGAAGGCTGTAGAGGCCCCGAATGAGGTTTAAAATTTGGGTGACGAGCGCATTGTGCTGGTCAAGCCTATAGAGTGCTTTGTGGTGTTTCCAAAATGGGGTTATAATAGTCAATCGGGTCAACTGGTGATGACTTCTGGTCTCCAGAAGTCAGGCCACCTGAAATGGCAAAAAATAATTTTTCTTCAAAATTTTTGTTCGGGTTTCAAAAATTATTTTGAGCCGACTTTGATGTAATAAATTGAAAACTAAAATAATTCTAAGTTTGGTCGGCCCTTAGGGTTAAATTTCTAGAACCTTCTCGGGCGGTGGAAATTGCCTACATAAAGAAGGCCTGTAATGTTGTCTAGGGCAGTTCTGGGTAGTAGATCTGGGTATTGATTCAAGGCTTGTGCTACAGAATATTGTAAGGGAATGCCCATGTGGCTTTGCATATTGTAATTCTGAAAGTTTGTAATTCCACATTTGTGGAGATAATAAGAAGCCAATTTTTCTGTTCTTGCATATTGTTGTTGTTTCTCTATTTCTGTTATATGTTTGTGGTATAAAGGGGAGCACCCTTCATCAAGTTGAAAAAAGAAAGGAAGAAGAAGTAGAAGTAACAAAGATTAATGTAGTAGTAGATTAGGAAGTTCCACAAGAGTAGATAGTAATCATTCCTAATCCCAAGGAAGCAGCAATAAAACCATAGATTGAATCAATATTTTCTAGTCTTGGACAAGAAGTTGATGATGATGATCAAATAGAGCTGATCTCATCTTTGAAAAATATTATTAGAAAGAATAAGAAGGTAAAAATCCTTGAAGTAATGTTACTTGAGGTAACTAAGAAACTACAAAGTACAATATTTAGTCAAATTAGTGAGGCAGATCCACTGGGAAAAGAAAAAGAAGTTATGAAAGATTTTGATGCATAATTCACTAACTTATCAGATATAGCCACAATAAAAGCTCAAGAAGCTCATGGGGATAAAATATTCCAAGATGTATGTTAGAATATCATAAATGATATAGATAATTTGGATATTTATATTAAAGAGTTAAGAAGATTTTTGGAAATAGGTAAAGCATTGTACATTCAATGTACAAAATAAAAAAACCATATATCATAAATAACAATGAAAATGAAGATCAAAGAGGTAGAGCTACAAGATAAAATAAACCTTATTTCAGGCCCTAATATGAAGATCTAATACATTGAAAGGAACATCAGTAAAATCTATGATGATATGATACTTCTGAATGATGAGAAGGATAAAAGATTGAAGATATTCTCTCTATTAAGAGAGCATGTATCAATTAAGTTGAGTACTCTTGAAACTCAATTAGAAGAATGTCTTTCTTCAAAGATATCTTATGGAAACTTTCACTATGCAAACCTAAAGGCATTTGAAATTGCATCTTTTGGCCTATGTGCACTGCTAAGTGTTTCATATGTAGTAAATAAATCATGGGATAAGGAGATAGAAAGTATCAAGAAAAATTTTGTAGATTGTATTGCAAGCCTACCAACCTTGCAATTCTGAAATCTTAAAGGTAAACCCACTTTTGACATAATTTTTTGACACCTTTGTCATTGTTGTCAAAGATGGAGTAGTATTAGAAGAAAATTATATGTATAGATAGTATATGAATAGCACAAAGTATACTCTTAGGGGGACTATAGATATTTCAAAGATATAGATATTTTGGAGATATAAGTAGTTGTATGAATGGTCACAATTTTGTATCTTAAAGTTTTTGGGACTTAGCCAATTTTATTATTTGTTGCCACCAATGACAAAAGGGGAGATTTTTGGCAATTTTTCTGAGTAGTATATCAGTTTTTTATCATTATGGAAACATATAATCACCATGTTGATCGCATAATAGAAGAAAGGAGTTCTATATGAGTACAAGTGAAAATTGTCCAAGTACAACAATATTTTCCAGCCTAGTTGGAGACAGTTTTGGTTAGCAATATTGTCAAAAGTAGGTTTAGTGCATGCACACTTGAACATGGATAATTATATGTATATCAATGCTACATGTGTGATCACAAGTCTTTATGACATGTACGAGAGGAGATATTAGAAGATTACAAAGACAATGTTGAAGTCGGCCTGAACAAACCAAGAAGACAAAATGAGAATATTATGTTAAGTGATTATTTTGTTTATCAAAATAATGACTAAACCATATAAGGGATGAAATCCTAGATTTTAACCCTTAGGTAGCATGAATTAATTTTTTATTTTGGAAAGAGTCTATATTTAGTAAAGCCGACTAGAAGTTTCTATTCTTAATAACTTGTATATATGTAAGAAGCATGTAATGCGGAAAAAAAATCTTGTAATATTGTAATGTTGTGATGTGAAGTTGTGTATTGTAAGAAGAAAAGAAATAAGACTTTGTATATGAAAGTGAAGATCCTAGAAAGCTAAATCAGAATAGGAAAGCTATTCAATAATAGTAAAAGGTTATGTACTTTACCTTTGTATTCATATATCATTTTAATTGCATGTTTGAGTAGTGTGCCCATCTTGCAAAGATCCTATTTTTCTAATACCAACTCCTAACAAGGTTGAGGCTTCTAACAAGGCAATGAGGCCTTTAATAAGGACAAACTATATGTATGTAATAGACTCCTAGTAGAGTCAACATCTGTAACCAGATACTTTTGATTAGTTGATCAATTGTGGGTATCATCCCCACTAGGGTTTTCCCTTGGCTAGGGTTTCCTTGAGAAAAAACATGGTTTTATGAGTTCATTTTCTTTATTGATATGCTTATTATTTAGTTTAATTTATTATGGAATCTTCAAGTTAATTTGTTATATCCATAATTGGGCAAAAGTAAAAGTTTGTAAAATACTAATTCACCCACCCCCCCCTCTCAGTATTCCCTATTTCTAACATTTGTGTCAACTACCTTTGTTTCTTTTGGATCTTAAACCTTTTCTATAGTTTTAAGCTTTGTGGAGATTATTAGTGGGGTTGGGGTCCTTGTAGATTTACCTAGATCAAGTTGCTCTTCCAAGATTTGTTTTCCAACCTTATGATTTGTTTCATTTTCAACTTCTTCATATTTTCATGCCATGAACTTGATAATTTTAGTTTTAGTTCTCATCTTTGGCCTTAGCTCTTCAATCCAATGTCCCATCTCATTTCCTATCATGGTTGGCATATTCCATAATATAATATCTTGTCTCATCTTGATGTCCTCATCAAGGGCTCTTTTCTTTCTCCCTTCTAATCTTTCAAATAATTCCTTACTTATTTAACCCTCTATTTCAATTAAGTTCTTTTTGACTGTGAGCATGTGCTCCAAAACTATGTCTTCTATTTTGTTCTTCTCATCCTCATCATACCTATCAAATTATTTCTCAATAGAATTGAGCTTACCATCACTTACTTCTCTCTTTTGTATAAATTTGAGGTAGGGCTTGAATAGGTTTCTTTGTGTACCCTAGCCCTTCCTGTGGTCACCTTCTTCTACCTTCTTTTTGTCTTCTTCAAGTGCCCTTAGATTAGCTTCTTGAAGCTTTCTATCCTTTTCTACTTCTTTCTCCTTCTTCTTTTGTTCCCTACTTTTCTCTTTGTCCATCATTTGGACTTCCTTTTTTTTCTCTTCTTCTTGAGAATTCTTTTGTTTTTTATCATTTTCTTGTGAAGTTGGAGGGGTATCAAGAGTTTTTCTTTTCTTTCTCAGCCCACTAGCCATCACCTTAGGTCTATCTTTTGGAGGATTTTTTCCTTTTGTGGCAGCTCATGTTGCCTATCTCTACAATGTTCTCCTACTAGGTGTGGGAGTGTCATCATTTTTTTTCTATTCTTCTTCTTCAACCTCCACCACTTGAGGTGCCTCTATGTTAGATTGAGGAGGGGAAATATTGTATTTATCCCCAAGTTTGGCCACCTTTTCCCTGATAGTTTTCATTTCTTCTTTTGATATGCCAAGATGCCCTACTATTTTGTCAACTAGGGATTCAAATTTCTTCTCCCTTCTCCCTTTTACCAATTCTTCCCTAACTTCTATGCATATTTATTCATATTTACCCCATCCTGGAGAATTAGGGTCTCTAGGTAACTCTAGAACATGTTGAATGTGAAGTTCCAGAATGGTGTAGTCTACTTCATAGAAAATATGAGTAGCTCACAAAGTTCTAGGTTCCACTGCCTCAAAGAATGTGTTGTCAGTCTCCACCATGAAACATATATCATTTTTGTATTTATCCACTAGTCTCCAAGGGATGCTTTACCTTTCATGAATTTATTTCTCAAAGATTTTCATCATTCCTACAACTTCAGCATACTTGTTCTTCTCATCACTTCTTCTATAGAATTTTCTTATAATTTTCATAGCACACCTATTTGATATCCATACATACATGTTAAGGAATCTTCTCATAACATGAAAGAATATATATATTATTAGAGAACCAAATTTGAAGTCTTTTGTTCTATTTCTCTATATCCCTACCAAATTGTCCATCAATTGTTGCCATAGAACCTCGCATGAGTCATATTCTTCATCTTCTACCACCATTTTATAAGACATGTGTACAAAACTAGCTGATACATTATTTATCATGCTACTATATTGAAACTTGTATTGCAATATCATTGCAACAAGTTTGACATCTTCTAGTCTGATGTCATTTACTATCATTGCTCTCTTGTTCCATTTACTTTTGGTTAGTTTTTCCACTTCAAATCTAATATTATTTTCTATAGTGGAAATTTTACCTATGATTGGTAAACTAGTAATTTCATGCAATATTTCTTTGGTGTTTTTTGTTGGGGTTCAACCAATCCATATGAATTCATCATCGATCCCACTTAACACAATTTTGATCTAATCTAGTTCATCAAATTCCAATCTCTCCATATATTGTTAGAAAGAAAAGTCCACCAAGATAAATAAGAGATGGGGGGGTGAATCAGTTATCTTATAATTATAACTTTTATCAACTTCAATAGCATCAAACCATGTAAGAAATATAATTACCAACCATAGAAAGATATTCATACACAATTACACAATGACACAAGATATGTTGACTAGGGAACCTCTTGATCAAAGAGTAAACCCCAGTGGGAATGATGCCCACAAAAGATGAACTAATATGAATATTCCTTGTGAAAGGATGGACTCTATTATGAGTCTTATGAAATACATTTAGTAAATATGAATCCTTGTTAGGAGATTTTGAATCCTTGTTAAAAGATTCTAACCCTGTTAAGAGTTATGGAAGACAGATGGACCCACTACCCAAACAACTTCAATGGAAAGATCACTGAACACACTATCCAAATGATCTATAAATTATTCAATAGAATAATATCAAATATTTTACCTCCTCTCTCACTATGCCAAACCATAATCTCTTCTACATCAGATCTCAATTTCAGATCTTTGTACCTTGCATATCTTCTTTTACAATTTCACTTTCACAATTCATTAGCTCTTTTCTTCACTTCATGCATACATAATCACATCCATCCCTATTAAAAAAAGGAAAAAAATTCCTTCCATTATACCACACTCAATTAATTACAAATGAGTCGGAATCCAATTACAAAATAAAAGTTTCCACACACTACATCAAAATTACACAAAACTGTCAGCTTTCAATTACAATAATTATTCCCTCGTGTGACCTAAAATTTTGCATTGTCATCAACATGACTATCAATGTGTCTTAAACTTCCATTTAATTTCACAAAACTAGATTCTATCCCAATTAGGAGATATCATCTAATTTCCACAAACTGCTACTCAGGAACACTGCCTGAATACTGCTTCCACCAAAATGCTCATAACTTCCATGAATAAATGAATTACTATCTATGCTCTTAACCATAAAGATATAACATATCAAAGAGTATATCCTCAACATCACATATCTCCAACTACAATATCCCATGTGTGCTAATCCAAACACTGTCTGGTTCTCTACAAGTCTCTGTTAGATCACTGTGTTGACATCAATGACAATCATAGTCATGAATGCAACAACAAATGCTACAAAATGGCTTCCAAACATTCAAAATTCATTCTTAACAATCTCCCCCATTATAATTGATAGAATCATAGATGAAAAAACATCCAAAGTTCCAAAAATCCTATACTGCAAAACTATTGCTCTAGAAAAATATTTCAAGTCCTCTTCATCAATCAAATCTTGCTTCATTTTCCTATTCAGATAGTACAAATGGTTTTTTCATATACAGTTCTCCCCCATTGACATCAATGACAAAAATCTCATCATCATGTCAAAAGAAACTCCAATATCAAAAGACAGTATTCAGAAAATACATTCACTAGAGTCCTCATGACTCAGCTCAAATACACATACTCCCACATAGAGGAAGTACCAACATCTAGTCTAGAAGAAAGATAATGCTCATATACCATTAGATAGATGCAACCACCTACATCACTTCTCAAAAGTAGGCTGGAGCATAACCCCAAGCATACCTCTCAGATACTCAAATGTATCCTTAGGCAAAGGATTGGTAAATATGTTTGCTATATGCTCCTTTGCACTTATGTACTCAAGTCTGAATTCTTTCTCAGCAACTTTCTCTCTTACTACATGATACTTAATCTCTATATGTTTTTTCTTATAATGTAATACAAGGTTCTTAGACATACTAACTATGATGGTGTTGTCACAATGTGTGACAACAGGTTCAACAAACTTTATTCCAATATCCTTCAGCATTTTCTTCATCCAAATTATCTGGATACAATTGTTTGCTGCTGCTACATATTCTACTTTTGCTATGCTCTGTGAGATATAATTCTTCTTCTTTCTTAGCCAAGAAACCAATCTTCCTCCAAGGAAAAATGCTCCACCACTAGTGCTCTTCTTATCATCAACACTGCCTCCCCAATCAACATCTGTATATGCACATAGGGTAAAATCATCATATTTTTCATACCACAATCCATAGTCCATTGTGCCTCTTAAATATCTTAGTATCCTCTTTACTACTCCATAATGTGATTCTCTAGGTTCAATTTGGAATCTTGCTACAATTTCAACTGAATGTGCTATATTAGGTCTTGTATGAGTCAAGTACTACAATCCTCCAATCATAGCTATGTATTTCTTATGTTCAACTGTCAGTGTTTCATCTGTGTTAGATAATTTATGTCTAGTTACCATAGGTGTTCCAGCTAGTTTACAGCTATTCCAAATCTTTTCAACAAGTCATTCATGTACTTTTTCTAACTTACAAAGATACCATCATTGTTCTATGTTATCTATAATCCCAAAAAGTATTTCATTTCACCAATCATACTTATTTCAAATTCAGTCTTCATTTCATCAGTAAATTTGTCACTACCTTCATCTTCTCCTCCAAAAATAATGTCATAAAAAAAAAAACTATAATCAACAAACCATTTTCAATTTATTTTGTGTATAGATTGCTATCAGTTGTTCCTTTTTTAAATCCCAACTTTAACAGATACTTGTCCAATCTTGCATACCAAGTTCTAGGTGCTTGCTTTAGTCCATATAAGGCTTTCTTCAGTTTACATACCTTGTCTCCTTCTTGAGTTAAAGGAAAAAATTTAGGCTACTCAATGTAGACTTCTTCTTCCAATTCTCCATTAAAAAATGCTAACTTTACATCCATATGATATACTTTGAATTTCTTATAAGCTGCATAAGCCAAAAACATTCTTACTGCTTCAATTCTTGCTACAGATGCAAAGGTTTCTTCATAGTCAATTCCTTGCTCTGAGTATCCCTAACATATCAATCTTTCTTTGTTTCTTACTACTCCTTGTTCATTCATCTTGTTTCTAAATACCCATTTAGTTCTAATAACATTCTTATCTTTAGGTCTAGGGACCAATTCCCATGTTTTGTTCTTTTCAATCTGATCTAGTTCTTCTTTCGTAGCATTAATCCAACTTTCATCTTCACAAGCTTCACTAGTAGTTTTAGGTTCAATTTGACAAATCAAACATAAATATTCTTGTACCTTATTCTAAGTTAGACCTCCTCTTTTAATGCTTCCAATAATTTTCTCAATAGGATGATTTCTTGATAAATTCTTGTTAGGTGTCACTATTTCAGATCTCACTTTAGGTGTAGGTTCTTTAATCACTTTACTGTGGCTTTCATTCAATGAATATCCAAGAAATATACCTTCATCACTTCTAGGATCAAAATTTTCAATATCATCATCTCTCTTTATATAACATTTTCTTCCAAAAATTCTAAAATACTTAACTGAGGGTGCATGTCCAAACCATAATTCATAGGGTGTCTTGTTTGTGTCTGCTCTGATTTGTTCTTTGTTCATTGTATACACTATTGTATTCACTACTTCTCTCGAGAATGTCTTTGCCAAATCATTCTCAAATAACATAGCTCTTTCTACTTCAATCACTGATTTGTTTCTTCTTTCTTCAATACCATTTTGTTCAGGTGTCCTAGGGGCCGAAAGCTATGTATTAATGCCATTTACTTCACAAAAGGTGTTAAACTCTACAAAAGTAAATTATCCACCTCTATCAGATCTCAAACTTTTAATCTTCATTCTTGATTCATTATCAACTTTATTCTTAATGATCTTAAACTTATCAAATGATTTAGAATTTTCTATAAGAAATGCAATCCACATCATTCTTGTAAAATCATCAACAAGAATCATAAAATACCTTTCTCCATAGAATCTTCTAGTCCTGGTAGGATCGCTCAAATTTGTATGAAAAATCTCTAGCTTTTCTATAGATGTAAACTTCCTACTAGGAAAAGAACTTCTCTTTTGTTTAGCCATCACACATTCTTTTCAAATCATGTTAGTAGGCTTCATAATTTTATGCAAATCCCTTACTGCAAGTGTAGTACTTACTTTCACAATGTTTTCAAATTTTATATGACAAAACCTTCTATGCCATAACCAATTGTCATCAATCTTAGTAATCAAACATTTCATCTTAGTAGGATTCAATTGAAATAAATTACCTCTAGTTCTAGATCTAGTTCCAATCAGATTTCCATCTTTATCCTTTATCACACAAGTTTTCTATGTAAACCAAACTTGATATCCCTTATCAGTTAAGTGTCCAACACTTAAAATATTATGTTTCAATCCATCCAAAAAATAAACATCATCAGTATTAGTCTTTCCATCAAGAGTAATAGATCTTATACCTTTAATAAAAAAAGGTGCATTATTTCCAACTCTAACAACTCCTCCATCATAATAGTTAAACTCTATGAACCTTTTCATGTCTCTAGTAATATTATGTGAACAACCACTATCTATAATCCAATCAACATTATTTTCAACTTGGGAAACTAAGGCTTTTTCTTCATTAACATCAGTTTCAGGATTTTCTTCTTTAATTGCTACAAATCCTATGTCATCATTATTCTTAGTATCACTTTCACTTAGAGTTCTCTCTATATCAGCTTCAAGATCTTCATCATTAGGATAATAACATTCCTTAAATCTTCTAGGTTTGAAATTGTTTATGTACTTTTTAACTCTCTTAGGACACTTAGATGCAAAATGACCATATTATTGACAAGTCCAACATTTAAAAATTTCCTTACCATCTGGTTCTCTTTTCACAAGCAAGGCAATACCTTCTTCAATCTTCCTATCTTCTTCATTTCTAGATCTTCTGCTACCAGCATAATCTCCGCTCACACTGATGCTTCTTGACAAGGTAGGGTGAACACTAAGAGCAATGAATGTTGTCTCCATTCTAGGCAAGTCTCCTGATAACCTTAGGTTCATCTTGTTAGAAAGAAAAGATCCCCAAGATAACTGAGAGGTGGGGGGGAGGTGAATCAATTATCTAATAATTAAACCATTTATCAACTTGAATATCAATTTTAATAGCTTTAAACCATATAATCATTGCAGTAACCAACCATAGAAAGATAATCCTACACAATGACACAATAACACAAGATATGTTAACTAGGGAACCTCTTGATCAAAGAGTAAACCCTGGTGGGAATGATGCCCAAAAAATGATGCACTAATATGAAAGTTCCTTGTTAGAGGATGGACCATGTTAGGAGTCTTATGAAATACTTTCAGTACATATGAATCTCTATTAGGAGATTTTGAATCCCTGTTAAAAGATTCTAACCCTGTTAGGAGTTATGGAAGATAGAAGGACCCACTTCCCAAACAACTTCAAGGAAATATCTCTGAACTCACTATCCAACAAATATTAGGATGATTCAATAGAATAATATGAAATATGTTACCTCCTTCACATTTTGCTAAAACCACACTCTCTACTACACAGGATCACAAATCTAGATCTCTGTACTTTGCAAGTCTTCCTTCATCACTAAATTAGCTCTATTCTTCACCTCATGCATATATTCGCATTACAACTTTCAAAATTTCATATCAAAACTATTATAATCCCATCTTACAACAAGGAAAACATTCCTTTCTTTATACCACACTGAAATGATTACAAATGAGTCAGTATGCAAATATAAAATAATAATTTCAACATGCTACATCAAAATTACATAAAACTATCAGCTTCCAGATACAATAACTTTCCAATCATGTGACCTAAAAGTTTTTGATATGAACCACATCACCACCAATGAGTCTCAAACTTACCTTTAACTACATAGAATCATATTCCATCTTGATTAGGAGATATCCTCCGATTACCAAAAACCGCTACTCAGGAACACTGCTAGAATACTGCTTCCACCAAAATGCTTATAACTTTCATGAATAAATGAATTTATTTTTGCACTCTTAACCATAGGTTAATAACATACCAAATGAAATACCATCAATTGGGCATAACTCAATTTTCAATATAACATGTGTGCAAAACAAAATTGTTCCTGCTTCTCTGCTAAACTCTAGAATAACACTGTGTTGACATCAATGACAATCATAGTCATGAATGCAACAACCACTTCTACAAACTGACTGCCAAAGGCTTTGGAATTAATTCCTAACAATCTCCCCCATTGGCATTGATGGCAACATAGATGAAAAATATCCAACGTTCCAAAAATCCAATCACTACTGCTCAATTTCTTTGTTTCTCTTCATCAATCAAATCTTGCTTCATTTTCCTATTCATACTCTCCAACAAATGTAGTTCCTCAATGTTTTTCATGATTCTCTCCCTCATTGACATCAATGATAGAAATTCCATCACTATGTCAAACAATAGCTCAATGTCAAAAGATATTGTTCAAAAAATACATTCACAAGAGTCCTCAATTACTCAGCTCAAATACACATACTCCCCCATAGAGGAAGTACCAACATCCAATCTAGAAAATAGATAGGGCCATATTCCACTGCATGGATGCAACCAACTACATCATTAATCAAAAGTAGGTTGGGGCATAACCCCAAGCATACCTCTCAGATACTCAAATGTATCCTTTGGCAAGTGCTTTGTAAATATGTCTGCTATCTACTCCTTTGTGCTAATGTACTCCAATTTGACTTCTTTATTTGCAACTTTCTCTCTTACAACATGATACTTGATCTCTATATGCTTTGTCTTAGAATGTAAAATAGGATTCTTAGACATACTAACTATACTGGTGTTATCACAATGTATAAAAATAGGCTCATCAAACTTGATTCCAATGTCCTTCAACATTTTCTTCATCCAAATTATCTGATTACAATTATTTGCTGCTCCTACATATTCTACTTCTACTGTACTCTGTGAGATACAATTCTACTTTTTTCTCAAACAAGAAACTAATCTTCCTCCAAGAAAAAAGGCTCCACCATTGGTGCTTTTCTTATCATCAACGTTGCCTCCCCAAATAGCATTAGTATATGCACATAGGGTAAAACCATTAGAAGTTTCATACCACAATCCATAGTCCATTGTGCCTGTAAGATATCTCAGTATCCTCTTCACTACTACACAATGTGACTCTCTAGGTTCAGCTTGAAATCTTGCTAACATTCCAACTGAATGTTGTATATCTGGTCTAGTGTGTGTAAAGTACTACAATCCACCAATCATGGATCTATATTTCTTTTTCTCAACTGTTGGTATTTCATCTTTACTAGATATTTTATGTCATGTAACCATAGGTGTTCCAACTGGTTTACAATTCTCCATACCAAATCTTTTCACCAAATCATTCAACTACTTTGTCTGACTTACAAAGATACCATCTTTATTTTGTGTAATCTATAATCCCAAAAAGTATTTCATTTCTCCAATCATACTCATTTCAAATTTTGTCTTCATTTCATCAGCAAATTTGTCACTAGCTTCATCTTCTCCTCCAAAAATAATGTCATCAACAAAAATAACCAAAACTAACAATCCATTCTCAATTTCTTTTGTATACAAATTACTATCAGTTGTTCCTTTTGTAAATCCCAACTTTAAGAAATACTTATCTAATATAGCATACCAAGTTCTAGGTACTTTCTTTAGTCCATACAATGCTTTGTTTAGTTTACATACCATGTCTCCTTCTTGAGTCAAAGGAAAACCTTCAGGTTGCTCAATGTAGACTTCTTCTTCTAATTCACCATTCAGAAATGCTGACTTCACATCCATCTAATACACTTTGAATTTCTTAAATGTTGCATAAGCCAAAAACATTCTTATTGCTTCAAGTCTTGCCACAAGGGCAAAAGTCTATTCAGAGTCAATTCCTTCTTGCTGTGAGTATCCCTTACATACCAATCTTGCTTTGTTTCTAATTACTTCTCCTTGTTCATTCATCTTGTTCTTGAATACCCATTTAGTTCCAATCACATTTTTATCTTTAGGTCTAGGGACCTATTCCCATGTCTTGTTCTTTTCAATCTGATCCAATTCTTTTTTCATAGCTTTAATCCAATTTTCATCTTCACAAGCTTCATTAGTAGACTTAGGTTCAATTTGAGAAATCAAATAAATATACCTTCTTTCTAGTCATAACTCCTCTATCCAAACTTCCAATAACTTGTCCAATAGGATGATGTCTTGATATATACTTGCTAGGTGTCATAGTCACTGATCTTTCTTCAATTGTAGATTCTTCTCTAGATTCTTCTCCAGATTCTTCTCTATTTTCTTCAACATGACTTTCATTCAACAATTCACTGTTTGTCTCAAAAAATTGTTCAGTAGCTTCAATATTAGGCTAAGGGTTATTTCCTTCATCAGATTCATAATCAAGCATTCTTTGCTGAATTTTAAACTTCTCATCAACTTTTATACTTTCATTTTCAACAATAGTCTTAGTTCTCTTATTGTAACATCTATATGCTTTTCTTTTCAAAGAATATCCAAGAAAAATTCCTTCATCACTTCTAGGATCAAACTTTCCTATATCATCATCTCTCTTAATATAACATTTGCTTCCAAAAATTCTAAAATACTTAACTGAGGGTGCATATCCAAACCACAATTCATAAGGTGTCTTGTCTGTGTCTGCTCTGATTTGTACTCTGTTCATTGTATATACTGATGTATTCACTACTACTCTCCAAAATGTCTTTGCCAAATCACCTTCAAACAACATAGCTCTAGCTACTTTAGTCACTAATATGTTCCTTCTTTCTACAATACCATTTTGTTTAGGTGTTCTAGGGGCTAAAAACTATCTCTTAATACCATTTACTTCACGAAAAGTGCTAAAATCTTTAGATGTAAATTCTCCACCTCTATCAGATCTCAAACATTTAATCCTCATTCCTGATTCATTCTCAACTTTATTCTTCATGACCTTAAACTTATCAAATGCCTCAATTATAGTTCTCTCATTCTTTGTAATCAACCAATAACCTGGTCGTAAACACAAGAGATGTGTCTTCATCTTTTCTTTCTAGCTATCAAAATTTACTCCATCAAACTTAGGGCTTTCTTTACTAAAATTTTCCATGGATCTCCTTAAGCTGTTAAAATTTCTTTTCAAGGACCTGTCGCTCTGATACTAATTGTTAGAAAGCAAAGATCCCCAAGATAACTGAGAGGGGGGGGGGCTAAATCAGTTATCTGATAATTAAACCATTTATCAACTTGAATATCAACTTCAACAACTTTAAACCATATAATCAATGTAGTAACCAACCATAGAAAGATAATCATACACAATGACACAATAACACAAGATATGTTAACTATGGAACCTCTTGATCAAAGAGTAAACCCCAGTGGGAATGATGCCCACAAAATGATGCACTAATATGGAAGTTCCTTGTTAGAGGATGGACCCTATTAGGAGTCTTATGAAATACATTTAGTACATATGAATCTTTGTTAGGATATTTTGAATCCCTATTAAAAGATTCTAACCCTATTAGGAGTTATGGAAGACAGAAGGACCCACTGCCCAAATAGCTTCAAGGCAAGATCTCTAAACTCACTGTCCAACAAATCTTAGGATTATTCAATAGAATAATATGAAATATGTTACCTCCTTCACATTGTGCCAAAATTGCACTCTCTGCTATACAAGATTACAAATCCAGATCTTTGTACTTCACAAGTCTTCCTTCATCACTGAATTAGCTCTATTCTTCACCTTGTACATATATTCTCATTAGAAATTTCACAATTTCATATCACAACTATTAAAATCCCATATTAAAATAAGGAAAACATTCCTTCCTTTATATCACACTCAAATAATTACAAATGAGTCGGCACACAAATATAAAATAATAATTTCAACACGCTACATCAAAATTACATAAAACTGTCAGCTTCCAGATACAATAACTTTCCAATCATGTGACCTCAAAGTTTTCACTATGAACCACATCACCAGAAATGAGTCTCAAAATTCCCTTTAGCTCTGTAGAATTAGATTCCATCCCAATTAGGAGATATCCTCCGATTACCAAAAACTGCTACTCAAAAACACTGCCAGAATACTTCTTCCACCAAAATGTTTATAACTTTCATGAATAAATGAATTTATTTTGTGCTCTTAACCATAGGTTAATAACACACCAAAGAACATACCATCAATTTTGCATAACTCAATTTGCAATATAACATGTGCGCAAAACAAAACTGTGCCTGCTTCTCTGCTAAACTCTAGAATAACACTGTGTTTACATCAATGACAATCATAGTCATGAATGCAACAACCACTGCTATAGAATGACTTCCAAAGGCTTTAGAATTCATTCCTAACACATCTATATTACTTCTAATCTTCCAAGAAGGGTCTCTCTTGTAAATTTTGAAGTATAAGGTATAACTTGTTCAATCATCTATGTTTTCTAATTGTACTCATTCTCTAGAAGGGTTGTCAAAAGTGCTTCTCTTGCAAGTATGTTACACATGAATAGATCTCTCTCATTTCTAGTACATGTTTCAAGATTATCCTCTTCAATGATAGTCTTATCATTCTTTTTAATTAACCAATAACTTGGTCCTAAACACAATAGGTATGTCTTCATATTTTCTTTCCAGCTATCAAAATTTAATCCATCAAACTTAGGGCTTTCTTTTCTAAAATTCACCATGGATCTTCTTAAGCTGTTAAACTTATTTTTCAAGGACCTGCCACTCTGATACCAATTGTTAGAAATTAAAGTCTACCAAGATAACTAAGAGGGGGGGGGGGGAGTGAATGATTTATTTGATAATTATAACTTTTATCAACTTCAACATCATTAAACCATGTAAGCAATATAATTACCAACCATAGAAAGATATTCATACACAATAACACAATGACACAAGATATTTTTACTAGGGAACCTCTTGATCAAAGAGTAAACCCCAGTGGGAATGATGCCTAAAAAAGATGCACTAATATGAATATTCCCTATGAAAGGATGGACTCTGTTAGTAGTCTTATGAAATACATTCAATACATATGAATCCCTATTAGGAGATTTTGAATTCATGTTAAAAGATTCAAACCCTGTTAAGAGTTATGGAAGACAGATGGACCAACTACCCAAAACACTTTAATGGAATGATCACTAAACAAACTATCAAACTGATCTCTAAATTATTAAATAGAATAATAACAAATATGTTACCTCCTCTCTCAGTATTCCAATTTGCACTCTCTTCTACATCAGATCTCAATTTCAGATCTTTGTACCTCATGTGTCTTCTTTCACAATTTCACTTTCATAATTCATTAGCTCTTTTCTTCACTTCATGCATACATCATCACATCCAACCATATTACAATAATTAAAAACATTCCTTCCTTTATACCACACTCAATTAATTACAAATGAGTCAACATTCAATTACAAGATAAAAGTTTCCACATGCTACATCAAAATTACCCAAAATTGTTGGCTTTCAATTACAATAATTCTTCACTCATGTGACCTCAAAGTTTGTGCTATCATCCACATCACTATAAATGTGTCTTCAACTTCCCTTTAACTTTGCAAAACTAGATTCCATCCCGATTAGGACATATCATCCAATTTCCACAAACTGCTACTCAGGAACACTACCTCAATACTGCTTCCACCAAAATGTTCATAACTTCCATGAATAAATGAATTGTTATCGATGCTCTTAACCATATACATATAACATATCAAAGAGTATATCCTCAACATTTTATAGCTCTAACTACAATATGCCATGTGTGCTAATCCAAACACTATCTTATTCTCTTCAAGTCTCTGGTAGATCACTATGTTAACATCAATGACAATTATAGTCATGAATGCAACAACAACTACTAAAAAATGGCTTCCAAACATTTAGCATTCATTCTTAACATATATTTGACTATTGGTAGCCAATGCACCTTCCTACATTGTTCTCTTAGGGTTTGATCTAGCTTGAATAACCCTAAAATTTCATCATATATCCCTGTGGTGACTATAAAATCAATCTTGTTATGTATATAAGCACTGATGTCTTCAACATGAAGAACACCAATTGGGGTATGCAAGAAAAGACCCTATTGATCCTCTTTAGTGCATTTTAAGGGATGGCTCTTGAATTTGTATCTAAACAAATTAAACACCTTAGGAGTATGCATGATTGATTTTCTACTATAAATAAAAAGTATTTCTTAATTTTATGGAAAATACCTAGCTCCGACAGCCGTGTGAGGGTTTTGAAAACATAATTGAAAACTTATCAAGCTCCAAAAATTGCTCCAAGCTCTTCAATACTCTTTGAAGTTAGTGTAAATGGTAATTATTTTGAGTAAATTATTACACTTATAGATAATTTGGTTCAAGTTCCAAAAACTTCCCATAATGCTGTAAGGAACCAGTGGTATCTCAAACTGGTACATCTTCTCATAGACATCTCCAAACTAGATCTAATCTTGTACACGATCCTATACTATATTTACTAAGCTATCTAAAAGCTTGCAAATCTTAACTCATCCATATAGGGTCTTTGCATTTGACTAGTGTTAATCTGTCATGCTCCCCCTAAGGCATACATTGCCCATCAAAAAGATGGTGAGGCAATGCACCCTAGTAATGGTTCAAAAATAATCTTAGGACTCTTGTGATTTCTCACACTCTCCTCTTCATCTTTTGTAACTTCAAATTTAATAGGCTTATTCTACTTGACCCATTTCTCCTTGAATTCTTCATTTAGTTCTACTAGCTCTTTTTCTTCTTCATTCAATTCCTTTTCTTTTGCAAATGGTCTGAAGGACTTCTTTACTGGTCCTCTAAATCTACAATACTTCCCAACATTTCCATCATTGTTACATTTGAAACATGGCACCTTCTTCTTAGGTTTCAATTGGCTTTAATCAATCTACAATTTGCAATACTTGGAAATATGACAAAAGTTATAGCATTTGCAACATACAAGCTTTCTAGGTCTGATAAAAGGTTTATTTACATCTACTAACTTTTTGACTTCATCTTTACTAGAAATATAGACATTACCTTGCATAATATCATTTTTTTTATATATTTCCATATCCTCGTATTGTCTATGCTATACATTTTTACTACATTCACCTTTTTCAATATTTGCCTCATTCAAAATTTTCTCTTTTTGTTTCTTGTTAAAATCATTCAAGTGATCATATGAGGGTCTATGAGATGTCATATATGGTTTTCTACATTCTCTTATCTTGTTTCCATATAGATAACAATTAAAGAGAAAACCAAAAAAATTTGGACTTAGGAATAACTTTTTTAGTTGGTTTCTTTGATTGATGTTTGTGACTGCAGTCCTTGCTATTGTCCTTGCAAGGAGGTATCTCAAATTTTGTTATCAAAACCTTATAATCTAGCTTATTAGGTCAATCAAAAGCTACCACAAATCTATCTTTTGCCTAAGCAAGATTGTCATAAAATCCTACTCCTTTCATGTCTCCAACATGCTTCTACATGTCAATTTTCTCATCCAATTTCTTTCTATTGTCATGAAGATTTTCTATGCAACCTTTGATTTGATCAAGTTCATTAGTAATGGTAGTGCAATATCTTTCTAATTTGTCATACTTTGTTTTTAGTGCACTCAGTTCATTCTCTAGAGTCTGGATCCTATCCCTTGAATTTGATAGTTCATTCTATAAATTTTCTTTTTCTTCTTTTTTAGAATCAAGTTCTTTCATCAGATTCAATTTTGTGACCTCTAACTCATCCTTCAAGGAATCTATTTCATGTGTTAGCTTCTCAAACACATACTGAGGATCTGATAGCTCCTTAGTTCATGTTTCCATGAGATCATCTCTCAATTTTCTCTCATGCTCAAGTTGTTGCTTCAACTTCTTGATGAAGTCATTTTCCTTCCTTAGTTTGTACTTTAGATTGACTCTATCTACATTAGCAATATCCACACTACTACATTTGGGGACAAATTTTGACAGAGACTTCCAACAAGTAAATTTTTTTTAATGAGCTTGTTATTTTTAAAAAAATAGACCCTGATGATGTATGTATTCTGATGGGTACTAAATTGACCATCAGAATTCTAACAATTTTGGGTATACATAAAAACAAAGTGAAGCACCAAATCATTTTTATTTTGATTGGCATAGAAAAGGGGTAGGAGAAAACAAGTTGGGCATGAGAGAAGGTATGTGATTTCTTCATCTTTCGAGCCTTTGGCATCATATTGGACCACAAATTTTATATGCATTTCATTTTATTTGATCATGAATGCTCTCTGAAATGATTGCATTCTACTGGTGTCGTGCCCTAGCCAGTGCTTTATCTCTATTATTTGATGTTACTAGTGTTGTGACCTAGCCCATGCTTTAACTCCATTATTTGATGTTATTGGTGCTTGTGCTCAAGGATATCCTTTTTTTTGAAATGTTGACTATGGTTATCAAATAGACAGCCCGTGAGCTTCTAGCAAGGCACCATTTGTATTGATACCTTAGGGTATCAAATGTATTGTATCATTGATAGTTGAGACTTTGTTAAAAGGAAATAGGAAAAAGAATGGTTTTGATTTATTTCTTTAACTCCACTATTTGATGTTATTGGTGCTTGTGCTCAAGGATATTTTCAAAATTTTGACTGTGTTTATCAAATGGATAGCCTATGAGATTCTAGCTAGGCCCCATTTGTACTAATAGCTTAGGGCATCAAATGTATTGTTATATCATTAATAGTTGAGACTTTGTTAAAAGGAAATAGGACAAAGAACAATTTTGATTTAGTTTCTCTATTTTGATCCCTAAGTGGCTTACAACCCTAGACAAGTATATGAAGATTTATGGATGTAGTTGTGGGATACATAGTAGCTAATAATTCACAAGACATCCATGCATCCAATTTGAATATAAATTAATACAAAGAAATAGGGTCCTCGAATAGCCCAGTCATCTAGACCTTGACTATCACCTCAACCAGTGACCCTTCAAAACTGGGTTATCATGCAATCAGTGAGTGATCCTTCATTCTCCTGGTGTACCCTACATCCAAACATATTGGAAATATACAATATAATGATAATAATCCTTTCACAATCCCCCTTCCCTCAAGGAACACTATCAACATCTAGACCTTGACTGTCCCCTCAACAATGACCCTTCAAAACTGGGTTATCATGCAATCAGTGAGTGATCCTTCATTCTCCTGGTCTGCCCTACATCCAAACATAATGGACATACACAATACAATGATAAAAAGTCTTTCACAATCCCCCTTCCCTCAAGGAACACTATCAACATTTGGACCTTGGATGTCCCCTCAACTAGTGACCCTTCATAACTAGGTTATCATGCAATCAATGAGTGATCTGTTGGCACCTACAAATTTTTTATGGTCATATTCATTTTCCTCTAGTCTCTGTAGTATTTTTCATGTCCTTAGCTTGAAACCCTTGGTAATATTTCAAAAATCTAGCTATTGGGTAGATAAACCCTAAGTGTGCCCTAGCCTAGTTCTAATTTCATGTTACTTTTGGGTCACTTAAAATTTCCTAAATGCATATGCTTAATTGTTTTATTTCCACGTGGAGGGTTCAGTTTTAATTTTTCCTAAGTTCCTTTCTCCCTGGTGGGCTTTAATTTTTCCTAAGTTTTCATGTGCCTAGAAAAATATTTCCCTAAGTCCAGCTTTAATTCTTTCTAATGTTCTAGCTTAGTCTTTCCTGGGCCTGGCTCTCTTACAACATCTTGATCCAACCATTTTCGTGAAAGTGCAAGGGGTGTGTCAGAGGTATGCACTTTTGTGACGGCTGTTGATTCTCTTTTAATGAAATAGTGTTTCAAAAAGGTGGGACCTTTTGAAAACTCAGCACAGTTGGTGGTCTCTTATTGGTTGGCATGTGTTATGACTTGGTGGTTGTTAGTGGGACCTGAGTTTCTTGTATGTCAGAGGGTCCTGGCATCTACAGAGAAATCATGGTGGGCATGTCTTTGCAAAGGATGTGTTAGATGCTTGTGAATTTATGACAGCCATTCATTCTCTTGTGTGATGTAATGTTTTGTTTCAAGCGGGTCCACTACCAAGTGTGTGCAGTTGGCATCTTTTCATTGGTCGACAAGGTGTTGAGTCAGTATTTGTCAGGGGGTCCTATGTCAGAGAATCTATAGAGTGGTATCAAAGGGTTGATCTAATGGCTATTTGATGTTTGCATAGAATATTTTAGCTCTGTGTGAACTTACGACAACCATTGATCTTATTTCTTAGCAGGTGGGTCCTCTCAAAGGTGACTGGGTGGAAGCAATGAATGGTGTGATGACATGTGGCAGTTTGTAGGTAGGTCTAGGGGTATTAAGTGGCTAGCTGAGAAGTGGGACCGCTTGATGATTCATTGCTGAGTTGTCTTGTTGTGATTGGTTGAGCTGGAAAGGAATTCATGACACGTCAGTGGGCCGGGAAGATTCAAAGGATGCCAAGATGGAAGATCTAACGGTTGGCGTATCTTCGCATAGAATCTTTTGAGGCTATGTGATCTTACACTAGCTGTTGGACTAAAATGTTATTAAGAGTGGGTCTAATATGCTACATGGTGCTGATTCATCACTGATGTGCTCTATTTTCATTGGTTCAAGGTTTTAATGATGTGGAAAGTGATTTTTTAAAAGGTTTTGTCGACTGTTGAGGAATTTTGTGAGCTCCTTGATCTGCTAGGAAGAGATATAATTGATGGCCACATTTTAAAATTTTCTAACTGACCGTTGCCATCGGGAATTTGAATTTTTAATGGTTTCTCAGTGATAGAAGGACTGAAAACTGATTGTTTTAGCAGTAGGATTTGATGAAGTTGTTGTGCCAACTATTGCAGGATGATCTAGAGGGTTTGATGATTGATTGTAGACACCTATACCATCATAAAATGAACATAAGTAAAGCTTGAGGTGTGTTGCAGGTGTACAATTAGACTAATAGGCATGGTGTTTGCATGATCTTTAGTATAAATCAAGAGATTTTCATTGATGAACATCAATTTTGGGTCTAATTATTTAGGTTGCTTGGTTTTCTCCCCTAGAATTAATTATTGATTGATATTGGTTGGTTTAGTGGGTGAAACCCTAACCCTAGCTATCTGAAGCTTATTGCATCTTGAATTCTTTTAGGGTTCCTAGATAGCTAGTGGTATAAGTGGTAAAGGTTTTAATTTTGTAGGGTTCCAAAACTTTTGAGGCTCCGAGATTTTTTGGTCTTTCAAGCTTTTGGTCCCTAGTTCCATTTTGTATGGTAATCCAAGGGATTTTATTCTTTGGTTCCATTTTCTTGATGGTTGAATGCAAAGAATACAAGCTTTATAACATGTTCTCATTCTGAGTCTTTGAGTGAAGTGTTTTCCTTGTATGTATTGATACATTTTCATGAAATAAAATACAGTTTCTATCTTGGTTATGTTATTGTCTCTTGGCTTTGTGTTTATTCTTGTGTGTCTCTATTTGTAAGGCATATAGAACATGCTAGTTTTAAGGTAGCTATCTAATTGTTGCATGAGTTTCTTTCAAGGAAAGAATTAAATCCTCATGTTCAATTTTAGGGAATGAACACATTTGAGGGGATCTTGATGGTAGCAAACCTAGATTGAGGAGATAGTTTGTAAGGCACTCTATTTGAATTGTATGTGGTTTGTAAGGCATACCACTGTATTTCCTTGAAATTCTTCTATTGATTTGTGTTAGACTCTTTGGCCCAAAGGATTAGGCACTAGCCTGATCTCTACTATACAATCACCTTTTAGTCATCAAGCACAAAATCCATCATTACCAATACCATTTCATTTTGTGTTCATGTACCTAAAAAATAGGACTATCCTTGATGTTTAGTCCATAGTTGTTGATTCCTTGAAGAGTGAAACAAAGGTTAGCCTTCCTTGAGTTTTACTCATAAAAAGAAGAAGGATTCATCACCCTTATGCCATTGTTCATGTTATCTCATTGGTAGTTTCACTAGTCACATTCTACAAATAGGTTATTCTCAACTATTATTAGAATCATTTCCCATAAAATTATGTTTGAGAAACTAAATAGCATGATAATGAAGACCTAATCCACTAATCCATAGTTTACTTGAAAGATAGTAACCTATTTGTAGGCAATACATGCCTGAGTCCTATGGAGCTCAAAGTAGAAGGATGATCTTATCCAATCCTCATCAATTAGGCTTTTCTTGCAAACTTGGAAACCTATTTACTGAGAATCAAGCCAATATCCTTGCCAAGATTGACCCACAAGAAAAATCCCTAATAGACTGGTGACTTTGTTGGGGAACTTGTAAGAAGTATTTTGCTAAGTTAGAGGGTTTAGTTGAGCTAGAGCTCCTATCCTATACAAACCAGTTGGTTACCATTAGTATTTGTATTTCAAATAAATTTCCAAATTTTGGGTGGTGACTCAAACAATCTCTGCTACAGTACTGGTCAAAAAATCATTCACAAGATGAGTTACAGAGGTACTAGGTCTTAGAGAAATAAGCCTCCTAAGGACAGATCAGAAGAAGGTCTTCCAAGTACTTCTAGGCCCAGTTAGAAAAGGAGAGGAGGAAAAAATAGGAGTATGTTTCATACTCAGAAACATAAAGAGAATATGAGACAAGAGGAACAAATCCAGCCTATTCAGATGAATCAAGAAGGAAATACCTCTGAATATGAGGACAAGGTTCAAGTAGGAGATGTTGAATTTGAGACTACTCTCCCTGAATTAGAAGAAATTTTTGAGGAAGTCTATGAGTTAGAAAGGAGATTCCAAGAATAGATCCATTTAAGATAGAAAAGAGATAAGAAAAAAGAGGAAAAGATTAGACATGCTATGATTAGAGTAGAGAAATTGAAGAAACAATTATTGGATCTTGAGGCCATGAATCAAGATCATGTGATAGAACAAGTAGAAGATCACCCTATTGTCCAGAAAGTTTATGAAGTGAGAAATCCTAGGGACAAAGGTAAACAAAAGGCTATAGGAGTTTTAATAAATGAACCAAATCATGCAAAGAAGTCCATGGATCAAGTAGCAAGATTAGAAGCTAACCTAGAAGAAGCAAAAAGAAAACAAGAATTGTTGGCCAAAGAGTTGGAAAAGGTAGAGCTTGAAGCCACTGTTGCTAATATGTAAAGGAAGATTGATTTCCTAAAGTAATCTTTTGGAACTACTAATACCCTTTCCACTTCTCAGGCACAAGGGGAAAATGTGTTCAACACTGCCAACACTTCAGGGATGCCTAAGACTCCTAATGTTTCTAATATTCACACATCCACATCTTTAGGTGGTTTTCCATCTCAAGGAGGTCCCATTCATGAGAGGCATAAAAAATTGGTGTTTATGGGAATTCTTGGTTACCCAAATCCCATCCCTGATGAAATTAGGAAGAAGCTCCCAAAATTCACTGGAAGTAATGCAGTTTCATGTGAAGAACATTTGAAAACTTTCATTGATGTAATAGATGAATACAATATTGAGGCTGATAATGTGATCATGAAGCTTTTTGTTTAGTCTTTGACTAAAGATGCTAGAGATTGGTTTAAAAATTTGCCTCATGCTAGCATATGTTCATGGGAATAGTTCAAATGTTCTTTCAAGGAACAGTATGGTGATAAAACCAATGAAGGCTTCATGCTTAACAAGTTCAATGACATCAAGAAAAATTCAAATGAAGGTGTTGTTGAGTTCAATGTTAGATTTTAGAAGGCCATGCATAAATTGTTGTAGGTTATCAGATTGGATGACAAAGTGTGTCTTGTTACATACTTGAATGCTTTTGATTAAAAAATGGGATATCTTTTGAGAGATAAGAACCCTGGGAATCTTGCAAAAGCTTACAAATTGACTATTAATATAGAGTGCAATAGAAGGATATCAGGGAAGTTGGGAAGGAGAGAAGATTGTCAGCCTTTGGTCTCAAACAGAAGGGAGCTAGGGAAACTTATTGCAAATCCAAAAGATGATGATAGTTTAAAGCAAATCTTGAAAGAAATAAAGGATTTAAAGCCTAGTGAGGCAAGAAATAGTAGAGTGCAAGGAAATAAAAGGCTAGCTTTCAATAACTTTAACAAGTTACCAAGAATGAAGAACTATCCCTACAACACTCAGTGGAAAGATGGGAAGCCAGTGCTCCCTGAAAGGGAGGACAAACCAAATGACAAGACCCCTGACCCTTTGCATAGAAATACAGTGAATATGAATGATGATGTTCCATGGTGTATTATTTTCCAATCACCTCATGATCCCTATTACTATGGTATTGCTCAAAGTGTTTGTACAGATGGAGATCAAGACAACAACAATGATGATACTTATGATGATCAAGGGTGTGGTATGACTTCTTCATACATATATGATGAGTTAGACTCTATAGATGAAGATGAAAAAAAAGATGCTAGTAGTTTCCAAGTTAGTAATGAGATTTATCATCAGCAAGTGTTTTCTAATGAGGAAGATGATCACTTGGATGAAATCCGGTGCAACACTTTAAAACATGATGAACCAGTACTATTAAGGAGATCTTATGATGAAGAAATTGCACAAATTACAACAGACATGGTGTCTCAAGTTAAAAGAAATTATAAATTGAGAAATAGGGTGGTAGGTAGTCCAAGTGGTAGGCCTACTAGAATTTTCATGAAGAAAATAGAAAAGGATGAAAGACAAGCCCAAAATAAGAAAAAGGTTGCAAAAATTGCTGACAAAATCAAGTTGAAGAAAAATGTTACCTTCAGAAAGCCAATTCTGGCTTACAAGGTAAAAGCTAAACCTCTTGTAGACATTGTATCTCCTTTGCAAAAGAAAGAAAAATGTCAGAGAAAAGATAGTCCTAATCTAGTTACACATGAAGAAGATGAGGAGGCTACTATCACTAAGCAAGATGTAGTTGACCCCAAATATGTTCCCATTGACATGAGAAAATTGTTGTCACAAATCACTATCAAGGTCTCCCTATTAGAAATGATGAGGATAGAAGAGCATAAAGTTAAGGCTTTGAGTTGGGTAAAAGGAGCCTTTTCTTCTAATACCCAAAGTTTTGTCAAGGCTAGTGAAATGGCTAGTGCAGGAAGTGATTCAATTGAGAGCCAGTATGGGGAGATCATATTTGAGATCCCTCAGATTTATTTGGATACTAATGCAGCAAATACTATGATAGGAATAGTTGATCTTTTCTTTCTATCCCTAATTGTAAATGGGAAGTTGTTAAGAAACTGTATGATTGATTCAAGAGCCTCTAATACTATTATGCCAGCAGAAATAATGAGATCCTCGGGTTTGAATGTAGATACACTTCATGGGAGATGTCAGGCTATGGATTCAAGAGAGGTCCTTGTAATTGGTACTATAAAAGCACTTCCCTATAGGTTGATAGCCTTCCCTGACAAGTTGCTAACAATGAGTGTCCTGGTGGTTGATATTCCCCCTCATTATGGGATGTTATTGTCAAGGAAGTGGAGTGCTCATATGGGAGGTAGTATCTAGTGTGATTTATCCTTTACAAATTTCAATATTGATGGTGACAATGTGAAAGTATCCAAAGAAGGTAGAACTCCACATATGATTGAAATAAATGATGATCATTTAAATTGTTGTGTGGATGTTGACATGGAGAATTTCAAATTAGAAGAGATTGTCCCACTAGTGGAAGAGATAGATCCACTGGTTGCAGAATTAAAGAAATAGCAAGATGGACTATGGTAGATGAACTTTGATGGAGCATGCTAAAAAGAAGGCTCAGGAGCTGGAGTCTTATTCATATCTCCATCAGGTACCACTTTTAAGTATTCATTCTCATTGAATTTTCAATGCACAAATAATAATGCTAAATATGAAGCATTGTCTTTGGGATTGAATATTGCTATCAAGCATGGGATAAAATTTTTAAAGGTTTTGGGTGATTCTGAACTTGTGGTTGCACAAGTTTGATCTAAATATGTTGTTAGAAATGATAGATTGAAATTGTATAAGCATGTAATATGGGATCAGATTGAAATGTTTGATGCTTTCAATATATGTTGGGTAGAAAGATCCAAAAACATTACGAAAGACTTTTTAGCAAATGTTTCTTTAAAAAGAGATTATTCAACTTTGTTTGGGGTGTCAATTCTTGAAGTAAAAAGTAGGTTAGTTGTTCCAGACAATATTTACAATTGGTAGGTCTTTGAGGATGATCATGACATCCTAAAATTTATTCAATGTCTTGACCTATATGAGGATCATCCTATAGACTACAACACATTGGTTGAGGAAATTGAAGGTAAGGACATGGTCATGGGAAATGAAGTGATCTAGTTGAGTTCAAATAATATCCCTAAGGGCTTAACTAAGTTAAAAGCATTGTATAGTAGCCAAAATTATCATATGTCAAAAAAAATTAATGCCAATATAGAAGATCTTGAGGAAGTGAATTTGGGGTCACATAATGCACCTCAAATAGTCTATAATGGAAAAGGATTAGCCCCTCAATTGAAAGATAATTTGGTGAAGTTATTGAGAAGGTACAAGCATGTGTTTGCATGGTCCTATGATGATCTAAAATCCTATAGAGAGGACCTTTTCCAGCATGAAATACCACTAAAACAAGATGTCAAACCATTCAGACAAAAGAAAAGGCCCATTAACCCATTGTTGGCTCCTAAGATGCAGCAGGAGCTAGTCAAGTTGAGTGATGCAGGAATAATTCAACCTATAAGGCATTCAACTTGGGTGTCTAATTTAGTCCCAGTTAGAAAGAAGAATGGTGACATTAGATTGTGTGTGGACTTTAGGAATTTGAATGTTGCATCATTAAAGGACAATTATTCACTGGCCAACATGGAGTCAATGTTTCATAAGGTCACTGGTTGTGAGTTATTGTCTATGATGGATGGCTTCTCTAGATATAACCAGGTTTTGGTGAAGGAATCTAAACAATTCAAAACTACATTCACAACACCTTGGGGAACTTATGTATATGTCAGAATGCCATTTGGTCTCAGAAATGTTGGAGCAACTTTTCAAAGAGCCATGGATGTTGCTTTCAAAGAGTACATAGACCTGTTTATGGTTGTATATCAAGATGACCTAACTGCTTATTCTAGGAAGGCTCATGACCATTGTTTGCACCTAGAAAAGATTTTTGTCAAAGCTCTGGAGTATGGTGTGTCCCTAAATCCTAGAAAATGTAATTTTGTAGTCAAAGAGGGAAAGTTGCTAGGTCTCATCGTATCAAAAGATGGAGCAAGAATTGATCCAGAGAGAGTTGAAGCCATCAGGAAAGTGTCTACACCAAAAAATCTCAAGGGTGTGAAGTCATTTTTAGGAAAGATCAATTTTGTTAGAAGATTCATTGCAATTTTTCCAAAATTGTCAAACCCATAGTAAAGTTGTTGAAAAAGGATGTGAAGTTTCAATGGAATGTAGAGGTTGAGGCTACATTTTGTTAGCACCTGTGAATTTTTTCATGGCTCTAGCTTTGTTTTGCCAGTCTCTGTAGTTGTTTTTAGGTCTCTAGCTCAAACCTTAGGTGAAAATTTTGAAAATCTAGCCGTTTGTTTGAAAACCCTAAAAATGCCCTGGCCTTGTTCTAATTTTGTGTTACTTTATTCAAGCCACTTAAAACCTTTTACCACATGTTTTAGTTAAAAGACCACTTTTATGTTGTTTGCGGTTAGGTTTTTCCATGTCAAACGGGGTCCCTTTAATATTTCCTAACTCCTAGTTCCCCCGCCAAAATTTTTCCTAAGTCTTCAGGCCTTTAAACAATGGTTGTCCCTTGTTCACAATACTGTTTGGTGTTAGAGGTCTCTAACATGTGAATTCATGACTGTGTGCCATCTCTCTCAGCGAGCCCTATCTTCCTTCCCTATTGACTTGCTAATGAGTGAGTAGAATCAATGATCATCACTATACCACTAAGGGAAGATGCATGGGTTTTAACATAACACTTTAACGATGGTCATCCAATGCATTTCTTGAAGAAGGATCAATGTGGGTCCATTCCCATGTCATGTTGCCATGCTAGTTTCTCATTGGTCATGTCAGTGATTAGTTGGATTTGCTGTCAGGTAGGCTTGGTATCTCTATGACTTTTTGATCCTGTGGTTGTCATATGATCACATGGAATCTTTCCAAGCCATGTGATCATCTAACGGTCATTGATTTGGAATCAAGGGGAGGTCAATGGGACCTATGTTAGACATAACAGATTGGTAGTTTCTGATTGGTCCATGTTGTGTGACTGGGCATGTTGTCAGTAGGGCCAATTTTCTCGAGGTTCAGTGGGTTCTGACACTTGTAGAGCATCGACGGTCGGTGTATAGTCTGATGGGTTTTTTTTGACACATGCAAACTTAAGACAGCCATTGATTTCATTCAGTGTCAGAAGGTTGTTAGAGAAAGAAAATATTCTTCATCTGACGGTTGTCTTATGATCTAGAGGAATCTTGGAGGTCTATGCAAAAATGAGACAACCATCGATTTTTTTGATGCGGGCCCAGTAAAGTTTCTTGATCTTTTTGGTGGTTTGGACAAGGTTTTGGCAATCCTGATAAATGTTCAAAGGTTTCACTTATTCACATGGGAAGATGGCAGTACTCTAAATGTTTTGGCGATTTGGTGAACAAGCATTCGTGTTGTCACTAAATAAATTGGTGGAGGTAAAAAGTGTTTTGCGAACTGGTGAAACTCTTTGGTCACCAATTCACTAGATGTAGCTAGGATGAGTTAAATTCCTTTGGTCACCAGTTCACAGAGTTAAAGGGTGGGTTAATTTTTTATTTCATGAATAGGATTTTCTTTGTCACATGTTCGCTAAGAGTTAACCCGAGGTGTTTGGATGAGTTAAAGTCATAAAGCCCATGAAACATGAGAATCTAATGGTCCGGTTATAAAGTTGATCCAAATTCAAATTGTGACCATTGCAGTTCAAATTCAAATTTTTGAGGGTTTCTCAGCAACAGAAAGGACTAGTTTTTAATGTTTCAGCAACCAAATTTGATTTGTTTGGTGGTGCCGATTATCACAGTGTGGTCCAGTGAGTATGATGATTGACTGCAAGGATTTTTATGCCGTGGGGGGAATGAATAAAGGTGTTTGAGACATGATGCATAGGGTCAAATCAGATGGATTTGCATAAAATTTCATGATGTTTAATATAGTTCCAGAAGAATTACCATAAATGAAGACTATATTTAGGATCTGATTGCTCAGGGTTGCTTGGTTTTCCCTCCAATGTATTAATTTATGATTTGTTTGAATTGTTTGGTGAGTGGAAACCCTAACCCTTACCCTATTTATCCATAGCTTATTGCATCCTAACTTGTGTAGGATTCCAAGGTAACCAATGGTATATAATGTTGAATTTTTTTATTTTGTAGGGGTTCCAGTTTCAAAGTTCAAAAAGGGTCCCTAGTTTTTGGTCCCAAGGTTTTGTAATAGTTTTTGACTCAGTGTTTGTTAATGAAAGAAGAAAGTTGTAGTTCTAAGCTGTAATTTGCAAGCGGGGTGTCTTGTGATTCATTGTATACATAGAATGAATTCATCATACTTAATACAAATATCTGATTCTTATCTCTCCTTTGTGTCAAGTCGAGTAAGCTTTGAGTTTTCTAGCTCATTACATATTGTTTTTATGTATGTATCTTCATTCTTGAGTTCTAATCTAGGATTGGATTAGACAATGCTCTAAATGGGATATGAGTTTGCCCCTTATCTATGTAAGGATTTTTTGTAAGTAGTAAAGATTAGGATAAATGTATTTATGGCTATGAATTCTCAGATATTCTCAAAATTGTGTGTCTTTGTGTCTAAGGAATCTTGCCCAATGGATGAGGCACTGGCCTAAATGAGTATTTATCTTGTTAACATACATTGATTGAAGTTGTTAGATTCCAAATCTTAAAATCTATAACCTTTCCAAGCTTTAGGTCTTTGGTTGTGTGGTTGTGTTACCAAATAGTAATGGAGAGTCAATGAATGTGAGGTGAGCATTTAGTACTTTCTTACTATCAATCTATTGTTTAGACCTAGTCTTTGGTGTGTGAAGTATAGTTTTCACTTGATAGGTGCACCTGCCTTGGTTTTGCAGAGCCAAAAGTGAAGAGGGCAGTCTTGTCCCTATAGTTGATCTAGTTACCCTAAGATCCTTATACATTTTGGAACTAACCAATCCTAAAATCAACCTGAGGGTATATTGGTAGCCTAAGAGCATAAGTGTCCATTTTGAACACCAACAAGATGGAAAATCTACAAGGGAAATGTTACAAAAGTCTATAATAACCAGTAGGTCATCATTGGAAGAAATAGGGTTATTCTTGTCCCTTGTCTTGTCAAGCTCATTTGGATATTTTTTAAGTGAGGAAGTTGTAATGTAAGATTCTCAATAAACTTGGGTGGTGACTTAAACATCTCTACAGTAGTGCTTGTTAGTAGATTATTTGTAAAATGAGTTACAGAGGTACTAGGTCCCGAAGAAAGGAGCATCCTGAAAACATAATGAAAGAAGGTATTCCAAGAACTTCTAGGCCTAGTCAGACAAGGGGAGGAAAGAAGAAAAGAAATGTTTCTCATACTTGGAAAAGTAAAAAAGATACAAGACAAGAAACTCAAACCAAGCCTAGTCAAGAAGAAAATATTTCAGAATATGAAGAGGTTGTTGATTTGGGATTGAACCAGTATGAGGATGAATTTCAAGTGGGAGATGATGAGTCTGAGACTACTCTCCCAAAATCAGAAGAAATCTTTAAAGAGGTCAATGAATTGGAAAGAAGAGTCCAAGAACAAGTTTTTATTAGATAGCAAAGAGAAAAGGACAAAGAAGATAGAGTAAGACAAGCCATGATAAGGGTTGATCAGCTAAAGAGGTGGTTGTTAGATTTGGAGGCAATTAATTTTGTCCTAGAGCCTGAAAGAGTAGAGGAACAACCTATTGTGAAAAGAAAACATGAGATAGCTAAGACTAGAGATAAAGGCAAACAAAAGGCTATTGGAGTTCAAATCAATGAACAAGTTCATGTCAAAAACCCATTAGAGAAAGGGTTGAGATTAGATGCAGACCTTGAAAAGGCTAGAAAGGAAAAAGAAATATTAGATAAAGAATTAGAGAAGGCAGAGTTGGAGGCCACTACTATAGAAATAAGGAAGAAGATTGATTTTCTCAAGCATACCTCAGGACCTTCAAATGTTGCCACTTCCTTTTTGGTACAAGGTGGAAATCATGGTCACCTTTCAAATCAGACAAATGGCATTCTAGGTGCTACTAAAATTCCTACTGGTTCAAACACAAGGACATCTACATCTCAAGGAATGGACCCACCTCAAGGAGTTCCTATTCATGAAAGGTACAAACAACTTATCTTTTTTGGTATTCTTGGTTATCCTAATGTAATTCCTGATGAAATTAGAAAGAACCTCCCAAAGTTTGCTGGGAACAATGTCATCACATGTGAGGAACATTTAAAAAAATTTATGGATGTAATAGATGATTATAATGATGAGCCTGATGATGTTGTAATGAAGTTATTTGTACAATCTCTGACCGAGGATGCTAGGGATTCATTTAGAGGATTCCCCCATGCTAGTATAGGATCTTGGAATGAATTTAAGAATTGTTTCAAGGAGCATTATGGAGATAAAACAAATGAGGGTTTTATTTTGAATGAATTCAATAGCATAAAGAGAAATTAGAATGAAGAGGTCCTTGAATTTAATATAAGATTCCAAAAGGCTATGCATAGACTCCTGCAAGTTATCAGATTAGATGATAGAGTGTGTCTTGTGACATACTTAAATGCTTTTGATGCAAAGATGGGTTACCTCTTAAGGGATACAAACCCTAGAAATCTTGGGGAGGCTTATAAGTTGGCTATCAACATAGAAAGTAATAGAAGAATATCAAGAAAATTAGGGAGAAGAGATGATTATAGGCCTCAAGTGCAAAATAAGAAAGAGATGGGAAGGTTTGCTAATTTTAAGCCAAAGGAGGAGGATAATCTAAAGCAGATTCTAAGTTCTTTAGAGGATTTAAAGCTTGATGAAAAAAGAAACAATAGGGTTACAACAAATGATCAACCTATTTCAAGTAATTTTAGCAGGAAACCAAGAATGCAGAATTACCCATACAATACTCAGTGGAAGGATGGAAAGCCCATTTTTCTAGTTAAAAGGGATAGGCTTGATGATAGGGTTCCTAATCCTTTGCAAAGAAATTCAATTAATATGAATGATGATGTCCCATGGTGTACTGCTTGTCAATCTCCTCATAGTCTAGAACATTGTGTTATTACTCTAAATTTATCTAAGAGTCAAGAATAGGATGAACAATATGATCAGAGTGGTTGTGCAATGACTTCTTCACATGCATGGGATGAGGTTGAATCTACTGATAATGAGGAAGAAGAATTTGATGATGTTGGATATGGTATAGTGAAGTGTGAGGAACATGTTTCCTTAAGGAGATCCTCTGATGAAGAAATTGCTCAAATCACTGTAGACATGGTCACTCCAGCCAGGAGAAATTATAATTTGAGAAATAGGATATTTGGAAGCACAAATGGTAAACTTGGTAGCACATTTATCAAAAAATTAGAAAAGAGTACACAACAACATGAGGAAAAGGAGAAAGATGTTGGTGTTGTCAGTAAGGTTAAAGTAAAAAAGAAGATGGGAGCTACTGCAATACCTCAATGTAAAGAAAAGACACCGGAGATAGTTGTTCCTATACCTCAGAAGGAAGATGAGTTTCTACACAAAGGTAAATCTAAATTGACTATCAAAGTAGAAGATATAGATGGCACTATGATTAAGGAAGACATGGGAAACCATACATATGTTCCCATAGATATGACTAAATTGCTTTCACAAATAACTGTCAAAGTTCCACTTTTGGAAATGATGAGAATAGAAGAGCAAAAGGTCAAGGCCTTGGATTGGGTAAATGGTGCCTCTTCTATAAAGGTCCAAGAAATGAATAGAGGTGATAAGAATGTGGCTTCTTTAGATGACACACCTGACAGTAAAAATGAGGAAATTGTCTCTGAGATTCCTCAGAAGTATTTGGATGCAAATGTTGTAAATGTTGAATTAGGGATAGTTGATCCTTTTTCCTTGTCCCTTATGATAAATGGAAAATTATTGAAGAATTATATGATTGATTCTAGGGAATCAAACACTGTCATGCCTACAGAGATCATGAAGTCATTAGGGCTAAAGTTTGATACACCTCATGGGAGATGCCAAGCTATGGAATCAAGAGAAGTGCTAGTTATTGGTACCATTAAGGCTTTGCCTTATAAATTAGCTACATTTCTTGACAAACAACTAACTATGAGTGTTCTTGTAGTTGACATTCCTCCTCAATATGGAATGCTATTATCTAGAAAATGGAGTGCTTCTATGGGTCAAAGTATTCAATGTGACTTGTCTTTTGCTACTTTTAGCATTGAAGGAGAAAGTGTGAAAGTTTCAAGGGAAGCTAGAACTCCACATATGATTGAGGAGGATGAAGATGACAATATGAATTTTTTTGTTGACACTAATATTGGTTCTTTCCAAGTTCAGGAGAGAGAGGTGCAAGAAAAGGCCAAGCTTGTCCTTTTGATTGATCATGAAAATAACATGGCAGAAGGTAATCTCTTATGGACCCTATATTTTGATGGAGCAAGTTCAAAGGAAGCTGCCAAAGTAGGAGTGCTATTAATATCCCCAAGTGGTAAGAATTTCAAGTTTTCTTTCACTCTCTTGTTCCTCTACACAAATAATGTTGTTGAGTATGAGGCCCTACTGATTGGTTTGAGACAAGCATCAAAACATGGAATCAAACATCTTAGGGTGATTGGTGACTCTGAGTTAATAATTTCTCAGATTAGATCAAAGTATGCATCTAAGAATCAAAGGCTGAAACAATATAGAAATGTTGTTTGGGATGAAATTGAAGGTTTCAATGCCTTTGGTATTGATTGGGTGGATAGAAGCCAAAACGGGATGACTGACTTATTGGAAAACATTAAACAAAGGCCAGAGGATATTAATTTTGTGGGGATATCCAAGATTGAGTGTAAGTCTAAGCCTTCTATCCTAGACAATGTTGAGAATTGGCAGGTATTTTCTGATGATCGAGATATACTAAGGTTTTTGCAATGTGAATCTCATTTTGATGGTCATGAGATGGATTTCAGCACTTATGTTGACAACAAAGAGGAAAAGAAAATGTTCTTGGGAAAGAATTTTTGCAACTAAAGTCAAATAGGATCCCAAGGGGATTAGTTTCTCTTGAGAGGGCATTTGATGACAAAGAAAGGACTTGTTTTCCTAAATTTGTTGATAAGGTGAATGATTTGGAGGAAGTAAATTTAGGAACAAGTCAAATACCCAAAAATGTTTATATAGGTAAATGTTTGTCCCAAAGAACTAGGAACAATTTGATTGATCTTCTAAAAAAATTTAGACATGTCTTTGCATGGTCTTATGATGATTTGAAAGCCTACAGAGAGGATCTATTCTAGCATGAAATACCATTGAAAGAAGGAACCAAACCTTTTAGAAAAAAATTAAGGCCTGTGAATCCTACCTTGGCACCCAAAATGCAAGATGAACTCAAAAATATGATGGATGCTCACATCATCAAGCATGTCAGACATTCTACTTGGGTGTCAAACTTGGTTCCAATCAGAAAAAAGAATGGTGACATTAGGTTATGTGTTGATTATAGGAAATTGAATGTCAATTCTTTGAAGGACAATTATGGTTTACCAAATATGGAGAATATGCTGTAGAGGGTTACTGGATCAGAGTTAATGTCCATGATGGATGGTTTCTTTGGATATAATCAGGTCATGGTCAAGGAGTTAGAATGGTTTAAGACTACATTGACTACCCCTTGGGGAACATATATTTATGTTAGAATGCCTTTTGGTTTGACAAATGTAGGAGCTACTTTTTAGACAGCTATGGATGTGGCATTTGTAGACTTCATAAAAAAATTTCTAGTGGTATATCAGGATGACCTCACAACATATTCAGAAAAGGAAGATCAGCATTGTGAACATCTTGAGAAGATTTTTATTAGGGCTTTGGAGTATGGGATTTCTTTGTATCCAAAGAAGTGTTCTTTAGGTGTTATGGAAGGCAAGCTCTTAGGACATATTGTGTCCAAGGATGGAGTGAGAATTGACCTTGAAAGGGTTATGGCTATAGATAAGCTTTCACCACCTAGAAATGTTAAAGGAAAACAATCTTTCTTTGGGCAGGTAAATTTTCTAAGGAGATTTGTTACAAATTTTGTAGAAATCAGTCTCCCTATCTCTAGAATGTTGCAAAAAGAGGCAAAGATTGAATGGAATGAAGAAGTAGATGAATCTTTCAGAAGTATCAAAAAGGACATCAAGGATGCTCCAATTTTAAGGACACCTAATTATGGTAAGCCCATGTAGATATTTTCTTTTGCTTCTTGTCATACAGTTGTAGTAGTTTTATTGCAAAAGAATTTAGATGGATATGAATAACCCATATCATTTTTTAGTAAATCCCTACAAGCAATAGAATTGAAATATGATATTACTGAGAAACGGGCTTATGCCTTAGTCAAAGTAGTCAAGGCTTTTAGATGTTATCTTGTGGGAGCTAAGGTGGTTACTTATGTTCCTAGTGCTGCAGTTAAGGATATATTGGTGCAACAAGGAGTTTCAGGAAAAAGATGTAGATGGATCAATATGATCCAAGAATTTAATATTGATATCCAGATTACAAAGTTGGTAAGAGGCTTAGGTCTTGCAAAATTAATGGCACATAGAAATTTAGTTGCAAATCATACAAATGTGTTAGAAGAAGAACAAAGGCCGTATATTTATGATATGGATTGTTGTGACTGGTACAAAGATGTCATTGGTTACTTGCAAAAATTGGTCCTTCCCCCTGAGATGGATGAAAATAGAAGGAGAACTATCAAGTTGTAATCAGAAAGGTATGCCATCATACATGGTAAGTTGTGGTGGAGAATCAATGAAGGAGTATTGCTAAAGTGCATAGACCATGAAAGATCTAAAGCTCTGTTAAAGGAAATGCAACAAGGTGTTTGTGGAGGACACTATATGGAAAAGACCTCAGCTCACAAGATCCTTAGGTCTAGATTTTGGTAGCCTACAATTTTTAAGGATACACATCAGTTTGTAAGAAGGTGTGATGGATGTCAAAGATTTTCTGGAAAGTTTAAGTTTAATGGAAATTTGCCACTTTGACCTGTTGCATTTCAGGCTCCTTTCCAAAAGTGGGGTATTGACTTTATTGGGGAGATTCCAAACAAGTCTAGTGTTGGATATTCTTACATACTAGTGGCAAAAGACTATTTTACCAAGTGGGTTGAAGCTATCCCTACTAGAAAACCTACTAGCAAAGTGGTAGTAGACTTTGTGATGCAGAACATCCTCACTAGGTTTGGTTGCCCAGAGGTAATTATGGTTGATAATGCAATGTGTTTTAGATCACAGGAATTTAGTGATTTTTGTCAGCAATATGGGATACACATTTCATTTTCTTCCCCATATCATCCAAAAGGAAATGGTCAGGCTGAGTCCAGTAATCAAAGTTTGATTAAGATTCTCAAGAGAGTGTTGGACAAGAATAAGAACGCCTGGGACTCAAAGTTATGGTGGGCACTATGGGCTGATAGGGTAACTATTAAGAAGGCCATAGGTTGTGCTCCATTTGATTTGGTATATGGAATAAGTTCTAGATTGCCTCAAAATAATCTATTGCATTTGTATAAGTTCATCCAGGCATATGATGAAGATTTGAATGATGAGATGAGAGTAAGAATGGATGAGCTGATCCAGTTGGAGGAGGTAAGGAGAGATGCACATGAAAGAAATAAGACATTGTAGAGATAATGTAAGAATTTGTTTGATAAAAGGGCTATTCAAAGGCATTTTGAAGTTGATGACCTTGTCCTGATGTGGAATGCAAGGTTAGAAGATAAGGGGAAGCATGGAAAGTTTGATCCAATTTGGTTGGGCCCTTATCTTATTGAAAGCAAATGGGGGATAGAATCATATGTCCTGATGGATTTAACTGGTGGTACTTTGGAATTTCCTATTCATGGAAAATTCCCAAAGTTTTACTTCTCCTGAAGTATCATTTCCATGAGTAGTAGTTTAGGTTTTCCCCTCTACAATTGTCTATTTTTGTTTTTTGGGTCAAAATTTTGAGTTGGTTTGCTATTCCAGGAGATTCTAGCTTGCTCATTATATCTGTAGGAGATACACGTCCCTGAGTATGAGCCACTGTTAGCACCTATGAATTTTTTCATGGCTCTAGCTTTGTTCTACCAGTCTCTGCAGTTGTGTTTAGGTCTCTAGCTCAAAGCCTAGGCAAAAATTTTGAAAATCTAGCCATTTGTTTGAAAACCCTAAAAATGCCCTGGCCTTGTTCTAATTTTGTGTTACTTTATTTAGGCCACTTAAAACCTTTTACCACATGTTTTAATTAAAATACCACTTTTATGTTGTTCACGGTTAGGTTTTTCCATGTTGGGTGGGCTCTGTTTAATATTTCCTAAGTCCTAGTTCCCTCGCCGAAATTTTTCCTAAGTCTTCAAGCCTTTAAATAACAGTTGTCGCTTGTTTGCAAGACTGTTTGGTGTCAAAGGTCTCTGACATGTGAATTTTTGACTATGTGCCATCTATCCTGATGGGCCCTATCTTCCTTCCTTGTTGACTTGCTAACAAGTGAGCAGAATCAACGATTGTTGCTATACTGCTGAGGGAAGATGCGCGGGTTTTAACATAACACTTTAACGATGGCCGTCTAATGCATTCCCTAAAGAAGGATCAATGTGGGTGCATTGCCATGTCATGCTACCATGCCAGTTTCTCATTGGTCATGTCAGTGATTAGTTGGATTTTCTATCAGATGGGCCCGATATCTCTGTGACCTTTTGATCCTGTGGTTGTCGTATAATTGCATGGAATCTTTCCAAGCCATGCAATCATGTGATGGCCATCAATTTGGAATCAAGGGGAAGTCAGTGGGACCCATGTCAGACATAGTAGATTGGTATTTTTTGATTGGTCCACATTGTGTGACTGGGCATGTTGTTAGTGGGGCCAAGTTTTTTGAGGTTTAGTGGGTTTTGACACTTGTAGAGCATCAATGGTTGGCATATAGTCTAATGGGTTTTTTTTGACACATGCAAAGTTAAGACAACCATTGGTGTCATTCAGTGTCAGAAGGTTGTCAGAGTAGGAAAAGATTATTCATCCGATGGTTGTCTTATGATCTAGAGGAATCTTGGAGGTCTATGCGAAGATGAGACAACTATTGATTTTCTTAATGTGGGCCCAGTAAAGTTTCTTGGTCATTTTGACAGTTTGGACAAGGTTTTGGTAGTCTTGATAAATGTTCAAAGGTTTCTCTTATTCACATGGAAAGGTGGCAGTACTCTAAATGTTTTCATGATTTAGTGAACAAGCATTCGCATTGTCACTAAATAAATTGGAGGTAAAAATTGTTCTGTGAACTGGTGAAACTCTTTGGTTGCTAGTTCGTGAGATGTAGCTGGGATGCGTTAAATTCCTTTGGTTGCCAGTTCGCAGAGTTAAAGGGTGGGTTAAGTTTTTATTTTGTGAATAGGATTTTCTTTCTCACCTAGTTGCAAAGAGTTAACCTGAGGTGTCTGGATGAGTTAAAGTCATAAAGCCCACGAAACATGAGAATTTGATGGTCAGGTTATAAATTTGATCCAAATTCAAATTGTGACCATTGATATATTACAGGCATCATAAAGTAACCATTGCAGTTCAAATTCAAATTTTTGAGGGTTTCTTAGGGACAAAAAGGACTGGTTTTTAATGTTTCAGCGGTTGGATTTGATTTGTTTGGTGATGCAGATTGTTACAGTGTGGTCCAGTGAGTATGATGATTGACTGCAAGGATTTTTATGCCATGGGGGGAATGAATAAAGGTGTTTGAGACATGATGCAAGGGGTCAAATCAGATGGATTTGCATAAAATTTCATGATCTTCAATATAGTTCTAGAAGAATTACCATAAATGAAGACTATTTTTAGGATCTGATTGCTTAGGGTTCCTTGTTTTCCCTCCAATGTATTAATTTCTTATCTATTTGAATTGTTTGGTGGGTGGAAACCCTAACCCTTACACTGGTTATCCATAGCTTGTTGTATCCTAACTTGTGTAGGATTCCAAGGTAACCAGTGGTATATAATGTTGAATCTTTTATTTTGCAGGGGTTCCAGTTTTGAAGTTCAAAAAGAGTTAGTAGTTTTTGGTTGCAAGGTTTTGTAATAGGTTTTGACTCAGTGTTTGTTAATGAAAGAAGAAAGTTGCAGGTCTAAGATGTAATTTGCAAGTAGGGTGTCTTGTGATTCATTGTATACACAAAAGGAATTCATCATACTTAATACAAATATCTGATTCTTATCTCTCCTTTGTGTCAATTCAAGTAAGCTTTGAGTTTTCTAGGTCATTACATATTTTTTTTATGTATGTATCTTCATTCTTGAGTTCTGATCTAGGATTGGATTAAACAATGCTCTAAATGGGATATGAGTTTGCCCCTTGTCTATGTAAGGATGTTTTGTAAGTAGTAAATATTATGATAAATGTATTTATGGCTATGAATTCTCAGATATTCTCAAAATTGTGTGTCTTTGTGTCTAAGGAATCTTGCCCAATGGATGAGGCACTAGCCTAAATGAGTATTTCTCTTGTTAACATACATTGATTAAAGTTGTTACATTCCAAATCTTAAAATCTATAACCTTTATAAGCTTTAGGTCTTTGGTTGTGTGGTTGTGTTACCAAATAGTAATGGAGAGTCAATGAATGTGAGGTTAGCATTTAGTACTTTCTTACTATCAATCTATTGTTTAGACCTAGTCTTTGGTGTGTGAAGTATAGTTTTCACTGGATAGGTGCACTCGCCTTGGTTTTGTAGAGCTAGAAGTGAAGAGGGCAGTCTTGTCCCTATAGTTGGTCTAGTTACCCTAAGATCCTTATAAATTTTGGAACTAACCAATCCTAAAATCAGCTTGAGGGTATATTGGTAGCCTAAGAGCATAAGCGTCCATTTTGAACACCAACACATTTGAGAAAATTAAAGATGTGGTCCAACAAGAACCTATGCTTAGGTCTCCTAATTATACCAAGCCTTTTTAATTGTTCTCTTTTGCATCATTTCACACCATTGCTATTGTTTTATTGCAAAAGGACAATGAGGGTTTTGAACATCTAATTGCATTTTTTAGCAAATCCTTGGAAGCTGCTGAGTTGAACTATGAGATGATGGAGAAGTAGGCATATGCATTGGTAAAAGCAGTAAAGTCTTTCAGGCCTTATCTAGTTTGTGCAAAGGTACTTGCATATGTCCCACATGTAGTAATTAAGGATGTTCTTACTCAATCTGAAGTCACTGGTAAGAGATGCAAGTGGATTACTAGAATTCAGGAATTCAATTTGGAAATCCATATCACTAAGCTTATGAGAGGACAAGGCCTGGCAAAACTGATGACTGAAGAAAACATGTACTTAGTCCAAGTAAATAATGAAGGAACTCCAAATATGACAATTAAAAGTATTGAATTACAACCAGAATATGTTCATGTTGTATATTTCATAAATAATGCTAGATGCCCAGACTATATGATAGATAACCAAAAGAGGTCCTTGAAATTGCAAGCTCAGAAGTATAGATTGATACAAGGGCACTTGTATTGGAAAAATAGAGATGGGATCTTACTATTTTGTCTTGACAGATATCAGGTAGAGAAGGTTTTAAATGAAATGCATGCTGGTGTTTGCCGAGGTCATTATTCAACAAAGACTACTACCCATAAAATTCTGAGAGTTGGCTATTTCTAGCCTACATTGTTTAAGGATTTATTCCAATATGTTAGGAAATGTGAAGCTTGGTAGAGGTTTGCTTCAAAATTAAAGTACTCAGGAGCATTGTCATTAAACCCAATAGTTGCTAAAGCACCATTTGCCATGTGGGGCATGGATTTCATAGGTGATTTTGCTGAGAAATCTAGTGGAGGACATAGCTATATACTTGTTGCAACTGACTATTTTACAAAGTGGGTAGAGGCTATTCCTACAAAGAAGGAAACAAGTAAAGTGGTGATTGATTTCTTGTTTGACAATATTTTGACGAGATTTGGTGTTCCTGTGAAGTTGATTACAGACAATGCAATGTGTTTTAGATCAGATGAGTTTAAGGAGTTTTGCAAAGACAATGGAATCATGACTTCCTATTCATCTCCTTATCATCCTCAAGAAAATGGATAGGCTAAGTCGAGTAATAAAAGTATCCTAAAAATCTTGAAGAAAACACTTGAAAAGAATAAGAGAGCTTGGCATTCCAAGTTGATATTGGCTTTATGGGCAGATAGGATTATAGTGAAAAGAGCCACTGGGAAATCTCCCTTTGAGCTTGTACATGGTTTGCAGTCAAGGCTACCAATAAATAATCTAATTCAAGTTTATCATTTTATCCAAGATGAGGAATTAGATGTCACAGAGCCAATGCAGAATAGAATAATGTAGCTGATAGAGTTGGATGAGTACAGAAAAGAAAGTAAAAAGAATAATATCAAGTTGCAATAGAAGATGAAGTACTTATTTGACAAAAGAGAAACTACCAGGAAATTCAAAGCTAATGATTTGGTACTTCAATGGAATGTAAGGGTAGAGGATAAAGGGAAGCATAGAAAATTTGAATCACTATGGCTTGGTCCTTTTGTGATTCATGATAGTTTTGGGAAGGATTCCTACTTGCTGAAGAACATGGATGGTGAAGTTTTTGAATTGCTAGTGCATGGGAAATTCTTGAAACCCTTCTTCAGTTGATTTTTTGATTCTCATGCATGTGTAAATATTTTGTCAATTTTTTACAGGTTTGTTTCCCTTCAGGTTGTGTTTCTTTCATTGTTTTAGGTTAGTGTGGTTTATGGTCTGCATCCCAGAGTCCTATGGTTCTTGTTAAAAATTGCATTTCAACATCCTCAAACAGAGCCACTGTTGGCACCTACAAATTTTTCATGGTCATATTCATTTTCCTCTGGTCTCTGCAATATTTTTCATGTCCCTAGCTTGAAACCCTTGGTAATATTTCAAAAATCTAGCCACTGGGTCGACAAACCCTAAGTGTGCCCTAGCCTGGTTCTAATTTCATGTTACTTTTTGGGTCACTTAAAATTTCCTAAATGCACATGCTTAATTATTTTATTTCCTCACGGAGGGTTTAGTTTTAATTTTTCCTAAGTTCCTTTCTCCTCAGCAAGCTTTAATTTTTCCTAAGTTTTCATACGCCTAGCAAAATATTTCCCTAAGTCGGTCAGCTTTAATTTTCCCTAAGTCTAGCTTTAATTCTTTCTAATGTTCCAGCTTAGTCTTTCCTGGGCCCAGCTCTTTGACAACATCTTGATCCAATGGTTGTCATGAAAGCGTAAGGGGTGTGTTAGAGGTATGCACTTTTGCGATGGCTATTGATTATCTTTTAATGACATGGTGTTTCAAAAAGGTGGGACCTTCTGAAAACTCAGCATAGTTGGTGGTCTCTTATTGGTTGGCATGTGTTGTGACTTGGTAGTTGTCAGAGGGACCTAAGTTTCCTGTATGTCAGAGGGTCCTAACATCTATAGAGAAATGATGATGTGCATGTCTTTGCAAAGGATGTGTCAGATGCTTGCAAATTTAAGACAGTTGTTCATTCTCTTTTGTGACATAATATTTTGTTTCTAGCGGGTCCACTACCAGGTGTGTGCAGTTGGAATCTTTTCATTGGTCCACAAGGTGCTGAGTCAGCATTTGTTAGAGGGTCCTGTGTCAGAGAATCTGTAGGGTAGTATCAAAGGGTTGATCTAATGGATGTCTGATGTTCGCATAGAATATTTTAGCTCTATGAGAACTTACGATAGCCATTGATCTTATTTCTTAGTAGGTGGGTCCTATCAAAGGTGACTGGGTAGAAGCGATGAATGGTGTGATGACATGTGGTAGTTTGTAGGCAGGCCCTTAAGGAAAATAGTGGTCTAGCCAATGTTCTCTTTACCTTCTCAAATATCTACAAGTCAAGAACATTAGAGTTGTATAATACATTGTTAGTATCCTATTTCCATGGGTCCTAGGCCTTTGGGTCCATGGAAAAGAAATAGATTACAAAATACTCTTCAAAACAAAGGAAAAACTTAGCAAATTTAGTCTAACTCGTTGTAGATGAAGTAACAGTCATGCTAATAGTTCCTATAAGTCTTCCAAAACATTTATTGAACTCCCCTAAAGTCCTATTGGATCCCCAAATTTCTTAATCCAATCAACTTATATTAGGATCATGAGAAACTTCAAAGGATTAAAAACATTACTTGGAACAGTCACTGGTTTTACCAGTAAAAATGTAAGGAGCAGAATTTTAAAGTGATCACAAAACATTCAATGATGAAATGAATGCTTGGAGATTTCTTACTATTCCATCCTTGAATTTAGAAACCAAAACATTAAGTAAACAAGCCTTTCAACAATGCATAACATAATGGACTAGCAGATTTAAACTTCTATTCTTATTGAATCTATATGCCTGTCGTACACTCTAGGCTTAAGTCTGTCATAAAATGACTTCCAAGGGTTACATAAAACTCCATCACAACTTCCCAAACCATGAAGAAAATCGGTGAAGAACTTGATGGTTTCATGTTTTAATCTTTAAGAACATAGGTTTTAATGAAATATCAATCTGATTTGCAAAGTTTGTGTTCTTTACAAATTTGAAAGGCTCTAATATTTACTAGGGTGAATGTGGATGTGTAACCTTATGCTTTTACTACTAAGTCTCTATTTGTTGGGCATACTGATTATAAGTACTTGACATATATCACAAATGTTGCTAATTAAGGTTGGCAGGATGATTATGCCTATCCTAAGAAAAGACTATCAAATCATCATGCTTTCAAATCAATTACCTATCGACATATCCCTTGTGAGGGAGAGAAGCCAAACACATAAAGAACATGCACATAAACACGATAGCTAAAAAACTTAAATGGAATACACCAAGAAGTACCAAATGATGAATACTCAATTGTTGTAATGGAAAAGCATCAGAACCGTCCATTTATAGAACTTGATTTTCTAGTCTAAATGATTTTTCTATAGTCATAATGATTTTTCTAGAACTTGATTTTCTAGTCTTAATGATATTTCTATAGTCCTAATAATTTTTCTAGTCTTAAAGATTTTTATTTTTTCCTAATGTTTGTTTCTCTTGATAAATGAGGCCTTAAATTTGAATTTTTGTTCGCTATTTTATTTCAACTTGATATTTCAGTCATTTTTCATATACACAGAGACTACACATGCTAATAAAAAAAAGAGCTATTTGATTAAGTGATGCAGGAGCATCTCGAGTCCTTGGCAATCCTGCATCACCAAAAAGAATTTGGAGTTTTTTTTGTGTTGCTTGATTTCTTCTATAACTGAGTTGGTCGGTAGTTGGTCAGTTTCCTTTGGTTACCGAGGGTGGTTGGTTATTTCACTAGCGCTCAGTGTTGTCTATCTGCTTCTCAATTATCTTGCTTACCGATGAGTTTAGTTTTATTACCTATTGTGGCTGACTTGTGAATTTATATTGGGTCATGGAATTAATGTTGGAATCCATCATTGGGAAGTGTGTGGTCCTTGATTTGACCATTACTTCCATTAACTATGGATCTGAAGGCTGACTCATCTCAGTAACTTCTTGTATAAATCTAGATGTTTGGTGGTAGTTTAAGAGTCAGTTTTGATAGAAGATAGTGAAGATAAGATTGGATATTTGTAAAAAATCCTCGCATGTTGAAGGACTTATATAATTCATTGTAATATATAGCCCTAACTAGGAAGGCCTTGCACCTCAACATGTATGACTCCTATTGATGATAATATATGAAAGATCTAGCATTCTCCCTCTCACTCTTGTTGTTTTTTTCTTCCGCATGTGTGTTGTAGGCTTGGATCATTAGGGTGCACCATCCTTTGGACCTTGTGACCCCTAACTTGCATCAAGTGGTATCAGAGCAAGGTGAGATCTTGATCTAGTTCTACGGATCTAGGTTTGCAGGTTCCTCTTAAAGCCCTAGTTGAATTGTTGTGGGGTAGTAGATTGCAATTTGACCTAAAATTGTAGAGGGTTGTCAAGATGGTTCATGGGAGGAAAGATGTAGATCTAGGATTGGAAGATATGCTAACATAGATTGTTGCTAGGTTAGAAGCAATAGAAATAGTCCAAAGAAGAGGGGGACATCTTGAATATGTTAGTGATGATGAAATTGAAGAAGAGTAGGCGAATGTAGAACCTGCTCCTATTATGGATCAAGGTGAAGAAATATTTTTGAAGGCTTTGACAAGTCTGAAGTCAAACCCCATTTCAATCCCCATGAGTATGGTGGAAAGCTAGATTCTCATGAATTTGTGAACTGGATCACCGAGATGGAAAAGCATTTTGAATATGAAAACATTCCCAAGGATAAGAAGGTGAAGATTGCAAGCACAAAGTTAAAAAGTCATGCATCTTTTTGGTTGGAACACCTACAATTGGATAGGAAGAGGAAAGGAAAAGACAAAATCAAGGTATGGAGTAAAATGGTCAATAAGTTGAAAGGAAAATTCTTACCTTATGATTATCAGATTAACCTTGTTAGGTGAATGCAAAGTTTGAGACAAAAGGATAGCTTGGTAAAAGAGTATGCTAAGGAATTATATAGATTAGATATTATATCTAGACATGATGAAGATGATGTGAAAAGAATCGGCATATATCTGAATGGTTTGAGGGTTTCCATCCAAGAGGAAATTAGTATAGTCAAGTGGGAGAACATTGAAGAGGCCTATCAATTTTCTTTGAAAGCTAAGGATAAATTGAACAAAAGACATGAGAAAAGATAGAGAGGTCATCCTGGTAAATTCCCTAGATGAAGAGGTAGATCTAATGGTGAAAATGGTAGATCTGAACCAGAAAAGACAAATCTAGACAAAGGAAAGACCAAGTGGAAAGGTGAAAGTTCATCTAGAGGTAGAGGTAGTAACTACCAAGGTGGTTATGGAAGAGGAAGTTTCTGAGGAACTTGTTCTAACTATGGAGAGGAAGGACATAGATCTTTTTAATGTACACAAGCTAGTAAGAAGGATGGTAGTAGTAGAAATGCTTCGGTGCAAGAAGAGTCACTGAATGAACCTGAGAAAGAAAATAACTTGATGGTAAGGAGAGCACTATGGAATGAAAGCAAAAAGGAAGATCTGGTAAGGAAAATTTTGTTCAAGACTAGATGTAAAGTTTTTGAAAAAGTTTGGAAGGTAATCATTGACAATGGTAGCTAGCTAACATCTGAAGAGATGGTAAAAAAAATACAGTTTAAAAGGTTGGTACATCTGAAGCCCTATTAGATTTCATTGATCAAAGATGAGCATACACTCTTGGTAAGTGAACAATGTTATGTGAATTTGAAGATTGGAAAATACTATGATAAGGTGTTATGTGATATGATGCCTATGTATTGTTGTCATATTTTGTTGGGTAGACCTTGGCAATATGTTAGACATGCTATATATGATGTGAGATTGCATAAGTATACTATTGTGGCTGATGGAAAGAAACAAATCTTGTTACCATTGATGGAATAACCTATTAGTAATGTTTGCACATCTGTGAAATTTTGTTTGATGGAAGGAAGGAAGTTTGTTAACTCTTTGAAGATTAATGATGTATGTTTTTCTATGATTCCTAACAAACTAAGTAAGAAAATAGAGGATAATGTCCCTGAGGAGATTGATAAGTTACTCAACTAGTATAGTGATATCATTTCTGATAATGTACCTAATGGTTTTCCATCGAGAAGAATCATTGATCATTGTATGGATCTAATCCCTAGAGCTACTTTATCGAATAAGGCACCTCATAGGTTGACACCCACCAAGAATTAGGAATTGAGCCGATAGATTCAAGAGTTGCTAGAGAAAGGTTTGATCAGAGAAAGTTTGAGTCCTTTTGTAGTACCTACTATATTGGCTCTGAAGAAGAATGGAGAATGGAGAATGTGTACTGATTCTAGAGAAATCAATAAGATAATAGTGAAGTATAGGTTTCCTATACTAAGAATGGATGACATAATGGACAGTTTGTCTAGAGAAAAGTATTTCACAAAGATTGATTTGAAAAGTGGGTATCATCAAATCACAATCAAAGAAGGTGATGAATGGAATACTTCTTTCAAAACAAAGGAATGTTTGTATGAGTGGTTGGTTATGCCTTTTGGTTTAACTAATGCACCGAGTACTTTTATGAGGCTAATGAATGAAGTTTTGAAGAAATTCTTGGGTAAATTTGTGATTGTATATCTTGATGATATTCTGATATTTAGTAATACCAAAGAAGAACATTTGTTGCATGTTAGACAAGTTTTGCAGAGATTGAAAGAGGAAATTTTTTTGATAAATCTAAAAAATTTTCATTCATGAAAGAAGAGATTGTGAATTTGGGATTTGTTATTTCAGCTGATGGTTTGAAGATGGATCACAAAAAGGTTGAAGCTATTTTGAATTGGCCTACACCTATGAATGCTACTGAGGTAAGATCATTTCCTAGTTTGGAAATTTTTTACCAAAAGTTCATAACGAATTTTAGTTCAATTTTTGATGCTATGACTAACACTATGAGAGGAGACAAAAGAGAATTCAAGTGGACACATGGAGCTAATAAAAGTTTTGAGAATCTGAAGTAGAAGGTTGTCAAATTACCTATTTTGGCATTACCTAATTTTAGTAAGGTATTTCATGTAGAATGTGATGCAAGTGGAAGTGTAATTGGAGCTATGTTGAGTCAAGAAGGTAAAGTTGTTGCTTTCTTTAGTGAGAAATAGAATGATGCTAGAAGGAAATATTCTATGTATGATCAAGAATTCTATGCCATTGTTCAAGCAATGAAGAAATGGAGACATTATTTGATACCGAGTGAATTTATGTTGTATACCAGTAATAAGGCTTTACAATATTTGGGTAGTCAAAATAAGTTGAATCAGAGACATATGAAATGGGTTGAGTATTTACAGAGTTACACATTTGTGATAAAGCATAAAAGTGGAGTCACTAACTGAGTTGTTGATGCATTAAGTAGAAGAAGATCTTTGATGACCGAGATGAAAATTGTAGTTCTTGGTTTTGATGAGATGAGAGGTTTGTATGAAAATGACCCTGGTTTTTCTAAGCCATGGAGAAAGTGCAGAGCACCTATTCAAGATCAACAAGATACTAAATGGGATGAATATTTTATTTAGGGAGGTGTGTTGTTTAAAGGTATTCAATTGTGTATACCAAGAGGAGTAATGAGAAATAATTTGATAAAGGATAAACATAGTAGTGGTTTGGCTAGACATTTTGGCATTGATAAAACATGGAATTTTCTTAAGGAGAAGTACTATTGGCCGCAATTGTATAGAGATGTTCAAAAATTTGTGAAAAGTTGTGGTATTTGTCAAGTTGAAAAAGAAGTAATTCATAATACATGATTGTATACACCAATTGTTGTTCCTGAGAAACCTTGGATTGATATCAGTATCGATTTTGTTCTTGGCTTATCGAAGATAGTAAGAGGTAATGATTCTATAGTTGTTGTTGTGGATAGATTTTCTAAGGTGGCACATTTTATACCATGTAGAAGGACATCAGATGTAGTACATGTAGTAGATCTTTTATTTAAGGAAATTGTTAGATTGCATGGATTACCGAGGAGTATTATCTCTGACCGAGATAGTAAGTTTGTTGGATATTTTTAGAAAACACTTTGGAAGAAATTTGGCACCGAGTTGAAATATAGTTCTACATTTCACCCACAAACTGATGGATAGATTGAATTTGTGAACAAAAGTTTGTGAAATCTTTTGAGATGTTTAGTTGAAGACACACCAAGTAATTGAGATTTTGTGTTAGCACAAGCAAAGTTTTCATACAATAATTCAATGAATAGAAGTACTGGGAAGACACCATTTGAGATTGTGAATGGCATACAACCAAAAGGAATATCTGATTTGAAAGACATTGATGATGAAAATAAGAGAAGTGTTGAAGGAGTAAAATTTGTTGAATACATGAAGACATTGCATGAAGATGTGAAGCTAAAGCTAGAAGATAGTAATAAAAAATACAAAGACAAAGTTGATAGATCAAGAAGACATAAGAATTTTGATGTTGGTGATGAAGTGATGGTTCATTTGAAGAAAGGTCAATTTCCTATTGGAACATATGGAAAACTGAAGATGAAGAAGTTTGGACCTTGCAAGATTTTGAGGAGATTTGACAGTGTAAATGCATATGGTATTGAGTTACCTGATGGCATGGACATATCACTGATTTTCAACATTGCTGATTTGTATGAGTATCATGAACCCAATGAAGAAGTGACAGTACCCACAAAATATCCTAAGAAGTAGAATGATGAAGTTGAACAGATTTTGAAGGAAAGAGTTGGCAAATGTACAAGAGGAAAACAATATATTTAATATATGGTTAAGTGGAAGAATAGACCGATGGAAGACAATTCATGGATTTCATAGTCTTAGTTGGATGTAGCTCGAACCAGAACTAGCAAATGATTTAGAGAATCATTTTAAAATAACCTCAGGTGTCTGATGTAGGAGCATCTCGGGTCCTTGGCAATCCTGTGTCACCAAAAAGAGTTTCAAGTTTTGTCTGTGTTGCTCGATTTCTACTTTAACCGAGTTGGTTGGTAGTTGGTCAGTTTCCTTTGGTTACCGAGGGTGGTCAGTTATTTCACTAGCACTCAGTGTTGTCTATCTACTGCTCAGTTATCTTGCTTACTGACAGGTTCAGTTTTGTTTCCTATTGTGGTCGACTTGTTCATTTATATTGGATCATGAAATTAATGTTAGAATCCATGATTGGGAAATGTGTGGTCCTAGATTTGACCATTACTTTCATTAATTATGGATCTAAAGGCAGACTCAGCTTGGTAACTTCTTGTATAAATGTAGATGTTTGGTGGTAGTTTAGGAGTCAATTTTGATAGAAGATAGTGGAGATAAGATTGGAGATTTGTAACAGATCCTCGCATGTTGGAGGACTTTTGTAATTCATTGTAATATCTGGCCCTAATCAGGAAGGTCATACAGCCCATCATGTATGATTCCTATTGATGATAATATATGAAAGATCTAGCATTCTCCCTCTCACTCTTGTTCTTTATTGCTTCCGCATGTGTGTTGTAGGCTTGGATCATTAGGGTGCACCATACTTTGGCCCTTGTGACCCCTGCCCTACATCACTAAGGTAAAATATTCATGATTGTAAATAGTCAATATTTCTAATGGTACTCCTTGGTGTATTCCATTTTAAAATAATCATGTTTCTATGGCTATGATAAATTTCCCTTTGTGTTGAGTGTCATGCCCAAAATTAGGACAAAACACACAAAATAAATTTTTTTTTAAAGACACTAACTACAAGGTTGCATACTAAGGTGTATAGGAATATGTGTAGCAAAACAACAACCAATACAATTAACTCACAAGGGTTTTGTGGCATGCATTGGCTTGCTGACATCCCCTATACGCTAGGTCCACTTGTCCGATGAAACCCTAACTAGGGTTATTAATCAAAGAGATTACAAGGGAGAAATCCCTAAATCAAATAACTTCAAAATTTAAGACAATAATTCTAAATTAATTAAATTAATAATAAGTTTCCTTAGTTTAATTTTTAAAAGAATAAAGTGTATCATGTAGTTGTTTAGAACATTAAAATAAAGTCATAATTATTAATTTAATAATAATTGTTAGGAATTGATACCATACTTAGGTCCCACCTAAGGATTATAGATTAATTAACCTCCTAAAAGAATTAATGATCACAAGAAAATAATAGTATACAAAATAATAAGGATCAATTAATTTAATAATGAAGTTAACAAAATGAGGGTACATTAATAAAAAATTATTAGCATAGGCTAAATTAAATAAATATTTAAATAATTAAAAGGATCCAAAATCTACACACTAAAAGAATAATCTCCTCCCTAACAAAGAAACTAAAAGCCATTGAAATTAATAGCATGACAATCTATAATGGTTAATTAAATTTAATAAAATTATGTTACCAAAAATTGAAAAGATATTAATGAAATTTACCCACACAACTCAAATAATAAATAAATAAATAAATAAAAAGGACCCAATAACTACACCCACAAAATAAATGATTTGAAATTAAAAGTGTAGAAAAAAACACCATATCCAAAAATCAAATCAAATTCCTAATAATCGGGAACTTGAAAATCTAAAGGCAAAAGTAATTAATATTAAGAATACATACTAAAAGGAATTAAGATTGGAGAATAATAAAGTTAACATAATAAAAGGACTACTGAGTTAATCAGTGAAGAAGATAATATAGATAAAATAAAATATGAAATTATGGTCCAATGGTCAACCAAACCCTAAAATGAAATTAGGATTTGGGCCAAAATAAAACATGGCCCAGAACCCTAATCTCAAGCTTTTCTCATTTTTCTTCTACTGTGTTTTCTAGGGTTTGTAGGTAGGCCAAAGACTGAGGGTCTGGGTAAGGTATAGAGTATTTCCCCAAGTATACATGAATGTATACACACACTCCAGTGTTTGTATACTTTCATATGTACTTGTGCATATATGACCCAGGAGACCAAGCTTCACTAATGCCAGATCCAGATTCCTCAAGGAACCATAAAAAAAATCCAACGTTTCATTACGAAGATCATCAGTTTACAAAAGGGTTTGAAGGTATAAATTTTTAGATTTACATTACATTATCCTCCATCTGGTGTATGTATTTAAATAAAAATCAATGGATACATTTGAACTTTATTTCTTTTTAAGAAAAAGTCTATCCTTACTAAGGCGCATGCAGGAATGAATATCATTTAATTAAAAGTATAACACAGTTAAAATACATTGCAATAGTTTTATTCTTGTTGATAATGGAAGGTTTTATACAGGTGTGAGTTCTCTTTTAATAATACATGCATGTTGATTATGTTTATAACTCTTCTTGTTACTCTCTTTTTATTTTGTTTTATTTAAAACTACTGGCAAAGCCAGAGATCATTCCATTAAGTTTTTTTTAAATATAGTTTTTGTTTTGTTTAATTTCTTTTGTAAGGTTTGATTCATTAATATATTTTGTTGAAGAGTTTGAATAACCAAAAAGAAACATACAAAAGTAAGCATATAATATTATATATGCATAAATAATATATGAATCTATTAAGTTATTTATAAATCTGAACAAATGGAATTCTGCCAAATTATAAGGTTTCTTAAAGTGCTAAGTAACAGTGATCTTTTTCTTTATTATATATATTATGATGAAGGGTGCTCCCCTTAATACCACAAACACATAACATAAACAAAGAAATAACAACAATATGCAAGAACATAAAATGGGCTTCTTATTATCTCCACAAGTGTGGAATTACAAACTTTCAGAATTACAATATGAAAAGCCACATGGGCATTCCCTTACAATATTCCGTAGACAAAGCCTGGAATCAATACCCGGATCTACTACCTAGAACTTCCCTAGACAACACTACGGGCCTTCTTTATATAGGCATTTTCCACCGCCCGAGAAGGTTCCAAAAATTTAGCCCTTAGGGCCGACCAAAATTAGAATTATTTTATTTTTCAATTTATTACATCAAAGTTAGCTCAAAATAAATTTTGAAACCCAAACATAAATTTTGAAGGAAAATTATTTTTTGCCATTTCAGGTGGCCTGACTTCTAGAGACCATAAGTAATCACCAGTTGACCCGATTGACTATTATAACCCCATTTCAGAAAGGCCACGAAGCACTCTACAGGCTTGACTTGCACAAGTGCTTGTCACCCAAATTTTTGACCTCATCTGAGGCCTCTAAAGCCTTCAAAACTGAGTTCAAAGTTTTTGTACCCTGCTGCCAATATCAAAAATCTTCAATATCTTCAAAAGTAGACTTGATCTAGCCATGAAACTTTACTAGCAAGCTGACATGACTGAGATGAACCACCACATGTAAAATCAGAACATTCCAAGATCATATGACCAATTTACTAAAAATAGCAAGTTCCCATAAATAGAAGCTCTGCATAAGATAGCCCTTATTGAATACAAAAACATAAATATTTTTGGGTGATGCAAGATTTCTCTTACACCCAGGATGCTCCTACATCATATTATCAGATTATATATATATTAATATGAGATTGTTTGACTTTTATCTGATTTGCCTTTTGTAAGGTCTATTTTTCTACTTTCCTATCATTCACTATCAGAAACTAGTTGTTTTGAGTTAGGAATCAATCGATCTATGCTTTGAGTCATGTCATCTCTCGTTAGTTTACCTTATCTCTTTATGCCTTTTGTATCTCATGTTGCGATAGTCTTATCTCGGCTGTTCTAGCCACCTCTTTTGATGATTCATACTAGATTCATCTCGCATCTTGGCTATTCTAGCCATTATCTCCTTTGCATTGTTCTTATAGACCAAGTCTAGCATTATCCCAAGTCCTCTCTCATTTCATCTTTGTCTATGACTGTCATGACTAGAAGTGGAAAAACTTATCCCATTCAGAATACTGATCAAGATAGAAGTGAATCTCCTAATCAAGAAATAGGTCATCCTGAATCTATTATGAAATTTGAACTTTGTGAGAGATCCTCACATTCCACCTCATTCCAAGAGTATTACAATCCATTGTTTTAGATACAGTTTGACTTATTATTTCAAGAATATTATAACCCATTGTTTCAACACCAACAAGGCTCTGAAGGGTCACTTTCTAGAATCGAACCTACCAACTCTTTTGATCTTATTTTCATGACCTCTTAGAATACTACCAACAAGATGGAAGATCCATTCCACTTCCCAAGGGGAGGTAAATTTAGTGATAGTCATGAGCAATCTCTAAATGGCCAAGGTCACGGTCAATCTCAAAATGACAAGAGTTATGATCAATCCTAGAATATTCAACATCTGGTCAACATTCGGGACCTTTGCAATTTGAAATAGAGACAAGGGGAGCCTCTCTTAATATTTCTCTAGAGATGGAGACAACTACGCATGAAGTATCTGCATGAATTACCTGAGTCTGAAAATCTTGATATCTTCTTGGACAATCTTGTCCCAAATTTTGGATACCAAGTACAATTACAAGGTCCCCTCACTTTTGACAATATGATTAGGTGAGCTATGAGGATAGAAGCATTTATGGTCAAGAAGGGAGGATTGACTTTGAACAAAGACAACAATCAATGAACTTCTCCCTCGAATAGGGATAAGGATAATTTTGTCAATAGAAACATAGATGTTATGAATGATGGGATTGTTGACAATATGACGCTAAAACCATCAAAGTCTATCTTTAATCTCAGCTCTAGCATACAAATGATCAAAGCCACTGAGAAGGCTATGATGAAAAATCAACCACCTTCAAGATTCACTAGAAACAAACCTTGGCTCTCTCAACCTGAGCGTAACTCCACTTCCTTGGGAGAACCACTCAATGTGGTTCATAGGACTTTGGTGCAAAACCATAACAAGAATTCAGATCATCAAGAATTTAAAGACTCCTTTCCTCCTCATGGGAAAAGTGAATTATCCAAGTCTAAAGGTACCAACGATGTGGTCAACTATATGTATGATACTAGTGACATTGTTACCAATAAGGTTGAACTTGTTGATGTTGAATACTATGACATGATCATTGCTTCAGGGAGCAAGAATGCTCCCAAACCCAAAACTCCATTTGTCTTGTGAGGCCCTGCACCTCTCTCTTATAACTCCACATAGTCTCCAGCTTGTGCAAATGCTATCACTCGATCTGATGTGAAGATTTTTCTCAAAGGTCCCAAACCTTTGACATCCAGATGAAAACTATCTATGGATAAAACCCTCATTGAGGCAAACATCCCCAAAGATCTCAATCTTGATCAGTTTCAATCTATGGTGGGTCACTTGACTTCACCTCATTATTTATCCTTCTCTAAAGAAGATGATCACTCTCCAAGACATTCACATGATGCTCCCTTGCACATTGAAGTTATGGAAGGTCCCAAGCATGTTCGTCATGTCCTCATTGACAATAATGCTGGCCTAAATACTTGCTCTGCTAAGATGCTTAGCTAAACAATAGACACCTTTGTTCTTGCCAATAGAGAGTCCACTGAGTTCTATGATGCCAACCTAAAAGAAATAGAAAAGACCCTGAAGATCAAACATATTGGCATGGGGGAATATTAGATTGAGTCCATGTTGACATTGACAACTTTTCCTCCATCTCCACGTTCCTATGAGGAACCTTCTAAAGATGGATTTGGTATTGGCTATCAAGGCCATAAGCTTGACAAACCTAGCTATGGCTTGCACTCACATGTAGATTTAGATGATGAAGAAACATAGATTCATCTTATGACATATGAAAGACCTTTGAATGATCAAAATTCTGATTTAGACTACCAGAAAGAGTCTTATCTACCTTCTCAAGTGCTTCAAGAGCATGATCTTGGTCCTCACCAGAAGGATTTTATACACTCTACTGAATAGATTTCTACTATTGTAGCTACTACTGAATATCTCATTGCCTCTAATGGCACAGATACTGATTGGGAGAAACTATTGGATGCTTCCCTTATCTTGGGTATGCCTCAAGGTATGCCTATTCTAGGTTGTTCCACCACTTCTGCTATTGAATAGACTCCTACTACTGCCAACTCCAATGGCACACATACTGATTGGGAACAACTGTTGGATGCTTCCCTCCTCTTGGGTATGCCTATTCCAGATTACTCTGCTGCTTCTACTACTAAACAAGATCCTACTGTTAAAGAAACACTTCCTATGTTAGATGACAACAATGAAGAAAATCTTCCACCTACTATATCTCTAGCTGATTATATGTCAGATGCTACTACAAAGATACCAATTGAGGTTATACACAAATATGATGCTCCTACCAACTCTGAAAGAGAAGAAAGTTCTAATCCTCCAAATCAAGAAACTGATGATGATCCTTTCCACCCTTCTATAGAGATCATTCCTATGGCTCCTAGGCCATCTACTCCAAGCTATACTCCTATTGCTCCAGCAAATCATGGGTATGTAAGACCCCATTCTATTACAGCTTCATGGAATATTGGTAGATCCAAAATTAAAATGGTTCCTATTCATGCACTCTTACCACCTGAAAGGGGACCTAACTCTTGGAATAGACCATCTTGGTTAGGCTCACATAATATTCCTCCAAACTTATCTGACTCTTCTAAGATGACTCACAATCAACAACATTCTATGGAAGATCACTTTCTTGATCTATCTGATTCATTCATGAATGATGAGGATGATGCTGATATCTTTGCACTTGAGCCCATCCCATTGACTACTCATCCTCCCCCTCCTCCCTAAGATAAGTGGCTCACCCACTTCCATTTCCACCTCTCCACCTAAACTAGTCATACAAGCCTCTTTCATCCACCATTCATGAGTCTTTTGGAAGTAACTTGGACATGCGACATAAAAATAAAAAAGAATGAGAATCCACTTATATCTCAAGGTCACCATGTCCCATCTAATTAACATGTGACTACAAAGAAAGAAAAGAAATAGAGGTTTTCAAAAGACCAAAAAGGTCCTCAAAAAGAAGAAGACAATCAAAAGCCAGAAAATAAAATAATAAAAATGGATCTCGAAATCCATCTTACAGGCATTGTCATCAAAAGCACTTCAACATGAAGAATAAAAGTTCAAAAAGCTATGTGGATTCCAAAAAAGGGAAAATCAAAGTTTCCATTCAAGCTTCCAAAATTCTCATGCTTCCCTCCATTCCATCACCCTTGCCTCCCATACTTTACCCTCTTCACTCCATCTTGCCTTTTCCTAAAGTGCATATCAGCATCTCCTCATCCCTAATGATGTGATTAAGAGAAATATAGAACTTACTCTCCCTAAGCATTTAGAGCATGGGAAATCTAACAAAGAGTTAAGATGCATTCACAAGGATATGTGTGGGTCTCACTTAAGTGACCTTTCCTTGACTATGGATCTCTCAATAGTTGGATACTATTGGTTCTGATTCTACAACTTCTCAGCTGATCGCTACTACTACAAGATACTGTGTTCTTAGAGATCTACCACTGAAGGAGAGCAACTCAAAGAGCCCATCAACGCTCTTCATCTCAAGAAGTTCTACAGTTGAGACATTCTCGGCATGCTCATTTACATATTTATTGGTCTTGAAAAAATCCAAAAAAATGATATATTGCAAAAATCCTAAAAATTGCAAAATGTCCTGAAAAAAATGATCATCTTAGTGAAAACCTGGCAAATAGGTGCTTTGATGTATCTATTATCTTGGTGAAAACATGGTAAATAGGCACCTTGATAATAATAATAAAAAATTGAAAATGGAAAAAATACAAAAAAAGTGAAAAGATCAAAAAATACAAAAAAAATGAAATATTCAAAAATACAAAAAAAATCAAAAAAGAGAAAAGTACAAAAAAAATGAAAAAGAAGAAAAATGTGCCATTGATGAAAACCTGGTAAACAGGTGTCATGGTAGCAAAAATATAATCTCTGCCAAGATGGTGAAAACCTGGTAAATAGGTGCCTCTTGTTTCTTGAAGCTACATCTCATCTCAGCGTCACTCAGCTCTTAGTTTCCCGATTTAGTCTCTTTACTTTCCTTCTTTAGTTTGCTTTCTCGCTTTCCTGCTTTAGTCTTCTTTCCCGCTTTCCTACTTTAGCTGGTTTCCTTCTTTTAGTTGGTTTCCTGCTTTAGTTTGCTAGCTCATGCACTTGCCTTCAGTTGTCTTCGTGTTTTTCCTCAACTCTTCATGGATTGGAACTGGTTCACACTTTGGGGCATCTTCCTGGTCTAGGGGGCATTGTCCTATCATTGTCAGAAGTTTTGTTCATGCATCAATCACCAGCGGTTCTCATTGCATCTATTTGCTGATGCCTAGCTACTTTTGAGATTTCTCTCCTTGAGGATCTCTCGTGTATTGGCCATTGGTAGTTCTCACTATGCCTACTTGCTGATACCTAGCTTTCATTCGACCTCTCTCCTTTTGGGATCTTTTCCTTACATCAGTCACCAATGGTTCTCATTGCGTCTACCTGTTGATGTTTCACTAGTATCTTTTGAGATTTCTCACCTTGAGAATCTCTCTCATATTGGTCACCAACATTCCTTGATGTGTTTTCCCACTGATACTTCATGTAGTTTCTAGTATCTTCTTGAGACTTCATCTCTCGCGACGGTCACCAGTGGTTCTCATTGCATCTGCCTATTGTTTCTATCCCGTTGAGACTTCAAATGTTGTTCACTTCCAATTTGACTTCAATCCACTTGAACACAAATGTAAATTGAAACTGAAAACTAATTTTGTCTTCCTTTGAAGCATGCTAAGCTTTTCCTTTTCTTGTTTGTTTGTTTTCTTTTCCTTTTCTTTCTACTTGTTGGTTTAGTTCCAATGATCCAAAGAATCTATCTAAGAGGGGTGTCCATTTGTAAGAGCCTTCATCTTGTATTGGATGGCCATGTGTACCTTGACTCCTTTTATATGGACACTTTGGTGAGGTTGGTTCTTCTCCTTGTCTATTTTGAGTGACTTCTTTCTGCTACAAGTATAATTGCTAACGCTCATCCTGCTAAGTGAACGTAAGGGTCACTGTGAGCACTCTTTGGCAAAAGAAGGAACTCTCATGTGTTTGGTATGTCTGTTCACAAGCAACATTCAGGTCATTCTAGAAATTGTGCTTTGATGCTTATGTTAACTTGCTAAATCAAAAGGAATAGGTGTTCAGGTCATTTTGGCTTCTTGTGCCTTAATGCTTACACCTCATTCCAACAAATCTAAGACTTATGTCATATTCATATTCTCATAATTGAAATATTAGTGAGGATTTGATGACATCTTGTGATTTTCCCATGCTTAAATAAACTTGATGATGATAAATACGATGAGTCCAACAACCAAGTCCTAGGGCTTGCATTTTCATTCTAGACTTGCATTTTAGTTTAGGCTTTCATTTGCATGCTAAGCTTGGATTTGAGATGATATCTTGGTGCTCTCTTGATTGCTTTCTGTTCATCAAAGATTCACATCTTCTATCCTAGTTTCATCATGATTACACAAGTTTTCAAGATTGAAATCAAAATTTGACATCTCTAGATAGCTCGAAATTGTGTTTTAAATTTTGGGACCAGACGCTTGTGCAGTCAGCCTTCTGGTGTCATTTTCCTTCTAGACCCTCATCTTTGCATCATGTTCTCAAGATCTTTTCTCTTTTCATCAAAGTCAAATCTAGTCAACCATGATCAACCATGGTCAAACTTGGTCAACAAGACCTCTGCTTTTCTTTGATTTGCTTTTGCAGCTACTCAAATCTAGTCTAATTTCTTCTGCTCTACAAACTCTTATGTCAATCATCTCTCTTATGTCATCTTTCAATTTTTCTCCTAAGGGGGAAGGATGATTGCATCATTTGAATCTTGTCGAATCAATTCTTCAATCAATCTGATCTGAATCATCAATTCTCATTGCTTGGGGCATCTCGGTGCCTCACATATTGCTATTTGGTCATCTATCTTTTAGGTATCTAAGCAAAGATTCTCAGGAATCAAGCTTCATTCTGGAGATGGTTCTCGAAATCTTTTAGGTATTGGGGCAATCTAACCCTAATTCTTGGGAGTCAAGCTTCATTTTGAAGATGGCTCTCGAAATCTCTTTTAGACCGTTATCTGGGCAATCTAACCTAGGTCTTGGAGGGCTAAGCTTCATATTGGGGCAATCTAACCCTGATTCTAGAGATAGTCCTAAGTTTGCATCTGAATCTCATTCTAGGCATTGGGGAAACCTAACCTCGATTCTCATCTTCTCTCAAGACCGTTTTCTTCGCAATCTAACTTAGACTTCAGAAAAGCATGCTTTGATCTGTTTGGTGTCTTGGCAACCTAACCTAGACTTCCAAATTTTCTTGTCATCTGTCACTTCAGACTATTCTTTGAATCAACACACTGTTCACACATTAATTCAAAGAGGGGAAAATGTAATACCCTAAAATTGGCACCTATTAAATTCAATTAATTTTGGTGTGTTATCTTCAATTTTACATCTCCAAAGTCCTAGTTTCCTAGGCAATTTTATCTCTCCTACTTGACTTAATTTGACTTGATGTCAATTGCAAAGACCATAAATTGCATTAATTAAATATCAAAATTAATTCCTAAAGTCCTTGACTTTAATTAGCTAAATTACCCCTATGATAATTTAATTTAATCCTAAAGTCTTAAGTGCTTAGAATTAAATTAAATCCACCCCATTTGGCTAATTACCCATAAAAAGGAATTAATAATTGCTTGATATTCAAATGGACACACCTTTTTGAATTAATAATTTAAGATATTCAAAAGGCCACCTGTGTGGCATTTTCCATTCTTTTTATTAAGTAATTCATGAATATGTGTCTCAATTGGGAATGAAGGGTCAGGAGTTTCAAATCAAGAAACTCTTCATTCCTCTTGTGGCTTTTCTATTTAATGGACCTCATTTCTTCATTTGAAGAGGCAATTTTTGAGAGTATCCAAACTATAAGCATTTTTTAGTCTCATTTATTTCATTTTTTCCAAAGCTTTTATTGCATTAATTAGATTAATATCTCATTATTAGTATAATCTTGCATCTCATCTTAGATTAAATTTGCTTAATTGTTTTTAGACTAATATCATATTTGTTTCAAGTTCTTAGATTAAATTGCATTTCATCTTCCTTTCAAGCTTTTAGAGTAAATTGCATTCATCTAGTTCAATTTCAATTTTACTCATCTTCATAGCTTTTAGAAAATCCTCCATTGTGGGATTGGTCTCATGGTTGTTGGCTCTCATTCTGAGAGTAATTAAACACCTCGTCCACATAGGAGGCAACATGTCAATTCAATCGATGTGGTGAGATGGACAATTCATGTCCATACTCATCATCTCATGATTGAGCAATGACTATGTTGCATTTGTGCCTGATTTAGAGGTCCACATTCAGACACACATTTTGGCACCCACTTAGGGATAGAAAATCTGATTTCTGGCCTCATTCTCATCTTTTTCTAATAAAAATTCATGCTCTGTCAGGTGTCTATACTGCTTGTGTATGGATCTTCGTGCAAGAATCTAGAGCATCCCACATGAGGTTTCAATCCCTGTAGCACTCTCTCACATGAGCTTTTGCATCATCATGCAGGCTTGTGTACTTTCTCATGCGATCCCTTGTACTTTCTCATGCGAGCCTTCATACATTCTCATGCGGGCTTGTGCTTTCTCGCATGTGGTTTGGTACTTTCTTGCATGGCTAGTACTATCTCATGTGACATTCTAGGACAGACAGAGACCAGAATTCTAGATTTGTCAGTTTTACTTATTGTTTTCAAATTTTGTACTTTTTTGAAAATTTTGGCATTTTCAAAATCCGTGCCACTCTGGAAAACTGGCACCCATTTTTGAGAAATTTTCACATACGGTATTGAAAATTTAAGTGTGATATATCATTGGAAAGCTCTTTTCGAGCCTGATCCAACCATGTTGGTTTCATTTTCAAATGTTTTTATTTGATCAGCTATTTTACTTGTAGATTATCTAATTTTTGATGTGCTAACCATTGTGGAGCTAATAAGTTGTGCTTGTAGGTGCTCTCATTGCTTGAAATATTTTCTTAAAAGAATGCATGTTAAAGCACCAAGAACATAAAACATGCTAATGGTTTGATTGTAGGATGATAGTCGAAGACTTGCTAAAATGTTGTGTTTGTTTCTTGCTTTCATTCACATAGTCTAAATAGGGCTCCATTAAATTTTTTTGAGGATTTTGATAATGAGTAGGGACTTTGGCTCTTCATTACATGCAGGTGATGACCATGAATGAACCCAAAATCCTAATGATCTTACTAATATGACAAATTCTTGGGGAAGCAGAGAAAGGTAGTGAATCTTTACACTTCTATTAGACAGGGGATTATGCTCTTCTCTCTTTGAGAGAAATAGAAACCCAAAAGCTTGTAGTTGTGGTGGAGTGAAGCTAACTCAGTGATGAATCTTCTTGATGTGTTTGGGTGAGGAAATGGGATAGAGAAGTATGCTCTTCTCCCTTTGGGAGAACTAAAAAATTTGACCCCTGAATCTAAACCAAGTCCAGTGTCACCTTTAGAGGGTCTACTGGTATTGAACCTCTAGGAACAACCCAAGTGAGTACGCACCTATCACCGGTGATTCCACCTCACTTTAATAAAGAATGTTTTGTTGAGTCTAAAGACTCCAAAACCATGTTAGCTTCCTTCTCAAGACTTTGACTATCATCTTGAGAAGGCTTCGTCTATTGTACTAAGTGGCACCATTCCTAGCCTTGCTTGCAGGGGTGTATGACTTTCAAGTGTTGGTGTGGCTATGAGGCCTCAACCCTATATCAGAGGCACCAAAGGTTAGCATGAACGAAAGCCTACTAAGAACTTGTCGTAGCTAGTGGCCTACCTGGCTCACCTCTGAAAGGAGTCATAATCTTTGCGTGGGGAGGGAGAAGAATCTCTCCCATAGATTCCAATCATAGGCATACACCTGGAGGTTTGGAGGTAGTTGTGACACTGGCCCCTGCTACAAGGGTAACCTTTGAACATACACTATTGAGTCCTTGGAAACACCAAAAACACAGGCACCCTTTAGGGGGTGACATGACTGTGTGAGGTGCACGTATGCATTCAAGCAATGGGGCAAAGGTTTTGGCTTCTCACCAATTTTTTGTAGGACTAAGCTATGTGTTTGTTATTGAGTCTTAAACATTGTCCAATCATTATCAAATAAAGACTCCTTTGATGCTATCAAGTTGCTTTGTCCTTGATAGGTCTATTAACAACTACTTATTTCACAACTGCTTGATTTGAACCTTTGTGTCCTTAAACAAATGCTTGAAATCCTAAAATGAGATTGTTGATTAAACTGTTCTTCAAACCTATCAGGAAACTAGATTTTTTGTTAGACATCAGTTCAGACTATACTTCAAAATTCAACTTTAACCTTGAAAACTATGTCAGATTGTTAGATTTTGCCCTTTTCCTACCTGAGGTTTCACACTTCAGAGAACTTTCTCAAGTGAGATGTTGTTCTCTCATGTGAAGACTGGTGTTCTCTCATGTGGCTTGGTAATATTAGTGTGCATAAAGTTTGGAGCAGTATGGATGAAGTTATTCAAATTTTACCGAAGATAGTTTTGCAGACAGAACAATTTTGGAGATAGTATTAGTGAAAGAGTTAAGGGTTTAGTTTGCTTGTCAAAATAATGACTTAACATTATGAAGGGATGACATCCTAGATGTTTACCCTTGGATAAAGATTTTGGAAGCTAACCATATGAATTTATTAGCTCTAATAACTCATATATTAGGCATACTTGAAATGTAATGAGTATGATGTTTTTTGTAAAAAGAAAGAAAAGGATAACTTGCAAAAGTTGTATATTGTGATAGCAACAAAGGCTATTGATGTGAAGTTGTAAGCAGTACCATATTATAGTCAAAAACATTTTGTATTACCTATTTGGGCAGTGAGCTCAGCTGGTGATCAGGTTTTGTAATCTAACTCCTAACGGGGTTAAGGCTTTTAACAAGGCCTAAAGTCCTTTAACCAGGACATATCTACTATACATTGTAAAAAAACTCTTAACAAGGTCCAATATCCCTTACAGGATACTTTTGATTAGTGATCTTTGTGGGTACCATCCCCACCAGGGTTTTCCCTTGGCTAGGGTTTCCTCGAGAGCATATCATGTGTTATGAGTTCTTTCTGTTTACTGCTATGTCTATTAATTAGCTTGATAATGTTTGTATGCACTAAAGTAATCTGTTATATCCATAAGTGGGCAAAAGTAAAATTTTGTGAAATACTGATTCACCCCCCCTCTCAGTATTTCCTATTTCTAACAATTGGTATCAGAGCGCAGTTACTTGAAGGAACATTCAAGGAAAGCTTAGTAGCTTGAGTAAGATCTCTATGGATATGGATCAACTTCAGAAGAATCTTGAAGAAGCTCTTGAACAAATTGATATGCTTACTGATGAAAGAAACTCCTTAAGAAGAAAGTATGAAGATGAAAAGAATGTTATTGAAAAATTAAAAGGTAAGATTGAAGATCTGAAATTTGAAAAGGAATCTGATATTCTTGTTGAAGATTGTGATGAATTAGAAAAAGAAAATGAGATCCTTAAGCATGAACTCAAGATAGTAAATATGAAGCTTAGTATGAAAGATGGAAATTTGAGATTTGATAATGAAAAATTGAAATTTGAGAATGCAGATCTGAGATCAAGACTTGAAAAGGTAACATCCGAATCTAAAAAGGTAAAAGTGCAGTATGCAGAACTTGAGAAGTATAATAAAACTATGAAAGGTGAATTGACTCAATCTAAACAACAACTTGAAAGGCTATACTCTAATGGTGATAGGACTGAAAAAAAAATTTCTTTTGGAGAACCATTCTTTGATAAGACTAGATTTGAATTTAGTATGTTTAGAACAAATCATGAAAGTAAGAAGCCAGATCTGAAGACATCTGAAAGTATGGAGGAAATGAAGCTAGATGAGAACTCATTAGAAGATCCACCTAAAGAAGAACCACCTAGAGAGAAAGAAGAATCAAAGCAAGAAGAATCAAAATAGGAAGAATCATCTAAAGGTATGCAAAGAGAATTCAAAGGTAGATGTTTTTCTTGTAATACTATTGGGTACATGAAGAGAGATTGCACAGGTAAGCAATTTAAACCTCTTAATGGACATTGTTATAATTGTCATGGTTTTGGACATAGAGCTAATGAATGTAGAAGACCTAAAGTAATTTTGAATAATTATGATAATAGAATGATTCGGAATACTAACAATGCAGATAAGAGATCTATTAAAGAAATGAATAAAAGAAAAGTGGTAGTATGTTTTAGATGCAACAAAGTAGGACATATTGCTAGAAATTGTAGGTCATAGATTAACTAGCAAGGATAGAGATTTGGAAACAATGGAATCATTTGTCAACTATGCAACAAGTTTGGACACTCAGCAAGAATTTGTAGAATGAATAATGGAGGTTATCATCATAACCCTAACCCTAGGAACAATGCAAGAAGGAATGAAAATGCAGGAAAGAAAGAGAAAGGTTGCTGTAGCAATAAAGATGAAGTAAAATTTGATAAAGGCACAGATCAAGGAGGTATATTCAGCATTGAAAGTAGTCAAGAAGGTAATGTATCTGATGGTAAGGATGAATCTTTACCTGACCCTTCTTTAAGTACTTAAATTATGTAAGTTTCTATAGTTTTGGACTTAGGATTAGTGTAGATTAGGAATTTGAATGAGTTAAGTTTTGCACAGTTAGATATAGGTTTTTTATGTTGTACTAATGCTATGGTTAAGTGCACAAAATAAAATATTGTGTTTTGCGAGGTCGCAAAAAGTTTTATGGTTGTAGGTTTGTAGAATTAGCTTTTTGAGGTTTTTAGCGGCAAAATGAATGAATGCGATGTCAGATCAAGTTAATGTGAAGTGTTATTAGGTTGAAATTGAAGTTATTACAATTTCAAAGTGACTAAAAAGAGATTTGAAAGAAGAAAAAGTGAGTTGAGGATGATTTGAAGAAGTTTGGAAGTAGTTTGCAGCGCCAATCATACCGAAACCCTAGATTTACAAAGTTGAGTTGACTAGGGTGACAATGTGAACATAATGGAAAGAATAAACTCAGTCTACATGAAGCATCTAATTGATAAAGTCAATGATAGTGTGAAGCTTGTATTGAAGACTTTACAAAATATTGTTAAGAGCAGATCAAGGATTCCTTAATCCTTAGTTGAAAAGCATAAAGATGACATTTGTTTTATGGTAGACACTGATTTCACCTACATTGAAGTAGTTGAGCCTAGAATGGAATTCATAGACCCTCTTGTCTATGAAGTATCTAAAGTAGAAATAGTAGGATATGTGAATAGACTATTAAAGTGTGAGTTGGATGGTCATGCAAATAGGTTTGGGACCTATGAAGAGAATTTCAACTCTGCAATAAGTTTGAAAGAAAAGAAGCAATCTAGTAGGAGAGTTGAATCAACTATAAAGAAAATACTAAAAGAATTAGGTATGTCAAGTCATGAGTTTGACACAGCTAAGAAGACTATAGAAGCCTTAAAGCAAAGTGAAAATCTTGTAGTTCCACCTATGGCATCTAGTGTAGACCTTGTTGATCCTATTGCAATAAAGGTAAAAGTTGAAGAACCTGAAAAAGTTGAAAGGGAAAAATCCTTTTCTCCTATTCCTAGCAAAAGAGTAAAAGAGAGTGGAACAGGATCTAGCAAGAGACAGAAAGTGATTGTACCACCTATACTTAGAAAAGTAGAAAAAATTAAAGATGATGATGAAGTTTCAGTCAAGAAGAAAACTTGGAAACCAAGAATTGAAAGAGTTAATGAAAATATATTGCAGCATGGAGACTTCACTAAGATAAACAAATACTATGATCTATATGGATCATTTGATAGATTAAATTTTGAAAATGCAATGATTACACATATGATTTTGATAGATAAGAAATTTAGCACTGTTCATGGTAAGATCCCAAAATATTTGTATAACAGACTTGTGAATAGAAAATAGAGAGCACAAGTAGAGGATAGAAAGATGAGAGAACATGCAATCTGATAGTTCTGTGAAGTTGAGGATGAAGATCATTTGAAGAGAATCTTGAAGCCTCTTGGAACTTTATTGAGAACTAAGAGAAGAACAATTATTATAATGGGAGGCAAAAAGGAAGAAGTACAGAAAGAGACTGAGCAAGTAGTAATGCAAGTTCTTGCAGATATAGTTGTAGGAAAACATGTAAAATCAGATCCTCAGCAAAAGCAATCAGAGGAATAGCATGCAGAGGAAGTTGGTATTGAAGAAGTCCCATCTTCTTCACATATCAATATTAGCAAAGAATCAATGGACATTGAAGGCACCAAAGTGACACTAGAGTCAGATGATGTAGTGTTTTGTGATCTAGGAAACATTGTTGACAATTTGGCTTTAGGAGAGAAAGAGAAGGTTACAGAATCAGAAAAGGATACAGAGGCAGAGGAAGCACCGGCTGTATCAGAATCAGTTCTAGCAGAGTAGACAGTTAAAGGTAAACAAATTTTGATAGAGGTCACTAGCTCTAGTGCACCTTCTATACCAGTTGAAGACATTAGCACACCTGACAGTAAGAAGAGACAAATTGGTTCAATTTTTGAAGACCTTGGAAAAGAGGTTGAAGATGATGATCAGCTTGAGTTCATCACATCTCTTGATAAAATTATTGGAAAGAATAAGAAGGTGAAGGACCTTGAAGGAAAAGTTAGAGTTTTGACAGAGAAACTTGAGAGTGTGATCAGTACTAAGGTATTTGACTCAGATCCACTTGAGAAAGCTAAAATGGGTAATGAACTCTTTTGAATCTGAATTTTCTAACTTGAAGGATATTGCTAGAATAAAAGCTTAGGAAGCTTATGAAGCAGAAATGCAACAAAATATAAGTGTAAATATTTGAAATGATATTGGTAATTTGGATGTATGTATAAAGAATTTCAGGAAATATTTTGAGACTAGAAAGAGTTTGTATATACAATGCACAAAATTAGAAATCCTAATAGTTGAAGAAGATAAGAAGATCAGAGAGAAGATAGATGCAATTACAGCTGAGACAAACACCTTGACAAGCCCTAATATAAAGATAAGTTTTGTGGAGAAGAGCATAAGGAAGTTAAATGATGAAATCAGAATGTTAGCAGAGGAGAAGAATAGAAAGATGATCAAGATTAACATCTTGAGAGAGCATGTCTCAATCAAGACCTCAATTGTTGAAGACCAAATTGAGGAGTGTCTTTCAGCAAAGCCATCTTTTCAAAAGTTTAGCTTTAATTCCTTGCAAGCTTGTCAGATAGCAGCATACGGATTGAGTACTTTACTCAATGTTGCTGAATCCATCAAGAAGATATGGGAGAAAGATTTTGAAACATGGAAGTCAGAGTTTGGCGACTGTGTTGCAAGCCTACCGGCTTTGCAATAGCTGGTAACAAGGTATCAAGTTTTTTTTTGAAATTTTTGTACACCCTATCTTTGTCATTGTTGTCATAGGGGGAGAGATAGCAGAAAAGTGATAATA
>BSBK01000107.1:0-172514 GCA_027943335.1 Chamaecyparis obtusa | reverse complement strand
TATATTATATATATATCTATATTACACACACACACACACACATATATATATATACATACACACACACACACACACATATATATATATATATTTGTACATATACATACATACATACATACATACATACATACATATATACATACATACATATGTGTATATATTATACACACACATATATCTGTATAGATATATGTGTGTGCATATCTGCATATATATATGTATATATATGTATGTGTGTGTATATGTATGTATGTATGTATATATGTGTATATATATATACATATACAAATAATATATATACATACATGCATCATACATATATGATACATATATATATAAACTCACATATAGACATACATATTGTACCATCTTAAAAAGTTAGCACCTATAATTAGATGCTCAGCTTAGCCCCACTTTAGCATGTATGGGTTCTCACATTCATTTCTTACTCTCCTAATGCTCATCAGACATTTAAATAAATTTTATAAGCCTTGTGCTAATTCAAATTCACCAAATATTGATGTGAGCCCTTATTTCTAGGCACGCTCCTTTGTTATTTTTTCCTCTTCAATCATTTATTAGACTATATGGGCCCTATGTTACCATTGTGGCCTTTGTACTTCTAACGCACCTTGAAATTAGTGATGCCTCTTATTGTGGTATCTTTTCACCTTCCTCAACTTCCCACTTAATTTTGGGCCCGTTTCCTTGGGTATATAATGTCTCAGGAATTGTATACTCGGGTATAGAATGCCTTGGGAATTGTATACCCAATTATAGAATGCCTTGGGAATTGTATACCCAGGTATAGATTGCTGGGTATTCTATACCCTAACATTTTTTCCAAATTTGAATTGGAGACTTGTTGTAGTGTTTTAATGGGAAATTAGATCCCGGTGGTTGGCCTAGATCAATTTTCAATCCCAAAATATTGTGAGAGGCATAAGTATCCTATTTCTCCTCATTTGGGTATTCACAACCAATCATTCAAGGTTCATGATTAAGATTTCAAGATCTCTTCTACAATTTCACATCTAAGCATTGTCAAGCTCTTAAAGCATCCAAGTCTTCAAATCTTTAAAGCATCATTCTTCTCCTTCATCAGCATTATGGAAAACTACAACATTCATGGTGCAAAATATTATCTTTCATGATTTTCTTTGAGGTTTTTACATGGATTCAAATGCTATTGCATCAACATTTGTGATTACATTGAAAGAAGCATTATGACATCAAGGCATAAGGTGATTTACGAGTTAGATCTAGCTTTTATTTTATATAAGAAATCTTTCCTTTATGTAATTTAATTTACATTTCAAGGTTGATTCCTAAACAAGGGTTTGACCATTAAGGAAAACCACATTCCATAATATTTTCCCCTTTCTTCTATGTGTAGGAACATGTGGCAGATCTATTGAGAAGTAATTTAAAAGGTACAAGACTTGTTAGATCGATTGTGAAAGTTTTAGGAAAAATCACTAGAAACAAAATACCCTAGGCTATTTGTTTCCTAGGAACATAACACTCTGGTAATTTTGTACCCTCAAAATCTTCTCCAAATTTAGACTATAGGTCTTGATACAAACTTCTAGTTTCCATTTCAGGTCATTATAAGTGTCTATCTATTTTCTATCAATCAGTGTTTTCTGTAACTTTTCATACTTTCTTGTTTGGCCTTCTATCTTGCATTATCCTACCATTTCTCCTCAAATGCATTTCATATTAATCATTATTACAAAGGATCATTGCACTTAATTACCACATAAGTCCTACTTGAGCCTATTAGGCCATCTTCCATCCAATTGTACATTAGAAAAAGATGGACTTGAATCCCTCATATGCCTTGCTTCCCTTTTCTTATTCTACACACATGCACACATGTATGTGTGTATCTGTGTGTGTGTGTGTGTGTGTGTGTGTGTGTGTGTGTGTGTGTGTGTGTGGTGCATATAAATACACACACACACACACACACACACACACACATATATATATATATATATAGATGTATTTATTTATATGTATATATATGCATATGGCATACATACATACATACTAAACAATATGAAAAGGAAGCAATACAATAGGATAAATCACTTCACCTTTTTAAATTGCACACTGGGGAGGACAATTCCCCAATAGGCTCAAATGTGGATTCAAGCTCTAATCGAGACAATGTATCCTTCCTTAAATGTGGGATTGATTTGAAAATTAGAAGTGATTATAAGCTAAGAAATGTAAATTAAATTAAATTGAGATGTACATGGGAGATAATGGAGGACATGTTGTTTAATTGTTGTTTTTTTGACTGTCGGAGTCCTGAAATTGACTATAACTCTAGATCTAAGCTTTGTAACTTGTCAACTCTCTATCCTATAAATTTGAGGGTGAACATGAGGGTGTAGAATGGCTATTTGTTATGTACCCAAGTACACAACAACTATTTTTTTGAGTTCTTGCCAAATTAATCTAAATAGTAACTAGGATAGTTTACCCATTACTTACAGATTAGGCATCCACAAAGCAGTTATCAACTAATTCAATAGGCTCATTTACCTATCAATCCGAGGGACGTGAACTTGAAATGGTGTGGCAAAGTATATGCGCTAAGTTACTGTAATTTCTATCACTATTATACTGAAAGGAAACATTGCATTCTTGAAAAACAAATATTGGAAACTAACTTGTCTCTGTAGGAATCAAAAAGCTTCAAATAGTTTAATCTACTCAACAAAATCCATAAATCAAATAGGTCTCTACTTTGTTTGCCTTGCTGCAAGAACAACCACAGATTCTACTACCTAGTGGCTACAGGAATAACAGAGTACTAAATAACGACTAAAGAAATATAAAGAAATAGTAATGTTTACTCACCAAGTGGGCCCCCTTGGATGAGTGAATTGGAACAATTCAATATATTCTTATTGGAACAAAAATATCTATGTTTTATTCATTACTGAAAAATCAAGTACATACTGAATAGAAATTATATTAAGTAGAATCGCCCACAATGATAGTAAAGACTTATGTTCTTATTGCTAATCTAACTCTTTCGAGAAGTCTTAGGAAACTTATTTATAGAAAAGGGCTTCCTTAACTAATTCCTAAAATATCGATCATCTCAATAGTAGTGGATTACAATAGTTTAATCTCTTTACAAGATGTTTGAGATAATTCCACAACTGACATAATAAATCTTCACTTATTAAATGATCCTGCTTAAATATAGGTTCTTCTTTACTGGATTTCCTCCTAAGTGTAGTGGTATGTCCTTGACTTTCTTAATGATAGTCTAATGTATTTATGGTAGTCAGAAAACCACTCCTTCTAGCGGTTGTTGAACTGGTCCAAAGCCCTTTGTGTTGTCAACTTCTTCAATATCTGAATGACTTAGTCATACAAACAATGATTAGTAGCACATGCCAATTTTTTAACATATGATCATCTCATCATCCTACTTTAAATAAGACAACTATATACTAATTCATTCTTGTAGGAAAGGGTTTTCTTGATTGCAGAAACATGTTCACATTTCAATTATCCATAAGATTATGAATAGTATAAAAGTGATTAGCTAACCCATAGGCAATATTAGTTAAGTGGTCCTTATTCTTAACATAAGGACATGATTGTTCAGACTTAAACTAGGTCCTTATAATGCCTGTTAAACAAACATTGACTTAAAGAGTTCAGTGAAAATATAATAACAACCTAGCTTTTGGACTAAGAAACTAAGAAATCATGGAACATAATTGGCCATAAAATGGCTTCATCATTCCCCCTGACTTAATTCATTTTTTGGCCCCTTAGCAACTGCAACATTGATGATTCTAGCATTCATTCAAAATTCTGATGGTGAACTTTCCCTACTCCTTTTTCCAAGCTCCAGTAGTATCCTCTAGTGTCCTTTAGCTTCTCCCACCATTCTAATTTTGTCATCATATTGTGAGATTCACCATTTTCATCCGCACTAAGTACTGGCCACATTAAAGTCATGGTTGAAACTTAAGAGGAATCCAATGGCTCGGCCTAACTCTCCCAACACCACATACCAAGGAGCTCTGTGTGTTTCCAGAATGTAGTTATGTGGAGAATATGGTTCCCATTTTTTAAAATTGAAGGGTAAGCACATCCACCTCTGATTTATGACTCCAAGGCCTATTTTTCTTCAATTCTTTCCATATGTTCATAATCTTTGTAAGATGCTTCCTTGAGGGGTTCTATTTGTAACCTTTCCTCATGGTAATTAAGTTTCAGCCAGTCATAATATACCCTCTTTTCATCCCTTTGCTTCTTTCCTAATGGATAAAGGTGTATCTAGCTCGTCATAGTTGTATGGTCTTGCCTAATATTCTCGACTTAATTCATTTAGTATCCAGGACATGAAAGCTCTAAGTTGGGTATCTCACACATAGGCTAGGGGATTCCAATTTCTATCATGAGGGACAACATAGTTATGAAGGTATAACTCACATTGAAGGTTTTTAATAGTTGTGGGGGAGGTTTGGAATGCATTATAAAAACTCATGCAAAGTTTCCAAAGAAGGGTTAAGGTCTTGCACTATTTTGGTCAACTTAAGACTGAGGAATTGCTCCTTCAAGTAGAGAGTGTATTACCCTTGCTAGAGCTCTACATTTCATCAATTTAGGAATTAAAAAGGTTATTTGAGTAACCTTCTCCTTCATCAGTTCTATTTATTCTTCCTTTTTAACTATTTCATTGTATTGTTCATCAATTATTTGTTGAAGTTTCCTATTTTCCTCTTTTCGTAGTTGCTCTCTATAGTAGCATATCCTGGTACAAACTAATTTTTGTTGTCAAAGTGGTGGTACAGGTCCCTGATTTTCAATAGATATATATTTATCGATTTCATCAGCTGGTTTCTCATTATTTTTTTGTTCATGGGCTAGTGATCTTGTCCAAACTACCATGGCCCTTTCTATGTTTATTTCACCCAGTTGTTGGGCATCTTGTGCTAAGGTATCTAAACCACCTTCATTAAAAAATTTATCTACCATTATGTGTACAACTTGCATATTAATCTCAGGATTCTCATAAAAAAGATTATCTTCCTCTATAGGCATAGAATCCTCCCCTTGATCCATAACTATATCTTCAGCACTATATTCCCCATCAAAGGTACCTTTTGGATTCTTTTGTTCAACATCTCACCCTACCTCAACCTCAACACGTTCATCAATTTTGGTCATGGCCTCCTCAAGGGACTCAGAGGTCTCAATGTTGATGGTTGGGGTTTCCTAAGTATGAACATCGATACTAGGTTTCTTCTTGACCCGTTCACTTCTCCTCACAATTTTTTTTGTTTTAGCTTTAACAACAGGTTCCCTTTTAGCCTTTTTCCTTGAGGTTTTCCCCACGGATACTGCAAGAACTTGTTCCTATGTATATTTTATTTTATGAGGAGAAGAAATTTTTTCAGTAGGTTATGCTTGGGGATTTTTTTCTTTCTCGATAGTTTTTTCCTTTCTCATTCTGAGTGGAAGTCCTAGTTTTTATAGTAGACTGGGGAGTTTGGTGTTTTTCAATAGTGAGTGCTTCCTCCTATATTTGCCTAGAAGATGAGGCTTCAGAAGACCCCGCAACTCTCTTTTTCATATGTTCTAAGGTACTACTAGTTAGGGTTTTTACATTCAAAGCTAGTAGAGGGTAAGGGATTCTCAATTATCATTTTATTTCCCCCTTTAGTGCTTCCCCTTTTACCTAACCCTTCCCCACTCGGCCCTACTACCTTTAGCATAAACTATTATGAAGAAACAAAATCATCCCAAGAAATTGTATAATTCTTCCTCAAATCCTTTTATACTAGCAACTTAATCAAACAATGATGAGATACAAAATTTGAGGTACCTTTTTGAACCTGCTCCACTCGCTTGGTAAGAATATTGAACAAGAAGTTGGGGAGATTTAGTGACCTATTTTCATATCTTAGACAACTCAACAACTTGAAATGTACCGAATGTAGGAAAGTAGTCTGACCCTCACAAGTCAAATACTAGATTATATGAATTGCACATTGCATGTATGGGTGTGGCAACAAAATTCTTTTTGTGCTCTTCTTTTTGTCAACATCCAGTGGAGGGTCTAAGTGCAAATTAGTAAACTGGGCCCTGGTTGTTCAAGGGTTGTTTGAGTCAAGAAAGTTTTCACCTTCCCGTGGCAACCCTATAACTTCTGCAATTACTTTCTCATTGCATTTTGTCTTTAATCCCTTCACATTAGCTTCTCCATTCCACAATGTATTCAAGAACTAGAAGGCTATAGCCTCATCATACCCATTAAGCTTCTGAAAGTAATCTAACCATCCCCTTGCTTCAAATTTTGGTTTGCAAATTCTTGATTGGCTAGAATTACATCGTGTACAATTGGTTCATGGAAGACTAGATAACCCCCCATAATAGAAAGGTTTTCTAATAACTCAAAAATATTCACTTAAATAGTAAAAAAATGCAAACAATTACTAGACAAAGTAAAACTAGCTTTGTTTTAGGCAATATTCTCAAAGGCTTATTTCTCTTGTTCTTATCAAGGTATGAAAATGATAATTGATGAAACAACAAGTAGTCTACCATACTTTTATGGAAATCATTCAATTATGGTGTTTGATAGATTTGCAAGGCTATTCATATCATATTGCGGTATGTTCAATTTATTGCATGTAATATGATGAGTACTTGCAATCTTACTAAGACATTCTCATCATGACACATATAGGTATAAATGTAAACTAGGCTAACTAGATTACTTCTGCCCCTGACTTAACGAAACAAAAGGTCCCACTATTGTGTGAATTGACACCTCAGAAAGAATGAATTAAATACATAGAATTTTAATATTAAAGAGAATTAAGAAATAATACATGCAATAAATTGGAGGAGTACTACTTATCACGCATGAGCGAAGAAATCATGAATGAGACAGTCGTTACAAATACATGTGCTGATTTGATGGGTCACGGAATGGAATGGGTGGAGAGAAAGAAGGTGCAATGGTTGAGTATGATGAAGAAAAGGTCTTTCACACAACATAAAATATTTATTATGAGTGATCGGGAAATCACTCACAAGGTTAATGAGAGTTGAACACATGGTCCTGTGACTTCGACTACAAGAGATGTGTGTGACTCAAGTGGCTAGAATTACTATAGGAAATCCTCCCCACTCTATGGTTCTTGATACAATTTTAGCTTGTGACCATTGACAATTAACTTGAATCAAACAGGATCGATGGTTGAAACCTGCATAGCTCCATAGTTGAATATGACGACTACCGCATATGAACCAAGCCACCTTCTTTGAAACTTCTTTGGTGTATTGTGGTAATGTGAGTCGTAAAGCAATGCCCAACCACCTACCTTGAAATTTTTGTCTTTAATGAACTTTTCATGCTACTTTTTGCATTGTTTTTGAATTAATTAGATGTTGTGCAAAGCAGATTTTCAGTACTCATCTAATCCATTTTGTTGTAGTATTTGATCCCTCTGGGCCTGGTCTATATTAATTTTTAATTCAAGTGCAGTATGTAGGTTTTTATTCTCAAACTCAATAGGCATTACAAAATATTTTCCATAGACCAACTCAAATGGTGTGAACCCTGTGGTTGTTCTCCATGTTGTTCTATATGCCCAAATGGCTTCAGGAAGCCTGACTACCCAATCCTTTTTTTGAATTTATACTATCTTTTTGAGTATTGACTCAGTTTCTCTATTACTTATCTATGCCTTCCCATTGGCTTGTGGATCATAGGGTGAGGACTTTCCATGTCGGATGGTATACTCTTTGACCAATGCATTGATCAAGGTAGAAGTAAATTGAGCTCCCTGATCTGTTACTATTTCTCAAGGTACACAAAACTTGGTAAAGATTACCTCATATAGGAATTAAACTACCCACTACAACATTTGGGGTCAAATTCTAACAGTGGGTAGCAACGACACTATCATATGTGTGTGATTTTTGTGTTTTTTTTTCAAATGCCTATGATGTTGTCATAATAGCGATGATTTTGTCTCTATTTCGACACCTGTGTGATTATAAACAAAAAAAAAAGGCTTATTTGTAATTTTCACCAAATCCTAGTTATGCGCATGAAGAGAGCAAAGTAGAGCTAGGCAAGCAGAGGGGTGGGTGTTTATTTGGCTCTCTGATCATTCAATTTTCTTTATGTGATTGTGGGAATTTAACATCATACTTTACTTCCATTGATGATTATTTACCTGCTCAAGGTTGTGGGCCTGTGACTGTTTCTTCCTTTTGTATATATCTTTGATTTGGTTATTGACACAACATTATAATGCTCACTGTTGTATTTTACTTGTTTCGATCTTTGAGGACTAATGTTTAACACTAGGGCATTATTGTTGGATCCTTATATTTTTATTATCTGCTTGCATGATGTGATGACCTAGGACATCAATGATTAACTATTACTTGTTTTCAATTTATTGCACGATTGAGTATCAGGCTAGGGCATCATTATTTGCTTCCATTGATGATTATATATTGTACTTGATTTCTCAAGGCCACAGGCTTGTGACTATTTCTTCCTTCTGTATATATCATTTCTTGATTTGATTTGGTTATTGACACAACATTATAATGCTCACTATTGTATTTTACTTGTTTGGCTCTTTGAGGACCCGTGTTTAACACTAGGTCATTATTGTTGGATCCTTGCATTTTTTTTTACTTCGTGTTGTGATGACCTAGGGCATCAATGATTAACTATTACTTGTTTTCAATTCATCACATGATTGACTATGTATGGCAATACACCAAACACTTAACACTTGACAATCATTAAACAATCCAATGATCATGATATTGATCATTGTCTTACCTTTTTCACACTTGTTTTTAACTTGTTCGTTGATCAACCCTCACTCTTGGGATTCCTATCCTCCAGCTTATTCTAGACACTAGGCTTTTCCCATACGTCAACCCTTTCCATTGCTACTACATACCCACCAAGTTATCAAGGACTCTTATGTCCTTTTTTAATGATTGTCTATGATAGTCCTAGTTACCTCTACAACTTGACAATCTACTAGCCTTTCTTAGACTCACAGCCATTATCTGGGGTGCTAGGTAATTCCCTAGACTACCATACACTTCCTTCAAATTGTTTTAGTACAAATATTCCAACTTATTTTGTGGAAAAATCCCTTTTCCTAAATATATTTCTTTATTCCAGTCCCAGAGACAGTTGCAGTCACTTTTCTATGTGACAAAGAACTTATTAAAGTCTATCCCTTTCCAAATCCATATCTTCTCATGCCATGGTACCTTAAATGGTATCATGCCCTTATTAATTAAACAAATCAATTATTCACAACCTCGGGACTATCCTAATTATGAAAATGAACAAGACACCCTTAGAAACAAGGTTTGACAACTTTTGGAATGACTTCCCATAATGTACATAGGGGTGTCTAACACAACATCCAATCTAGAGGCTTTAAGGAACACAAATAAATAGTGAACTTTCAAAGATAAATACTTCTAATCAGACTATTATCAAATAAAAGAAAATGAACATGTGAGGGGGACAATACCTTCAAGGATTTGGTAAGGGTATGTAGACAAGCATGGATTTCAAAGGAAACAAATATGAGTGTTCCAAACCATACAAAACCTTCTTAGAAGGAACACATAACTTGTGATTAGACCCAGCCAAAAAATTTTATTATCACTAATCTGATCAGACAGTTTAGGACTAATTTGTTGTAATCAAGGAAAATTTGGACCATTCAACATTGGATAAGGGGTTGGGGGTGCTATTTTAGAGTCCTTTCAACCTTTTGTCTGCACTATGGAACATTGGGAACACTTAGGAACATTCCCCCAATGCTTTATTGTGTCAATTGTTACTATCAACATTCTTAAAACAATGAAATCAAACACAAAAGAAATACATTTAAAGGAATAACATAACTCTACTCTCTCATATTTGGGATGAATCCCAGTAATTTTTTAAAACTATAGTTTTCCCTTTAAGCAAATTCTTATAGAAATAGAATAAATCATGTATGATTCACTATCGGGCTAGGGCATTATTATTTGCTTCAATTGATGATTATTTATTGTACTTGATTTCTCAAGGCCATGGGCATGTTACTGTTTCTTCCTTCTATAAATACCATTGCTTGATTTGATTTGGTTATGACACAACATTATAATGCTCACTATTTTTTTACTTGTTTGGATCTTTGAGGACCCATGTTTAACACTAGGGCATTATTGTTGGATCCTTGCATTTTTATTTACTAATTGTTGTGATGACTGAGGGCATCAATGATTAACTATTACTTGTTTTCAATTCATCGCATGATTGTCTATGTATGGCTTGATTATGCACATGCATGACTGTAGATGAGGATATGTAATAGGATATCATGCATTGCTTAGATACCTTGGATCTAACCCAATTTCTTTCCTTCTTGGAATTTTTGGATCAACTAGGAGCACACTGGATTCACACCTTGGTCATCCTTCCATAATCTCTTCAAGCAATGTCTGGTACCCTGTTGTTTATGCTCAATTACTCATGTATGTCTATATTCAACCTTATCTTTCTAGGAGTTGGCTATGCTCATGGTCTGTGTGAGCCCAGATTTGTTATTGTATCATTATCACTTTTACTTCATTATGCCGATTTGAATGCACCTGTGCTTATGATCTTCATATCTTATGAAGCTAGGGCATTATAGATTTACTAATTGCATGATCATAACCAGCAGAACGTGAAGAAAATGGAATGATCAAAGAGCCAAATAAACACCTACCTCTACTTTTGTACACTTTCCATCATCAAATATCTATCCACAAAGCTCAGTGCTATCAAAATTCTTAACTCCTTTACCTTTCCAGTAATACTCAAAATCTTATCTCATGAATCCACATAAGAATAAGAGTAACCAATATAATCTTATAATCATAAGAATCAAGTTCAATGTAAAGAAAATGTGTTCACACATAGAATCACATGTAATATAATCTCAGCTATAATCAATAAATATAGACTCAGCTATAAAATAAAGTATGATCCATACATACACAATAAGTCACTTAAGTATGCTTCATACATACATGCTAAAGTATACAAATGACGTATGCTCCATACATTCATATTAAGTAGCCAAATGTAATAACCAATATCCAAATGTAGTTCTCTCATAGAACAAGCATAGACAAGTCTTAGCCATAAGAATAAGAGAAATCCATTATGGAGACCTCAATCCCAATTCACTGTTGCAACTAGAAAACCCAGGCAGAGTCCGACACCAGTTAATTCCTAGGCTATAATAATAATTAAAATACTGAAATAAATATTTGGACACGTAAATAAAACCCTTCCAATGATCTTACATCATGATCCCATTGGCAAGTTGGCTATACTAATGTATATGACTTGATATAGTATTGCCATTATGGTAACAAAGTCATATAGCAGTTTGGAGTCAGTGCACTTGAGGAGAAGATCAAAAATCAGTTAAGTGTTGAAGACTGGACAATGTACAAAGTTCCTATAGCTCAGAGCATCAGCGCACATGTATGAAAATATTATGGTATGCACCCTGGAAGTTAAGTTGGTTAGACTATACTTATGCTTAGTCTATGAGTGCATAATCAGATATGCAAGGATAAGAAAGATATAGTTAGTTGAAGTTGCATAGCCAGTGTGTGCTAGTAAATAATAGAACAAGCAGCCGACAGTTATCATTTTGTGTTGCGATTATATTATAATGTTGTAAAGGCTATACACCTATTGTATTTAGGTTGTTGACATGTATATATGTTTGATTGTAAACACACTTAAGCCAATTCATTTGGAAGTGTTGTATGTAATAGGTTTAAGGGTTGACCTAGTTGTTTATTTTGTATGCATGTATAAATATAAGATGCACCCATTGTAATTGGTATGGAAGTTGAAATAGAGTTGTGATAAGTAGAGAAGAAGTGTGCGAAGATAGTACAAGATGTATTAGAGCTTTTCTAGAGGTCAAAGCATCAGCGCATCAAAGGAATTGATCTGACAAGCAATGTCACAATGACAGTTCATCCAGCAGATATAGTGTGTATCTAAGATCAGAAGGTTGTAGCCTTCACCACTTGAGAAGTGAGCTCTAGGATAGTGCATCCACTCCCCTAGCAGGGATTATTGTAAAAGACTCCTAACAGGGTCTAACCCTTAACAAGGTTTACTGTACTTAAAGCATTGTAAAGCAACTCCTAACAGGGTTAAGGATCTTCTAACAAGGATCACAAAACACTAGTGTAGAATATTAGTGGGTGTCAATTCCCACTAGGGTTTTTACCTATTTGGGTTTCCCCGTAACCATATTGGTGTCATGTGTTGATTTCATGTTTCATGTTTATGTGAATGTTTATTTTAGTTCTTAAGCATTCAAGTTTAGTTTAAAGATTAAAGTTAAAAGTTAAAATAAAGTGAACACTGATTCACCCTCCCTCTTAGTGTTCCCATTCCTAACAATTGGGATCAGAGCTCTGGTCCTCAGCAAAGAAGTTTAACCACTTGAGGAGATCATGGAAAAAGTAGAAATGAAACATCTGAAAAGAAATCTTGAAGCTACTCTTGAAAACCCTGGACAAATCAGAAAGAGAAATTGAAGAACTAAAGGAAAAAGTCAATGATGCACAATTAGTTATCAAAAGGCTAAGAAAGGATTTGAAAGAATGCTCTAACAGTGATCTAGGAGCAAAGGTCAAGAAGCTGAATGAAGACAATGCATCTTTGAAAGAACTACTTGAAGAATTTGATGATAAGCTGATCAACAATCAAGAAGCCTATAATGAACAAGTCAAAGAGAACCTTCAACTCAATGAGGAATTAAGGCAAGCTAACTTGGAAATCTTGGAGCTAAGGAATAGCAAAGAAAGCTTGGAGTTTGAATTAAAAGAAGCAAAGAATCATATTAACAAATTGCACACCAGTTCTGATTTGATAGAATCTCAGTTGTATGCAAGAAGAGCCAAAGGAGACACTAGCTGTATTGGATACAATGAAGCACAAAATCAGATTGACAACATGCGACCAAGAAAGGATACACAAAAAGACTCTACTGATACTGAGAAGACTAAAGATCAAACCAAAGATAATGGTGGACCTCCTAAGAATGAGCACAAGCAAGTAGAACACACTTGTTTTGCATGTAACAAGCATGGACACATTGCAAGGAACTATATAGAGGTAAGACCTTTGAATGGTTACTGTTATTCATGCAATAAATTTGGTCATAGAGCTACAAATTGCAAGACTAGTAAGAAGAACAGGATTCAACATGATCAAAGAAATGAGAATCAGAAAAATATAAGTTCTCAGAATGTTACATGTCAGATATGTAACTATAATGGTCACTTGGCAAGACAATGTAAAATGGTGACTCATGTCAATGCATTGAGGAATATAAGACCTCCAGTCATTTGTCACTCTTGTAACAAGGCTAGACATATCTCCAAGTTCTGTAGATCAAGGATGCAAGGTCAGGAAAGCCCTAAAAAGGCTGAAGAACCAGTATTATATCTCAAAGGAGAAGTCAAGTTTTTGAAAGCCTCAGAGGATGCAAGCTTGATTTGGTCAGAAGGAAAGAAGGAAAATGTTGATGAGAATGTATTGGATGCATCCATAGTGGATGCACCCTCTACATCTGGATGAATCACCCTCAGGGTCATAGGGGGACCTAATTTAGCTCTAGACCCCTACGTGGCTGGTATACTCATTCTCAGAGTATGTGCCTTTGGACTTAAGCTTTTGGAGTATAAAGGAACCTTCGTGCAAGAACGTACATATTGATTGTTAACAAAACAAAAGTTGGAAATTTTGAAGTGACAGCCTGGTTTATGTGGCATGCATTAATGGAAGAATTTTCACTTTAAGTACACAGAAAGTTGTTTGATTACTCAATGTATTTGAATTCAAAGCGATAGGAGAGAAGAAAGAGCCCTAGAAGTTATTGTGAAGACTTGCAGATTGATTTATCAGTGATTTGCAGTACACTTGATCAGTTGCAAAAACCCTAGTTCGTTGTGCCAATTCAGAAGTCTTCAGATTATCTCGGAGATCAGTTGGAAAGTGATTCAACAAGTAAGTCATGGCCACTCCCATAGTTTTTAATGTTGCAGAGAAGAAGAGATATGTATTCAAGAAGCATCCATTTAAGTCAACCCTAGATGATTTAGAGGGAGCATTCTCCCACATGCCTATGGGCGTTATGCACGTCAAGGACATTAGGGCATACATCTACTACAAGAAAGAACTAGTAGGGTTGGATAGGTTAAGGTTGCACATGGATACCATGTTGAAACCAGATAAAACATTCATGGATGAATATGTTAAGTGGAATAATCACCCTATAGTTGAGTATGTTGTGGCATATGAATTTTATGAGACTGAATGGATTAAGATACTATTGAGTAGAATTCATGATGATTTATTCTGGATAGGTGATGTGCCAGTAAGAATCACTAGTGACCTAATACATGAGATGAAAAGCCTTTCTAGGATAGGCATCATCCTTCCTATGGGCAAGGATGTCAGAAAAATTGTTGAGAAAACATGTAAGTCAAGGAGTGATAGGCGTGGAATGAAAATTGATCCTATTGAGCAAGCTGATATCAAACTGATGTCTATGATACTTGGATATAGGTTTCATCACACCAGCAGGGTGAATAGTGTGTCTGTGGGCATAATTCTAGCAGCCATTAGACTTGTGAAGGAAGATGGGGATTTCAATCTTTGTGAGATCTTGTGCGCATAGCTGATTGATAACATCAAGGCCATCAAGCATGATAAGACCCAAATATTCAGGTTTGGGTCTTTGATCATTTACATGTACCTACATATAGTTGGGAGAGTATCAGATTTGTAGTTGGACAAGTCCATTCCAACCATGCCATAGATATCTAACAAGGCATCCAATGAGAGTACATTGAGAGATTATGTAACATTCAAAGTGAAGACCTTCAGGGTTAAGATGCAAATGAGGTATAGAATTCTAGAAAACATTATTGAAAAGTACAAGGATACAATTTGTTTTATGGTTGAAACAGATACAACATGCATGGAGGCAGTAGTCCCTAGAACAAAGTGGATTCATCCACTTGGATATTAACTAGAGGAACAAGTTTTAGAAGCATATGCTCAAGTATTTCTTTTAGCTCCTACTGACCCTAATGAGCCTAGATGGGGAACTTATGAGGAGAAGACAAGAGAAGTAGATGCCAGGCTAAATAGCACAACAACAAAAAGAAAGGTTGCTAAAGTCACATCAAAGATCTTGAGAATACATGGTGTGTCTCAAGTAGATCTTAACAAAGAAAAAGAACAAAAGATTGCTTTGGAACTAAAGAGTGCAGATATAGCAAAGGTAGAATCACTTGATCCCAAGTTAAAGAAGGTAAAGTTAGAGAAATCAAATGAACAGAAGGACAAAACTGATGATACTCTTGTTGTGCCCAAGGAAACCATTGACCTTACTGCTTCTCCTAAATATAAGGCAATGCCAAAGAGGAAGAAAGAAACCAACACTAGTCATCCATCCTCACGAGCAACAAGAAGCAGAAAGAACACTCAAGCACCTCCTGAAGTAAGTTTAAAGCCCAATCTCAGTGTGCTGAGTGCCAGAATAATTAATGAGGGAAGAATTGATCAAGTAGGGAAATTTTATGAAAAGTATAGTGAAATAGACAAATCTGAGATTCATGGTATGTTAGTCAAACACATGCTAAAGTTCAAGAAGACAATCTTGGAACTTAAGACCATGATCCCTGACAATGTATGGAATATCCTAGAATTCCAAAAGAGATAGGCTATTGAAGAAGTTCTATGAATAAGGGAAAAGATTCTTGATGATACCCTTCCTGTATGTGAGCTAGAAGAGAAGAAGTTGTTGTTAGATCTAGTGAAGCCTCACCTCAGAACCAAGACAAGAACTCTGAATATAATGGATAAAAATTGTGAGCTAGTTGCCAAAGAAATAGAGAAAGCCTTTGAGAAGGTTTTTATGAATAGGAACATGTATCCCCCTATTGTGCCCACAGCACATGTACCCACAATGGTTACCAAAGGGTTAGAGACCATCAAGGTACAATCTACAGGTCCTCAAAATTCAGTGCCTATAGTGGAAACACAATCAGAGGTAGATAAGTTTGCACCCATGTTAGAATCACTCAAGGATAGCACCATTATCATTGATAATGTGGAGATAGCCATGGTGGCCACTGACATAGAATTGGACAAGTTTGAAGAGGCATTTGTAAGCACTCAAGAGGTAGAAAATGTATGTGGTAACACTCCTCCTAGTCATCAAGAAGAAGTAATGATTGAAGACATAATAGATGAAAAAGAAAAAGAAGAAGAAAAGAAAGAATCAGAAAAAGAAGAAAAGAATAATGAACCATCAGTAGAACTAGTCAAGTTAAAACAAGAAGTGTTGGATAGGACTCCCGTCACTCCCTTTGCAACATTGTTGTCAAGTTTGACACCTGACACATCTAGTTTGGACTCATGGAGAAAAGAAGACCTAATTAAGTTCAGTGTCTTAGCTATGGAGAAAGCCAAAGAAAAGAAAGTGATGAGGAATCCACTAATGGTAGAATCAGTAAACATTTTGAACATTCTGTTGCTAGAGGAAAAGAAAGTGTCAAAGATACACTCTGTTGATGATGTGAGTACAGTCATCTCACATTTCAAAAGAAATTTTTCAAGTCTTGAAGAATCTGCATCCCTAGTTGCAGAAGAAAAGTATCTAAAAAAGAGATTGAATGAATTGGTGAACAACTTTGCACTTGACCTTAGCTCACTCAAGACTAGTCAAGCATCCCTAAAAGAATTTTTAGATCAAGGAAGAAGAATGATTGCATAATGCATGGATCAAGATAAGCTTACTGATGCTCATTTCAAGAAAATAAAAGAGGCAGAAGCTATGATTGAGCAGGTAAAGAGTTCAGTGAAAGACAAATCCATAGATGTGAACATGTGCAATAATGTCTACCAAGGATAGATAGACAAAATTGAGAAGGCAGAGAAAGAGATGACAAAGATAAGGTCTAGACAAACTCAGTTGAGGAATGCTCTTGCGCCCTCATTAGACATCCTCAATCAAAATATCAAGGAGATTGATGCCACCATGATAACCTATGATCAAGGTCCTTCCAATGACTTGAAGAAGATGGAGAAGCTTCAGTATGGATTATGCGCCCATCTCCAGATAGTAAACTCTTTGATCACTTTTTGGAAGAAGGAGATCTAGAACCTAAAGATAGCATATCCAGATGTTTTCCCTCAATGAGTATATGTAGATATAGTTTTTGGAACACCTTTGTCATTAATGTCAAAGGGGCAGTTGTGTATATAATATGCATCATAATATGTATAGGGAGATATAAGTATATGTATAGAAGACAAAAGTTGTTTGTATTAAGGACAGTTAGCAACTTGGCCATATTCCTTTGTTGCCATCAATGATAAAGGGGGAGATTGTTGGCAAGTTGGCTATACTAATGTATATGATTTGATATAGTGTTTTCATTATGGAAACAAAGTCATATAGCAATTTGGAGTCAACGCACTTGATGAGAAGATCAAAAATCGGTTAAGCGTTGAAGACTGGATAGTGTACAAAGTTCATGTGGCTCATAGCATCAGCGCACGTGTGTACAGAAGTATTATGGTATATGCCCTGGAAGTGAAGTTGGTTAGACTATACTTATGCTTAGTCTATGAGTGCATAATCAGATATGCAAGGATAAGAAAGATATAGTCAGTTGAAGTTGCACAACCAGTGAGTGCCAGTAAAGAATAGAGCAAGCAGCCGACAATTATCATTTTGTGTTGCGATTATATTCTAATGTTGTAAAGGCTATGCACCTATTGTATTTAGGTTTCTGACATGTATATATGTTTGATTGTAAACATGCTTAATCCAATTCATTTGGAAGCATTATATGTAATAGGTTTAAGGGCCGACCTAGTTGTAATACCCCAAAAATGGGCTATAGGTTCATTAACCTCCTATATCGACACATCGAACGAAATCGACATCAAAGTCCTAACCTAAGGCACATCGGCACATTATCAAATCTTAATTGATCATCCTAAATTCTACATCGGGGAATATTCCTTATTCCTATTTATCTTAATTATCTTTAATTTAATGATTATTTGGCGATAAATCCTATTTATCCTAAAGTTTGATTAATTGAATAATCTAAATATTTAATTAATTAGATTTAATGCTGCCACTTAATTATTTAATTAGATTTAATTATATTTATTCCTAAATTGTATTATTTTTTGACAATAAATCAAATATCCTATGACTAATTGATTTAATTAATGTCAATTGTCAAATTTAATAATATAGTTTTTGAATAAAAGTTTGATTTAATAATTGATTAACCCATAAATCAGTTGTTTTATTATTAAAATCAGTTAAGTTGAGGATAAATCACTTTATTTATTTAATTAATTATGCACATCCAAAAAGCAGTTGAACTTTAAATCAGAAAATCAATTCAAGTTTTTTTAAACATAAACTCAACTCTCTTTTGAGTTGAAAGTTGATCTCAACTTCTGATTTAAATCAAAAAGTTGATTTACATGATTTTGTGAGTTAATCTATCTCTACATTCTTGATAACTCAAAAATCAACCTGAGTTTATCAAGAGTGATTTATGGCTTTTTCCATGTACCTCCAAAGTCCTGGATTTCTATAAATTAAGGCCTCAGCTCTTCATTCTAGATCCATCCACGAATTGCATCCTCATGCTGGCGAATTGGTGATCGAAGAATCAATCTTTGCGAATCAAAGCTGTTGTGAGATTTTCATTATTTTTGAGTATTCATATCATTTAGCATATCATTGTTAGATTAATTGCATGTCATATCAGTTTCTCATATAGAATAGATTCATATCAGTTTGTTTCATCTTATTGCATAGAAAATCCAAAAAAAAAGATTAATTTGCATTCATCTCATATCTAGATTCTACATTCAAATCCTTTGTTTAGGTGTTGCATTGTCACTGATCTCGGTCTAATTTGAGAATACCATACTCATACCTACTAGAAGGCAATAAATCACCAGGTTAGATTAGTTTCCATTTCACTGCATGATTTTGATTTTAACTAACCTCTAATGTTTTACTGAAGTGTTGTGTCTACAGCTAGGTACAAAATTCACACACACATTTTTGGCACCCACCGTGGGGCCCTGAAATGGGTTTCCATTCCATTTCTATCAATTTCTATCATCTTCTTGTTGTTTTCTATTCCAAGCTACAATTTTTAATTTCTATCTGTACAATTTTTGTATGAGTTTTGTCAGAAACTCATACCAGGCTATACCCACTATCGTACAATAGTTGATTTGATCGAGGATCATACCATTAGAAAAACATTGTCATTTTGAGGTTCTACTATCGTATGATCTGATACCCATTATCGTACAAGTTTCTGGATAGTCATCTGGGAGGTGACCCACTGCTGTACGAGTTTCCATGCTAGGTTTCAATTATCATTTCACTTTTCCAAATAGTTTTCCAAATTTTTTTTCCAGACTTGGACTGATAGCTAACATTAACAATTGAAATTTGTTGTTTTTGATTGATTTCTACTGATTTTGATTGGGAAAAGTGCGAGAGTTGCTAAAACCAAGTAAGAATCTACTAAGCACATTGTGAGGAATTATGTAATCATCTCGGCTGATAACGTTTTGATTTGGACTAAAACAAACATCTCACGTGTCTGGCTTGTGTGACCTTTTATTGCTTTCATATCACAGATTTCATTTTGGGCTATAAAAATGAACATAGATTTTCTTTTCAGCATCTTTGTTACACATAGTAAATAGGCCCTATGAACACTATTTGTGGTTCTTGAGAGAGTGGGTTTCCAGCGAAGCTCTTCTCAATGAGAGAATCCTTGTGGGTAGGGAGGTTACTAAGAGCGTCTCACGTTCTACTAGATTTGTGCATCTTAAGCTTCTGATTGATACATTATCTCTTCAGAGAGGTTGATAGATCATAAGTGGTTGACATCATAGATCTTTGTGAGATAATCTTGGTCTTAGCGTGTCGGATTAATCTATCTGCTTTGTTTTGGTTAAAAGTGAAAAGCCTAGAGGACTATGCTCTACTCCCTTTTTGGGTAGTATCAAAAACTCAGATCCTTGAATCTGGAACCAGTCTCCATGTGGTATCTTTTGTGAGTCACCTTTAGAGAGGGTTAACCATAGTGGACATTCCCTTAATTGGGTAAACCATGTTGACGAAACCTCAAGTGGTAATAGCCATTTTCATTATGGTAGCAATAGCCACTATATAAATGTCCTTATGGAGGAAATCTTCACAGGTGTGGTCTCTTATTGGGCTGTCAGATCTCCCTAGCAACTCCTGATTGATTAATTTCTCAGACTATGTCAAAACCTTAATGCACCTGGATTGGAGTTCGCCCTCTTGAAATCACAAAAGTTGCAGAGTCAAACCATTACTAAAAACCCTAGTGAGGCCAAATTTTCATTTTCTAGGAATATGTGCGTTATTGCAAAACTTTTTGGAACATACACTATTAGCACTCCTAGGGATTAGCACATTCAGTCACTTGGTTGTTTATGCACAAGGTTGCTTTGTCCCCTATTCATTGTTTTCAGACATGCTTGAAATCATTTGCTTACTATTTTGTGTGCTTGTTTATCTATCTGGTTACTAAGAACGAATCAATTTGGTACAACCTTCAAATCTAGACAGATAATTTTGTGAACAATTTGAAACTGAAAACCTAAAAATTGCAAAATCTGATGTCAAACACCTTTCTAGAGTCAAAAGTATCTCATAAGGTTAGAAATTCATATGAGTTTTGGAAATTATTGTTTCATGATGCCCTAATTATTGTATGGTAGCTGGTATATAGTTGTATGAGTTTTTCTACCAATCAATTCAAAAAAGTCAAAAAACCTACTATCAACTATCGTGCGAGTTTTTCAATAGTCGTACAAGTTTGTCAATTGTTGTTTCATATCCTACCCACTGTCATACAAGCCTGCAGAAAGTCATTTGAGAAAAGTCTAAAAAATTGTCAGAAAGTGTTAAAAACTGTCAGAGACCCAGCTTTTACAGCCTATTTCCAGAGTCTGTCAAGAAAATCACTGTGTCAGTAACAGAGCAGAAACTAAAATGAATCTAATCATTTTCCTAAATTGTCCTCTTGAGTCCGGTTCAGCCTTCTATTTAATTGATTTGAATCTTTTTCATCTTGTGTCAAAACCTTGTCATAACTAGCAATCTTCAATCCATCTTCAAAATGGCTAAGTGTTGTGAACTCATTGCCGCTATCTTTTGGGCATCTACCCATACATCCAAGGCACAGTATCCTTCATTTACATCCAATCTTATCCTCAATCAATCAAACTTTGAGAAGGTTGTGTCATTTGATCTTCTTGAATCAGATCTTTCTTCAGTTGTCTTCATCATATTCTTTTTCTTCACCCAAGGTTAATGGTGGAAACTAGAGCTTCCTCTCATAAGAAATTAGGGGAAACATCTCATACCTTACCCTTGACTCATATCCAGGGTCCAACTCTTGAACAACTCTACAATTCTGGTCTTTACGAAGATGACGATCTTGGCAACTTTCGATTAAAAATTGGTTACATACCCCCTCCATCGACTCACAGAGGTAATCAACAAATTCCTCCTTGATCTATCCCAGGGAGCCCTAAAACTCCTAACATGTCTCAAGAAGGGACAAACCATGGCTCTTAAAGAGCTCAGTCTCAACATGGTATGGATCAAGAACCTACACTTGCTGAAATTGCTCAATAACCAAACGATGATAACTTCAAAACAATGATGAAACATTTCTTGAAAGAAGATAGAGAAACATACTTTCTAGAGTTAGCTCATCAAGGAGCTAAACTTCCTCCCAATTTTAATGTGGAAGATATCATTACACATGAGGAAGAAACTCCTATTTCGACTATGATGAAACAAATGCATGCCATACAAGTAAAACTTAACAAAATGGAAAAAGAAAAAGAACCTAAGGAGTTCTCCATGGAGGCCCTATGTCCTTTTCCATTCAATAAAGACTTGTATATGCCACCATTCCCTAAGAGGGTGGAAATGCTAAAATATGATAAGTATGATGGAAACTCTGATCCTCAAGATCATGTCAGATAATTCTATACTCAATCTATGGAGTTCATGCATGAACCAACCTATCTGATGTGTCTTTTCGCTCGATCTCTATGAGGGGATTCCATTCATTGGTTCTCTAGGATGCCTCCTACAATCAAAACCTTTGAGGAGTTGATCAACTTGTTCTATTAGCAATACTCCTACAACATCCAACATCTAGTCACCATGATTGATATCTGCAATCTCAAACAATATCCAGGAGAACCATTCCTGACATTTCTCAAAAGATGGAGAAAGAAATTCTCTCTATATGCTAGGCCTATTCCATAAACTGAGAAGCTGGAAATCTTCATCAACAATCTTTTTCCAGAAATCAACTACCCTTTACAAATGCAAAATCATACATATTTTGATAAGATGGTGGACAATGCAATCAAAATTGAAAAAGTACTTGTGAAAAAAGGAGACATCACACTTCAAAAGGACAAGTATGAATCTAGTTCGAAGGATAAGAACAAAAATTGGAACAATAATAAGGGCATCATCATAGATGGCATTGTTGATAATCTCCATGCCCCATTTAAGGCACCTGCTTTCAATCTAACCATTAGTACCCAAGCCATCAAAGCTTTAGAACAAAAGGTGTCTAAATCATCTCAAAAGAAGCCAGAATACAAATCTTGGTCCACTAATAATAAATGAAAGTTCACTCCTATTGGAGAATCTTTGGAATCAGCTATGAGAAATCTACTGGCTAATAACATCATCTCTTTGCCTGAGATTTGAAAATCTAATCCTGACCCTAAGCTGAAATGGTGGAGAGAGAATGAATTCTATGATTTCCATCGGGGTAAAGGTCACAAAACTAATAACTACTTGTGCTTGAAGCATACCATTCAAGACAAGATTGATAATGGAGAAATCAGGATTGATAATCCTAAAAGCAATAATGATCACACAGCATTCACCGAACCATTTCCAAAGCATAGCCAAGGAGATTCATGTTCTCAACCTAATGTGGGTGCTAAGGTCAATTATGCCTATCCTGGAAATAATATTGTTATCAATATGGTTGAACCAAGCTTATCTGAGTGTTGCAATGTCATCACAATTGTAAGAAGAGATAGAGAAAATCAATCAGCTAACACAGTTACTCAATCACAAGCTCAGGCACACCTACAAGGACAAATCCCAGATCAATCAAATGTCCCTAAGGTGCCTTTCAATCTACCTTTCGCTTATAAATAGAGAGCCACAGCTAAATCTTCAAATCCTAAGGACACAAGGCCTACTTCGTATAGTATTGTCTAACAACTCCAGCACACAAATGCTAAAATCTCCATGTTTGAGTTGCTTCGGATATCCCCAACTCATAGAGCCATTTTAGACAAAGCTCTGCTTGGATCCAATGTTCCTGATAACCTTGATTTAGACAGATTCCAGGCTATGGTTGGTCATCTTACGTCTCCACAATATATCTCCTTTTCAAAGGATGGTGATAACTCCTTGAGTCATCCACATAACTAGCCCTTGTATATTGAAGTCTTGATCCAAAACCGTCGTGCCAAATGTGTGTTGATAGACGGTGGCACTCGTCTAAATATTTGTTCTTATACCTTGATCACACAATTGGGATTTTTATAAATGACCATTGATCCTAGAAAGAAAATAACTATCAAAGCATATGATGAAGAAGAAAGATCCTCCAAGGGAACAATCATCCTGCCTATCAGAACAGGTCCTATCATCAGAGATACTATATGTCAAGTTCTTGATATATCTTTGGCTTACAACATCCTTCTAGGGAGACCCTGGATACATGAAATGAAAGCTATTCCTTCTACATACCATCAGTGCTTGAAATTTCCTTGTGACGGAGTAGAGGTAACCATTCCAGCTAGTGTGTCAACAACTTGCAATACCTTGAAAGAAAATGCAGATAAACTTGTTCCTAATAACAGAGAATCTTCCATTAAGCAAACAGATGTAGCATCCACATCTAAGATGGAAGATATTGCAAAAGAGGTCAACATCAAAGAAAATGGTAGGGGAGAATATACTATAGAGCCAGTCTTGTCTTTGACATCTCTCCCTATCTCGCCTAAGTCTTATGGGCAAGCTCTAAAATAGTCCAAACCAAAATCTAAGGAACCTCTTGAGGCATATAAAGGAAAATTTGTTGCAGAGAAAGTACCTAAACAAGAATTTGAGGAAGATGAAGTTGTGCTTGCATGGCTCTACAAAGATGAACCTGAATCCCAAGTTGTTCCACCTAGTGACTCTAAAGTATCGAAGGTTCCTTCTAAGTCATATGGCCCAGGGGATAAACTGATAGCTAAGATGGGATATAAAGGAAAAGGACCTCTAGGACTATAGGGTAAAGGTCTTTTGTCACCTCTTGAACATCGTGGTCAAGCCAACAAGAATACGATAGGTCTAGGATACATGAAGAAGCCTTTCTATCTTAGCAAGAACTCCCTACATGTTCTAGAACAAATTGAGCCTTCCATAGAAAATCAACTAAAAGGGGAAATAATTGAACAATTTGATAGTGATGATTCAGATGCCACTGATGAGATCATTCCTTATGAGCATTTTCCTAAAGAAATTAAAGACCTCCTTGATGCTGAACATGATCCAATCAAAATAATTAATGTAGTAGAAACACAAGAACCTACTATAAAGCAAGATATAGTTGCATCAGAAGAACCAACTGATCTCAAAGACAATCAAATAGACAAAGAGGAAGGTGGTAGTTATTATGAGATAGATTCTCATGAGTATGAATTCAAATCAGAATCTGAGGGTAACCCTTCTTGGGGTATTCATCCTAACTTTACTCATGTTCTTAGATTTCCTAGAGGCATAGATGAAGAATCTAATGACTATGAATGGGGAGCCATTCCATAAGAAGATGAGCTTATTATAGAGAAACATGTTGATGTTATTCACCAATATGCACCTAAACCCAATGTAAGTCTAGAGCGAAATGATGAACTTATCAAGTCTGATCCACCGATGGCTGAAGTGGACTATCACAATGACATTGAGCCTATTCATGAATTGAATTTTTTAAGTTGTAATATCACTTTTGAACTCGAGTGTCAGGTTAGGATCAATGATGACAGATCCATATCTGTAAACAATCTTTCCCAATCTTTCACCACTTTGACTATCCAACATCCTAAACTTCTTGATCAAACCTCCACAAACCCGAGCCATGGTATTTATACCTTCCCGAATGACTATGCCCTTTCTTGCTAGCTCAATGCAGTTGAGCCTATGAGGACTTCCATCAGTGAATTGACCGTTAGCATGATGGAGTCAGACATCAAGTATCTTAGTCAGAAAAATAAGAATAAGAATAAAAAGAAAAGGAGTTCTGAGGGTGAAAACCACTTTGTGGCAGTCTCAAAACCTACAAAAGTAAAAATAAAAGATGTATCCAAAGGTGAAAACCTCTCTGAGGCACCTAAGGATGAGATATTTGATATCCTTCTGAGTCATTTACAGAACAGATCTCTAGTTCTAATTGAGCCCACTCAGTCTATCAACTTGGGAACAGCAGAGGAACCACAGTTGATCCATGTAGCACAATCTTTATCAGAAGAAGAGAAGAAAAAATTTACAACCTTCCTCACAGAGAAGAAGATCAACTTTGCATGGAAATATTCAGATATGCCAGGGTTGGATCCTAATCTTATAATGCACCATTTACCTATAGCTCCTGGAGTAAAACTAGTTAAACAAAAATTAAGGAAGATGCATCCTCATGTTGCACTCTTGGTAAAAGTTGAATTAGAGAAACTACTAAAAGCCAGATTCAACTAAGTTATTGATTATTGTATCATCTTAAAATGGAAGCACTTCCATGTTAAGAGCATTTAGCCCTCTGAGTAAGTGGTTTAGGGTCATGATTGGCATCTTTGCATTCTCCCTTGTCTTCCACTTCTTCTCTGCACTTGATTTCTTCATTCTAGGTGAAATTAGGGTTAAGGTCTTAAGGACTTTCTTGATTCTCTCTCTTCCATGGCTCCATTTTCTAGGTAGGATTCAAAAATGAGACCCCCTAGTCCATCATCACATCATTCCAAGGATTTTCTATATGTTCCTGACACTAGGTCCTGTTCAAACATCAATTTCTAAGTTTCTAGCATCTCTGGGATCTCTGTTGCAGAACTTGACAAAGTTAGGGTCTGAGGTCAAAGTCAACCTTGACCCTGACTAGATCAAGGTTGACCTTGACCTTGACCTCTTCCCGCCAAGATTTCAAATTCTCATTTGTCGGTAATTTAGCTTTTGGGATAGTTATTTCCCGCCTCCAGGTCGGCTGTTTCGGGTTCTGAAATGGTAAATCCTTTAATTGTATTTAATCAAGGTATATTTTCTAAAGGTGAGGACCTAATTGGAATTTAATTCTCCAAGGTGGCCCATCTAGAGGAGTGTGCCCTAGATCACTATAAAAGGAGGCCTTCCCCTCTCATTTTCATCATCAAGTTTTGGCAATCAAGCTCTCAAGTTCTCAAGGTGATCAAGCAAGCATTCACTCAAGTATTCAAGTCTTCTTCTTCATCCTAGTTCTCCATTGAAGATCAAGGATTTAAGAATTCAATCTATTGAAGGGATTTGGCTCAAGCATTCAAGATCTATCATTCAAACCCTAGATCTAGTCATCATGCTGGTGTGATCTTCTTTCAAGATCCTTTGTTCATCTTCAAGATCCATATCATTGTTTCCTCAAGGTGGATTTCAAGCATACAATCATGGAGGTTTTATCATGTTATGTTCAAGCTTTCATATCAATATATTTGATTACATTCCAAATACATTAGCATATCTTTTGAATTGCATAGCTTCATTGTTAGATTCATTTCTACTACTTGCTAGCATTCTCCTATTTCAATTTCAATATTAAGGTTGATTCCAAACTGGGGTTTGACCAAGGCAAACCCCCCAAACAAACAACAAAACCATTTTTCTTGTAGGCACAGGTGTGAAATCTCAGATTTGAGAGTGAATTTGTATATCCTTTTCGGCAATCTTTCAGGATCTATGAACAGAATCGGAATCGGACTTCAAATAAATAATGTGGTCTTTGATCTTTTAAAAGGTCAAAGTCTACCTAATCTCATCTCAGAAAAAGATTTCTGGGTTTTGTAGATCTCGCAGTTTTGGTGTAATGCTATGTGCATCAACTATTTTTGAGATTGTTTGACAGGGTTTTCAGCCGATTCTTTTTCAGAGGTAAGTACCTTTATCTCTTCATTTCAAAATTAGTCATCTATATTTACTTTCTATATCAATACAATTTCATGTAAGTGTAAAATATTGGCTTTGGGGCCTCTTTTATGTGCAAAACATTGTTCTAGGACCCCATACACTATTTTATCCTTTACAATTATGCAGAATGGATCTCTAATATTGTACCTATTTCAAAACTAGATAAATCAATCAGAGTGTGTACTGACTTTAGAGATGTAAATAGAGCATGCCCTAAGGATGATTTTCCACTACCTAACATTGATATGATAGTGGACATGACTACGGGCTTTGAGATGTATTCTTTAATGGATGGTTTTTCTAGATATAATCAAATAAAAATTGCTCCAGAGGATCAAGAGAAAATTGCTTTCACATGTGCATGGGGTACCTTCTACTGGAATGTCATGCCATTTGGGCTTAAGAATGCCAGTGCTACATATCAGAGAGCTATGACATCTATTTTTCATGACATGATGCAGAGGACTATGGAGGATTATGTTGATGATACTTTAGCAAAATCTATGATTAGAACTGAACATCTAAATGACTTGAGCAAGATACTAGATAGAATGGAAAAATTTAGTCTTAGACTAAATCCTAAGAAGTGTGCTTTCGGTATCACTTCTGGAAAGCTCTTAGGATACATAGTCTCAAAGAAAGGCATTGAAGTTGATCCAGCTAAATTAAAGGCTATCATGGAGATGCAACCTCCCAAAAACATCAGTCAAATGAGGACATTGCAAGGAAGAGTTCAATCTATCAGATGCTTCATATCTCAGCTAGCAGACATATCACAACATTTTACAAAAACATTACATAAAGGTGTGACATTTGTGTGGAATGAAGAATGTGAGAACAACTTTAACCATATCAGGAAGTATCTATCAAATCCTCCTATCTTGATGCCTCCCATTCAAGGGAAGCCTTTGATCTTACATGTCTCCACTACAGATACATCACTAGGGGCATTGCTTGCACAACATGATGACAACAAAAAGGAAAGAGCTATATACTGTATCAGTATGACATTGGTCGCATATGAAAAGAATTATTCTATGATTGAGAAGGCTTGTCTAGCTATGATCTTTGCATCATAGAAATTGAGACATTACATATTGGCACATACCACACATTTGGTAGCTAAGATTGATCCACTAAAATACCTACTCAGCAAAGCTGCCCTCACGGGTAGATTAGCCAAATGGGTCATGCTCTTAAGTGAATTTGACATTGAATATGTTGAAAGAAAAGCTATAAAAGGACAAGTTATTTCTGATCAATTAGCAGATGCACCTATGATTGATGATACACCAATGCAAATGGAATTTCTAGATTCCTCTATCATGACTCTTTCTTCTAGAGAATGGAAGTTGTTCTTTGATGGCTCCTATACACATATTGGATCATGAGCAGGCATATTAATTATAACTCCTTAAGGATACTCCATACCCAAAGCATTCAGATTAAATTTCCCTTGCATGAACAATATTACAGAATATGAAGCCCTTCTTAATGGCATGAAACTAGCAATTAAGTGGAGAGTGACAGAGATACACATTCATGGAGACTCTCAACTTGTTATCCATCAATTCAATGATGTGTACCAGACTAAAGATGAAAAGCTTATTCCATACAAAAGAATGGTAGATGATCTAAAGAAGTATTTAATATCTATCACATTTGAGCAAATACCTAGAAAAGAGAATAAGGCCGTTGATGCAATGGAAATGTTGTCTACTCTATTATAGCAGCTTGAACATGAGCTACGCTATGAGTTCCTAGTGGAAGCACTATCTTATCCTACATATGACTCCCCTGAAACCTACATGATTTGCATCATTGTAGGTCATGATTCATCCAGATATAAAAACCTATTCTCCTATCTCAAAGACCAAATCATTCTTGATACCTTTAACTAACATGAAAAGAGATACCTTATACGTAATGCCTCCCAATATGTCATCATTGGTCATGATCTGTACAAATGATGTCTAGATGGTATGCTCCTTAGATGTTTGGAATGGGAAGAGTCTCAACATGTGTTAGAGGAAGTCCATGATGGTATTTGTGGGTCACACTCAAACGGTTTAACACTAGCTCGAAAACTTATTAGGGCTGGGTACTATTGGCCTGAAATGGAGAAAGAGTCTATCAAGTTTGCTAAGAACTGTCAAAAGTGCCAAGTGCATGGAAACTTAATTCTTGCTCCAGGGAGAGATCTAATTCCCTTTACTACACAATGGCCTTTTCACCAATGGGAATTTGATCTTATAGGAGCTATACATCCTCATTCTTCTAATGGACATACCCATATAATCATAGCTACAGATTATTTTACAAAATGTGTAGAAGCAGTCCCTTTGACAAAAGCAACTAGAAAACAAATGTCTATGTTCATCTTGAACTATATCATATGCAGATATGGGACCTCATTCCATAATTATAGATAATGGTGGAGAATTCAAGAACAACGATCTAGATGATTTATGTGCTAAATTCAAGATTACCCAACATTAGTAATCTATCTACTATCCTCAAGGGAATGGACAAGCAGAGGCTTCTAACAAGAATCAATTGAAAATCTTGCACCGTATAATTAATAAAATAGTAAGAGACTGGCATCTCATGATCAATCTAGCTCTCTAGACCTATAGAACAAGTATCAGAATGCCCACTGGGGCTACACCTTTCTCTTTAGTTTATGGTTCTAAAGCGATACTGCTTATTGAGGTTGAAATCCCATCACTAAGAATCAGAATGCACGGTCTAGTAACTGATGATGACTACAGAGTGTCTAGGTTGCAAGAACTTGAACTACTAGATGAGCGCAAACAAGCAGCATATGATCATCTTAGAGTGTATCAGAAAAGAATGTCTAGAGGTTACAACAAGAAAGTTAGACACAGAGAATTTTAGGTTGGGGATCTAGTCTTGAGAGAGAATCCTAAAAATCAATCACTTCAAGAATGCAAGGGGAAGTTTGAACCCAATTGGCTAGGTCCCTTTGTAATCACTGCTACTTTTGGCTCTAGTGCCTATCAACTCTCAATGACTTAAGGAGAACAACTCTGAGAACCAATCAACGTTCTCCATCTAAAGAAATTCTACGCCTAAGGCATTCAGTCTATGGTAAAATGTCCTGAAAAATCTTTAAAATTGGAAAAAGTCCTGAAAAAATGAACATCTTGGTGAAAACCTAACAATGGGCACCTTGATGATTCACAAAAAAATTTAAAAATATCAAAAGTACACAAAAATTGAAAAAATGAAAAATACAAAAAAATGAGAAAAAGAAAAAGTGCCTTGGTGAAAACCTGGAAACAGGCGCCTTGGTAGAAAAAATAGAAGCTCTACCAAGATGGTGAAAACCTGGCAAATGGGCACCACTTGTTTCAAAACACTCCATCTATCAATGCAATCTTGGTCTTTCCCAGCTTTCAGTCTTGCTTTAGTTTGTACATATTCCCCGGTTTGTTTCTGTATTCCTATTTTCAATAAGTTGGTATGTACACCAATCAGCTAAAGCGTCTGTATCCTATCAATGTTCAAACTTGGGGGCAATCAAAGTCATATCCTATGGCCTCCAATGTATCTTAGACATATCATATCCAATCAGAGTCCTTTGAAGCTTCATCCGAGTCTATCTGTCTATCTCCTCTCTAGAAAGGATTTTGCATCTACAACAACGCAATCAAACACAAACATCAACACAAACTAAAAACAATCTATGCTTTTTACATGCTTATATCTCCTTGTATGCTTACCGATTCACATTGAGATTTTTTCATATTAGGTTCCCTTGACCTCTTTGATGATGTCCTTTATAGGATTTAGAGAGTGATGACTGGAGGCATAATCTTTTCTTTGTCTTCTGCTTGTATGTGCAAATCTAACAACTTTGGAAATTCTAGATTGAAATGGTGTCCGACTGTAAGAGCCTCAATCTTGAATTGGATGGCCATGTGTACCTCAACCATTGATACCCAAAAAAATCAAGGAAGTTTGATCTCACTATTATCTTTTTGAGTGAGTTCTTTCTCCTATTGTGAAATGTGATCTTACCTAAGGATGTGAATGATAAAGGGTCACTACAGATAATTCACGTTGGATTTAGAATGATCTCTTGACTGTTTGATGTGTTTGTAATGCAAGGCGTATTCTGGTCATCATGACATCTATGTTTTGATGCTTATACAAATTTCTATATCAAAATGGACATGATATTCAGGTCATCATGGCATTTGTGCCTTGGTGCTTATATCTAATCCGACATTTTGAAAATAAAATCAATATTCATATGTCCATGATTTCCTAACCAGTGGATGTTGTATTGATCCTTGCGTATACAAATCGATATTCATATGTCTATGGTTTCCTAACTAGTGGGAATTGTATTGATATATCCGGTTACCTAAAAATTCAATGATGAAATCAACCGACACATGATCAGTGACTAGGTCCTAGGTCTTAGATTGCATTTTATTTTACATGTTTTTTTTGCATTTTACATGTTTGCATGATCTCACAAATGGCTACATAAACTTCAATGCTTAAACGATTCTTCTATCACCTCTTCAAATCTCACAAGAGCTGACACTTAACTCGAAGTTCTCTTCATGGAATCACAAGTAGTTATCCTCCTGGGTTAAACATCCTTTTGACATAAGACTGAGTACTTGTCTTCATCAATTCCTGCAAAACATATCATGTGTATCATTGCATTTACATTTCATATCATCACCATCTGTTGCATTACAATACATCCATATGCATAAGAATAAATCATACATACATCTTTTCATAATCAAAAAACATTTGCATTACATCCATACATATGAAAGAAATCATTGCATTGCATATATCCATACATACATTCTACACTACTCATAGCATAAGCATCATATGATATCATCATAACTCAAAAACATGACAACTACAATTGAATTCATAACCAAAATATTGATCTCATATATATATCAAAAATCTTGAACTAGTCAAGGGTACACTACTGGCATAGTATACAAAAGAATGAGCTCATATGAGCCATCAAAGTCAGAACAATATCAACATCAAGAGATCAAAAATATCAGAACAAATAGATAGATCAGCTGTCAGCCTGATCCTCTACATCTAGCAGAGGTGGAGGTGGTGCATCTGGTACTACCTCTACTCTAGGTGCTCTGGATCCTTCTAATGCCAACATATACTGAGAGTATGTAGGGACTCTTTGTGTAGCAAGAACAACAGTGTAATATGTGGACACATAGTAAGCTACCCATGCGGTCTAATGAATCACCTCTACCTGTAATCTCTACACCTCTGCATGAAGCTCGGTGCGCTATCTATTTGCCTCTGAATATCTCTCCTCCCACCAAGCACTATGAACCTTTAGTTCCCTAACCTGTAATCTGAGTCATCTGATAGTCTCCTGTGGAGTAAGAGGAATAGTAGGATCAGCATAAGCTGCTGGCATCTCAGTATCTGGGGCAATCTGCTCTGTGGTCTCTACTCTCTACACCTTATGACATCTAACCTCTACACCCAGATCAAACCTAGTATCCTCCTGTATTGGATCAGTACAACCACCCACAACCTGCTCAGCTACAAGTGCCTTCTCAGCTAAACCAACACTCCCTAAAGTACTGCCCTCTCCCCTAGTCTATCTTTAAGAACCTATAGATCTACCTGCTATGGAACTAGTGGGACAAGGGGGCCTCATCTATCCTGATGGTCTTTGTAGAGGAGCCATCACTCTCAATCTTGGAGGTGTGGGGTGTATAATAGGAATCTGTGTGGGTCTGGGACCCTATCTCATCGGTGCTCTGATAACATCCATAGCCTCCTCCATGGAGGGTATCAGCTTTGTAGGATCTGAGAACCTATGGGTAGGATGGTCTACAAGCTAGGTAATGAATCCATCTGTAACTCCAGCATCAAGTACCTCTGGTTTGTACTCCCAATCTCTACCAATGATGCCACTGTACTCTTGTGAACACAAAGCATAAGAAAGCCTCATGGTCCATCCAAGTCCAAGCTCACGAGCTATCTGAGCATAAGTGACATAATCCTCTAGTGCATCCTACACTCATCCATATTGCCACCACACCCTTCTGATAATGAATCTCTCTAAAGTGGAGGATGACCTCCCGATCAGCACATGACTCTGAAAGAAGAAACTAAACTACTCACATACAGTAGGTCAGGGCTCAATATCTACATATGGCCTCCATCGAACAAAAGTCATATCATCAAGGCATCACCTCTAGTACTCAGTGTGACCCATCCACCCCTGTATGACATACCCAGCATATATATATATATCATAGGCTCCTGTGGCTGCCTCTGTGAGGTACATACTCATCTCAACATGGGGATATGCTCCCAAGCCCAGATCTATAATACTAAAGCTCCAGGTACAAATGACTTGCTCTCCTAATACACTACCTCATGCATCTCAAAGAACATATGGGCCAAAAGACACTGACCCCAAGCCAACTCAAAGGGAGTCACCATTAGACGTGCAACCGTCGGGGCCCAGCCCATCAATAGACCATTCTACTAACGGTCAAACTTGATAATCCCTCCTATCATCCTGGCAATAATACACTCTAGCCAGTGCGTCTGTCCATAACATTGTACTAAGGTCTCCCAAGAAATAGAGGCAGCCATTTGGGTATCATCTCCAAAGAGACGTCTAAATGCTAATAAACCTAAGTTCCCTGAACTCACATACTTTGGACAACGTCATGCATGGAATGGAATGCGCAGTATTTGGTACACATCCTCTGGGGTCATAGTAATCTCCCCCATCGGTAAATGGAAGGTCTACATCTCTGAATGAAATCTCTCTATCAAAGTAGTCAAAAGTCTGTGATTTACCCTAATCTCGGGTAAATGTATGAGATACTCCAAGCCACAGGATGCAAGGTGTACCCTCATTGGGTCAGGTAGTGACACACATAGTCTCCAAGTGGCTGGATGTGAAATGTGTACATGAACATCTAAATATATGACCTACACATCACAAAAATAGGGAATCCTATCAGTACTTTGGTTATAGAACAGGTTACAAGGGCAAGAATTGAGCAGTTCGTTATTTCAAGAGGTAGGTTAAAAGGTCAACAATCAGGCTCAAAGATCAAGAAATTCAAACATTTGACCTAGCAATGAGTTTTAGGCTCACTATTTTTCGTATGACACTTTAGACTAGCATTGAAAGTTGTACGAGTTTCTACATCATTCCATACAACACATCATAGTGATACAACACTATATCCCTCATCGTACAAGTTATGAGGGACCAGATGAAATGTCATACGACTCTTGGGTCCCTCTAATACGAGTCTTAGGGGTTAATGAAATGAAAACCTATCTACAGTTCAAAAGTCATATGAGTCTCGCTGGAGAGTCGTATGAGTTTCGATGCATTCAAAAATTCAAATTTTAAAAAGCATACGAAAAATGCTAAAAAGGCTATAAATCATGGAAAATTTGACTTTTCAGAGAAGCAAAGAGGTCCACCTACCGGATGTCCGTACTGCCGAGGTCTCTGGTGTCTCTAGCTGCATTCAAATCGATGCAAACTCACAGATACCTTTGGTTCTACCATTTTCTTGCTCAGAGGGCTCCACAAGATTTCTAAAGTCAAAAGGTTGAAATGAATTGAAAATGACCCTTCCGGTCTTTATATAGCTTTTGACCTAATTTTCAAAAGTGCTCTATTTTTTACAAAAATTGCACCCCTGGCTAATTTCGACGTTCTGAACCCATTTTCAGGATCAAAATCAAAATCTAAGATCATTTACTATGTCAAAATTGTGATTTAAATTTTTTGGACCTAGGACGGTCTACTGCTTGCATAATCAACCTTCAATCATCACAAAAATCTAGTATTCAACTTAACTGACTATCTTACATCAAACTATCAAAATTTCAACTCGGTCAACTATGGTCAACTCATGGTTTAACCTAGTCAAACTTGGTCTATTGGACCTCCAAACGATGCAGAATGCGTTCTCGAACATGTTTAACCACTTCTCAAATCAATTAACATGCTTCTAAACTATCAACGCTGACTTTTCTTGTCAAATTTCAATTTTAATCCCGAAGGGGGCATGGTATTACACATCATTCAAAGTCTATAATCTAAACTTGAAATCAATTTTTTCCTCAGTAATCAAGACAACAACCACATCTAGTTGTTGATTCATCAAAAAGACCTCATCACTTGGGGACAATCAATCATCACTTAGGGCATATCAAATTCATCGAGATCCATATCAATCTGGTATTCTCTTAATCTTGTAAACTGTATCAGTCTTTCGTAACCATCAGTTCATTAGTGTTATTTCCTTGGTTCTTCATAACTGAAGGGTTTAGATGTGATACCAATGTGATTCTTATCGACAATCGGGTCTAGAATCGGTCACTCACTTCTTCACAATCATAAGGTTCAGAATCAGGCATTTTGACACTTCTTCGCAATCATCAGTTCATTGCTATTATAGTTAACATTATCTTTGGTCATTCAAGACCTAATATCTTCGAATCTTTCAATCAGTTTATGTCTCATATCACAATTTTTGTTTCATATCAATTTCAATTTCAAACATCAGTTTCAACATCATACACAGACTGTCTTTGAACCACTGTGCTTCGCATAGCAATTCAAAGAGGGGCAAAATGTAATACCCCAAAAATGGGCTATAGGTTCATTAACCTCCTATATCGACACATCAAATGAAATTGACATCAAAGTCCTAACCTAAGGCACATCGGCACATTATCAAATCTTAATTGATCATCCTAAATTCTGCATAGGGGAATATTCCTTATTCCTATTTATCTTAATTATCTTTAATTTAATGATTATTTGGCGATAAATCCTATTTATCCTAAAGTTTGATTAATTGAATATTCTGAATATTTAATTAATTAGATTTAATACTGCCACTTAATTATTTAATTAGATTTAATTATATTTATTCCTAAATTGTATTATTTTCTGACAATAAATCAAATATCCTATAACTAATTGATTTAATTAATGTCAATTGTCAAATTTAATAATATAGTTTTTGAATAAAAGTTTGATTTAATAATTGATTAACCCATAAATCAATTGTTTTATTATTAAAATCAGTTAAGTTGAGGATTAATCACTTTATTTATTTAATTAATTCATAATTAATTATGCACATCCAAAAAGCAGTTGAACTTTAAATCAGAAAATCAATTCAAGTTGTTTTAAAAATAAACTCAACTCTCTTTTGAGTTGAAAGTTGATCTCAACTTCTGATTTAAATCAAAAAGTTGATTTACATGATTTTGTGAGTTAATCTATCTCTAAATTCTTGATAACTCAAAAATCAACCTGAGTTTATCAAGAGTGATTTATGGCTTTTTCCATGCACCTCCAAAGTCTTGGATTTCTATAAATTAAGGCCTCAGCTCTTCATTCTGGATCCATCCATGAATTGCATCCTCACGCTGATGAATTGGTGATCGAAGAATCAATCTTTGTGAATCAAAGCTATTGTGAGATTTTCATTATTTTTGAGTATTCATATCATTTAGCATATCATTGTTAGATTAATTGCATGTCATATCATTTTCTCATATAGAATAGATTCATATCAATTTGTTTCATCTTATTGCATAGAAAATCCAAAAAAATAGATTAATTTACATTTATCTCATATCTAGATTGTGCATTCAAATCCTTCGTTTAGGTGTTGCATTGTCACTGATCTCGGTCTAATCTAAGAATACCATACTTGCACCTACTAGAAGGCAATAAATCACCTGGTTAGATTAGTTTCCATTTCACTGCATGATTTTGATTTTAACTAACCTCTAATGTTTTACTGAAGTGTTGTGTCTATAGCTAGGTACAAAATTCACACACACACTAGTTGTTTATTTTGTATATATGCATGTATAAATATAAGACGTGCCCATTGTAATTGGTATGGAAGTTGAAATAGAGTTGTGATAAGCAAAGCATAAGTGTGTGAAGATAGTACAAGATGTATTAGAGCTTTGCTAGAGGTCAAAGCATCAGCACATCAAAGGAATTGATCTGACAAGAAGTGTCACAGTGACAGTTCATCCAGTAGATATAGTGTGTATTTGAGATCAAAAGGTTGTAGCCTTCACCACTTGAGCAGTGAGCTCTAGGATAGTGTGTCCACTCCCCTAATAGGGATTATTGTAAAAGACTCCTAATAGGGTCCGACCCTTAACAAGGTCTACTGTACTTAAAGCATTGTAAAGCAACTCCTAACAGGGTTAAGGATCTTCTAACAAGGATCACAAAACACTAGTGTAGAATATTAGTGGGTGTCAATTCCCACCAGGGTTTTTACCTATTTGGGTTTCCCTATAACCATATTGGTGTCATGTGTTGATTTCATGTTTCATGTTTATGTGAATGTTTATTTCAGTTCTTAAGCATTCAAGTTCAGTTTAAATATTAACGTTAAAAGTTAAAATACAGTGAACACTGATTCACCCCCCCTCTCAATGTTCCCATTCCTAATAGATCCAATCACTAATACACCACAAAACATGTTTGAAGGCACTACATGGGCTGACTATACCTTGTAGGAAGATTCACAATTTGCAGAGAATGTTTTTGTTTATTGAATGAATACCATTTGAAAATGGCTCTTTACACACACCAACTCCACATCCCCCCTCCACTCATGTGGATCAACACTAATAAAGGCTTCTAACCAACTAAAGACTGACTGCAACCATTAACTAATTGTCTAACTATCCCCCAATTAGTAAGCATGCCATTAAATGATCATGCAATTAGTAAATCTATAATGCTCTAGCTTCATGAGATCCAACAATAAATAAAAATGCAAGGATCTAGCAATAATGCCCTAGTTTTAATCACGGGTCCTCAAAGATCCAAACAAGTAAAATACACTAAAGCATTATAATCATCAATGGAATCAAATAATGAGGACCCGTGTTTAACACTAGGGAATTATTGTTGGATCCTTGTATTTTTATTATCTGCTTGTTGTGATGACCTAGGGCATCAATGATTAACTATTACTTGTTTTCAATTCATCACATGATTGACTATCGGGCTAGGGCATCATTATTTGCTTCCATTGATAATTATTTACTATACTTGATTGCTCAATGTCATGGGCCTATGACTTTTTCTTCCTTCTATATATATCATTGCTTGATTTAATTTGGTTATTGACACAACATTATAATTATTGTTGTTGTATTTTACTTGTTTGGATCTGAGGACCCGTGTTTAACACTAGGGCATTATTGTTGGATCCTTTCATTTTTATTATCTACTTGTTGTGATGATCTAGGGCATCAATGATTAACTATTACTTATTTTCAATTAATCGCATGATTAACTATCGGGATAGGGCATCATTATTTGTGTCCATTGATGATTATTTATTGTACTTGATTGCTCAAGGTCGTAGACCTATGATTGTTTCTTCCTTCTATATATATCATTTCTCGATTTGATTTGGTTATTGACACAACATTATAATGCTCACAATTGTATTTTACTTGTTTGGATCTTTGAGGACTTGTGTTTAACACTAGTGCATTATTGTTGGATCCTTGCATTTTTATTATCTACTTGTTGTGATGACCTAGGGCATCAATGATTAACTATTACTTGTTTTCAATTCATCGCATGATTCACTCTTAGGCTAGGGCATCATTATTTTCTTCCATTGATGATTATTTACTGTGCTTGATTTCTCAAGGCCGCAGGCCTATGACTATTTCTTCCTTTTGTATGTATCTTTGCTTGATTTGATTTGGTTATTGACACATCATTATAATGCTCACTATTGTATTTTACTTGTTTGGATCTTTGAGGACCTGTGTTTAACACTAGGGCATTATTGTTGGATCCTTGCATTTTTATTTTCTTGTTGTGATGACCTAGGGCTTCAATGATTAACTATTACTTGTTTTTAATTCATCACATGATTAACTATCGGGCTAGGGCATCATTATTTACTTCCATTGATGATTATTTACTGTACTTGATTGCTCAAGGCCACTGGCCTGTGACTGTTTCTTCCTTCAGTATATATCACTTCTTGATTTGATCTGGTTATTGACACAACATTATAATGCTCACTGTTGTATTTTACTTGTTTGGATCTTTGAGGACTCATGTTTAATACTAGGGCATTATTACTGGATCCTTGCATTTTTATTATTTGCTTGTTGTGATGACTTAGGGAATCAATGATTAACTATTACTTGTTTTTAATTCATTGCATGATTCACTATCAGGCTAGGGCATCATTATTTGCTTCCATTGATAATTATTTACTGTACTTGATTACTCAAGGCCACAGGCCTATGACTGTTTCTTACTTCGGTATATATCATTGCTTGATTTGATTTGGTTATTGACACAAGATTATAATGCTCACTGCTATATTTTACTTGTTTGGATCTTTGAGGACCCGTGTTTAACACTAGTGCATTATTGTTGGATCCTTGCATTTTTATCATCTGCTTGTTGTGATGACATAGGGCATCAATGATTAACTATTACTTGTTTTCAATTCATCACATGACTCAGTATCAGGATAGGGCATCATTATTTTCTTCCATTGATGATTATTTATTGTACTTGATTTCTCAAGGCCACGGGCCTGTGACTATTTCTTCCTTCTGTATATATCATTACTTGATTTGATTTGGTTATTGAGACAACATTATAATGGCCACTATTTTATTTTACTTGTTTGGATCTTTGAGGACCCATGTTTAACACTAGGGCATTATTGTTGGATCCTTGCATTTGTATTATCTGCTTGTTGTGATGACCTAGGGCATCAATGATTAACTATTACTTGTTTTCAATTCATTGTATGATTCACTATCGACTCATTTTTAATGTACAAATATTCCAATCCTTAGTGAGTAGACATTATGAATGTCGCTAAGCCTTACTTTTAGTTCATCATAAGGATTGGTACTCACTAAGAACAAGACATGAAAGTATCCAAGTCTATGCATCGTATTTTCTTCCAAGGCAATGTGCATAGACTTGGCTACTTTCATGTCCACTATGATGCATAGAATCCAACCTCAATGCTAAGAATCTTGAATAACCTCTTCCCATTATCATATTCAATAAGGACAAACTCCTATAGTTGATTGTGAGACACTGAACCCTTCCCACTATTAGCCCATTTTCATGTCATAGAAAAAATCTATTGAAAATGGTCTTCATTCCTATAAAATCTTTGAAATTTTCCATATCCTGTGTCAAGGTATGAAGAAATAGGGTTTATCCATGCTAGGGTTTCAAAAAAAAAAATTAAGTCCATAAAACCCCATCCCTTTTCTATGTCCTCATTACTTTTTTGGGTCACTTAAGTTATTTTTCGTGCATGTCTTAAGTTATCATCAAGTGAGGCCAAGTTTTTCAAGTCATAAAAACCTGATGATGCCTCTTAATTTTTTTTCCTAAGTCCTAATGTTTTAAAAGTGTTATGGCTTTCAGGCTCAGTTAGTATGCAAATGCAAAACCCAACGGCCATTTGATGATTCAACAAAAAGGGTAAAGGGATTAACTATTTTGGCTTCTCTCTTAATCTCCAAGTCCCAGGCAGTTAGTTGTTTTCATTCAATGACTTGGCAATTAAAGATTTCCCCAAGTCTCCCAAATGTCTAGCAGTGATGCCTTAACCTTTAGAAATCTGGTGCGGTGGTTTTCTCTGAATCTCACAAGGTAATAGTTAAGTCAAGGATCATTTAGAGATCAAGTGACAAAGGAAGTAAGTTTTAAGAGAGGCAGTTATCTCTGAATCTTGTAAACTCACGGCTAAGTCAAAAAAACATTTGGAGATTAAGCGACAACCATAGATGATGGAAAAGATCAAGGGCTATCACTAGATCTCATGATAGGACTATGGTTAGAGCTCACATCCAACGAATATGAGAAAGCATGTGTCACTCAATCTCATGAACTAACCATGGTCAAGACAAGTATTCAGAGATTGTGAGATAACAGTTAGTCCCCAGTTTGCCAGATAAAGTAACAGTTAGTAAGAGGTGCTTGCAACTTGGAGAAAATGGTAAAGACATTGCAGGTTAGTGTTGATCAGACAATGGGTGTGAAGCCTTAATGGGAACATGCTCAGTTGATAGTGATCATGGGATCACACTGACCATTAGATCTTCCAGTCGGTAGGGGTTCTGTCAGTGGGGCTAGAGGTTGGAGTAAGAGTAAAGAGCGGTCAGATTTGATGGTAGTCATGTTACTACAAAGGAAATATGCTTGATGGTTAGTGATTGTGGGATCATGACTAATTTCCACTTGTCTACAGTTTTTAGTAGGACCACATAGTTTGAAATATTCAGATAAACCACCTGATTAAGGTTATTCTGGTAGTTAGTATCAAGCGGGCCTAGTTAGTAAACGATGTAAAGTTTGGTTAAAGCCTGAGAAAGATCTATAGTGGGCATGATGCCTCAAATGAAAAGTAACCAACCTTTATTAATCATGGGATTGCAACAACCATCTGATCTTTGTAAAGAAAGACAAATAAAAGGTGGGTCCTCAGTGCCAGGTGTTGCTGATGTGTTTTCTTTTGATTGGTCACTGAGGGAAATGATGTAGAAAATAAAGTGTTAAGTCAATCATAGGTTTTATTTGATTTTCATGAACCACATGATGTGTCAAGAAATCCAAGGATCAATGGCTATGTTTTAAATTTTGTTGATTAACCATTGTGGCCAGTTTTTTGAATTATTTAAGGGTTTTTCTAGCAAGATTGAATCGGTAAGCTAGAAATGATAGGTCAAATCTGATTATGTTTTGTTCCAGGGCTGAAGCAATTGAGAATTGAATACTCCTACTGATCTGATCATATCTGATTGTTTTAAAAAGAGAATAACTACATTAAAGGATTAGTTATTAATTGCAAGGGTGGTCGATCTACCAAGTAATGATCACGTAAGCTTCCAAAGAGAGTTTTCCTGTCCTTGTGGCTTGCCAGTAGGGTTTTGGCTTTAATTGAAGATTAGATTAGATCATTTTGCTCTAGATTTTCTAGCATGTCTTTTCTGTAGTAAATTGTCTGATTTTTGCAAGTGTTTGTTGTTGTTGGAAACCCTAATATTTCCCTAAGCCATCTGAAGCTTTTTGCATCCTGATTCTTCCAGGATTCCAAGATGGCTAGTGAGTGATATATATAATTAGTAGTATTTGTAAAGGGATGGTGAAATTAGCAACTAAATAGAGAGAATTTTGATCTACAGTTTTGTTCTGGCATTCTGCCATTTTCAATGTACTGATACTGAAATTTTTTAATGAAAATACATTGGAATTCCATCTTATATTTGTGAATGTCTTCTTGATATGATCTTGAGTTCTTATATGTTAATATTGCAAAGCAATTTAATGAATCAGAGCGAGGTGAGATCTGGATCTAGGTTTGCGAATCTATATTTGAAGGTTCCTTCTTGCGAAGCCCTAGTTGAATTGAAGTGGGGTGGCATATTGTGATCTAACCTACAATTGTAGAGGGTTTTCAAGATGGTTTGTGGGAGGTGAGATGCGAATCTAGGATTGGCAGACATGTTGAGACAACTTTCTGCTAGAGTAGAAGCTGTTGAAATAGGCTAGAGAAGAGGAAGACATCTTGAAGATGTTAGTGATGATGAAATTGAGGTGGAACAAGGTGATGTAGAATCTACACCTATGAATGCTAGTGAGGTAAGATCATTTCATGGTTTGACAAGTTTTTACCAAAAGTTCATAAGGAATTTTAGTTCAATTTGTAATGCTATGATTGAGACTATGAGAGGAGAAAAAAGAGAATTCAAGTGGACACATGCAGCTAATAAAAGTTTTGAGACTCTGAAGCAGAAGGTTATTGAATTGCCTATTTTGGCAGTGCTTGATTTCAATAAGGTATTTCAAGTGGAATGTGATGCAAGTGGAAGTGCAATTGGAGCTATGTTGAGTCAAGAAGGTAAACCTATTGCTTTCTTTAGTGAAAAGTTGTGTTAGCGGTTTTTCTTGTATCCCTCAACTCTAAAAGAGAAACATGAAGACTAGACCTGGGGATTTTTGTCCAGCAACACAAATCTACTTGTTCATACAAACTGAGGGGCAAGAAAAGACTAATTAATGAGGATTTGATCCTCCTTCTGCTTCGAGTTCCACACACTCAGGCGGGTGCACCTAAAACATGATAAGATCTGCATACATATAACTCACTAGCTAAAACCCTTTATGCAGACATGAAAATCGGTGGATAATTCTTAGACTTATAAAACATGGGAGTCCAACTCAACCAATCTTATACAGGATCCCACCTGTATGATCTGCTAAGAACTAGAAAAATGGCCAATGTGATAACAAGGATAAACTCCTTCTTCTCTTCAAACCCGGAGGCTCAGGCAGGCTAACCTAATGATTCACTCTTCAAGGAATCGATAAATGAATTGTACTTCTTGAATACAATCAAACATGAATGTGCATAACAATAGGAAAGTAAAATGATTTGTAATTAATGTTTGATGATGAAAACTGTAGGACAAGCAAAAGACCAGTGCCTTATCTATTGGGCATCAGAGTCAAACAACCATGCATTCCCAGAAAAATTTAACTCCAAACTCAAAGAAACCAAGTGAAGTGCCTTACAAATCACTCTTCTCATTCCAGTTCCTAGACATCAAATTCATGTATAAATCTTAAATTCTCAAAGCCTACACTCAAGATTGACTCTCTCCTTGAAAGAAACTTGAAAACAAGATCACAGCTACCTTATAACCAGTGCATCAAAATGCCTTACAAACTGATACACAAGAACTAAGACCAAATACACGAAGACATTAACCAGAACTGAATAGGGATTCCATTGTTTTTCTATTAAAATTCCTCTGGTTCAACATATTTACATGACAAAGAAACACAGAGAAAATAAGAAAAAAGGCCTGAATCTTGTCTAGCAGCATAAATTTTCAACCTCCTTGTTACAATGAGAAAAATCCAAGATATAGCAATTGAGAGTCCATTCCCAAAACCAACTGACAGCTGTCCCTCTTGCATAAAAATATCTTCAACATTCCTCATCTCCCTGCAACTGATTCCCAAGCTGATCCACATTCTGCAAAAACTTCCAATCTGATCTGCAACCGATCTTGATTCCCGGATTTCAAACCTGAACTGCTCTTATCAACTGCTTTGAAACTAAAAATAGTCATCACCATTGGAATCCTTATTCCGAGACCTTTCCGGAAACATATAACACTTATATGTTTTGTTAAAAAATGAATTTCCAGGCCCCTTTTCTGTGAACAACTTATCTTTTAAATTTTTGAATTTATGCCCTATAGTCTAAACTATATCATTTCATAAATTCAGCTTTAATTTGCAATTTTATATCATTTTTTGCATATACCGACATAATGCACCAGAAAGTGCCACTTGTCACCATCTTATTGCATGCTCGGAAAAACCTCAAGTTAACCCACTGATTAAGAGAACTGGTGAATGACATGTATCTCCAAATCTCTGAATCCTTCTTTGACCATGGTTATCATTTGGAGAATGGGCGACTGAGTGTATTCTCTAGTTCTCTGAATCATTTTCACTAACTGTCAAGTATTTGGAGAACTAGAGACTAAGCATTCTCCAATTCTCTGAATGTTATCTCATAACCACTAGCCATTTGGAGAATTGGAGACTAAGCATTCTCCAATTCTCTGAATGTTTATGACTTAACCGCCAGCATTTGGAGAACTAGAGATTAAACATTCTCCAATTCTCTGAATGTTATCTCCTTAACCCCTAGCATTTGGAGAATTGGAGACTAAGCATTCTCCAATTCTCTGAATGTTTATGACTTAACCGTCAGCATTTGGAGAACTAGAGATTAAGCATTCTCCAATTCTCTGAATTTTATCTCATTAACCATTAGCATTTGGAGAATTGGAGACTAAGCATTCTCCAATTCTCTGAATGTTTATGACTTAACTGCCAGCATTTGGAGAATTAGAGATTAAACATTCTCCAATTCTCTGAATGTTATCTCCTTAACCACTAGCATTTGGAGAATTGGAGACTAAGCATTCTCCAATTCTCTGAATGTTTATGACTTAACCGCCAGCATTTAGAGAACTAGAGATTAAGCATTCTCCAATTCTCTGAATGTTATCTCATTAACCATTAGCATTTTTCGCCAGCATTTTTATGCAAAATTTAGTGCTTTATGGTCACTGGCACGCATCCCAATGCAATAGTTGTGCACACTCTTGAGAGCCTTCTTCTCTTTATTCATTTTATTATGTGAGTGGTATATCTTTTAAACACTTGAAATGGTCATTTCTTGAGCAATGTGGGATTAAACTTTTGGAAGCAATGCTGATTTTTTATTGCTGCGAGTACTCAGAGGACCATAACTTTTGATTGTTAAACTGGGTTTTTCTAAAAAAATTTCTATACACTTCACACATTGTCATCTCAAACATATGTAAAATTCAGCCCGACCCAGTTTGTATTTTTTGAGATATGATAAAAAACGTGACTGGCTGTATATTGACACTTTTTTTTTAACTGGCTCTTGCCTTCAACCTTTTTTTTATCGTCTTCTTCTTCACATGCTTTGCATTTGTCTATGATATTTGGCATCACAAAATCACTTTGCTTTTATTTTCTCAAACTTTGAGACAAGACCTTGATGCATTGCCCTCTAGAAAATAATAATGATAAATGAACACCAGTAACACTAGCCATTTCTACGTACACAAATATCTTGTGCTCAATCTTAGTGATAACTCACACTGGCGACACACTCCTTTGCTCTCACACATCATGGCATTATCTTGTCTGGGCCATTTATTTCACTTTTACCCTTTGCAAAGATTGTCAAATAACATTAGCTGACATCCGGGAGCGGCCTTAAAAACTGGCCAATAGCTATCATAGGATCATGTCACTGAGCACACATGTTCACCTCCAACAAACAAATATGCATGTCAAAGAAGAAATTTCAAAGAGACCCAAACCATAAGATAAAATTGACCAAAGTTAGCCACTTAAAACATTGCCTTTCTGCTCTATCTGAAATCACTTAAGTTGGCTCTAGAACTGGCTTTGAAAACTGACCAAATCACCTGAACAAATCTCATCGCGTGACTGACATAAACCTTGAGATACATGGAATCACCCTGCAAAATGACATCCCTTGACTGTACCTGAGGTAAAAGTTATTAACCTTTGAAGTTTCCCTTTTCATTCTGATCCTACCAACACACTGTCAGAACTTGATAAACTGCATCTGGAATTAGCCTTGAAAAGTGCACGAATGGATTGGTAGGATGCTCGAATCAGAATGAGATATAATATAACTTGTCAGCAATACAAGACAACAAGAATTTTGACAATAGGATCATGCTATGAAAAGTTATTAGCAGACAAAGAAGGCCTCTGACAAACTTGCAGAAAATATAACTGGGCAATTTGCACTTTTTGCAAACAGAAAAGATCTGGCAAATTGACCAAATGAATGCATCAAGAGCCACAATCTTACAGCATGGAAGTATTTTATGTCTACTATACACTGAGACAAACATATTGATGACTTGATCAACAGGGCATGAGTTATTCATAGTTGAAATAGGACTCTAGAAAACTGGTGAATAACCAAACAGTGCAAAACACAAAAGCTGCAAATGGAATCAGCTTCAATTTCTCATCAGATGGATTCATCATGAGCTACAAACTGACAGGGGTAGAGTAAAAATTGTCTATAATGTAGGGAAATGATTAAAACCTTTCTACCAATCCATCAGCTACAAGTTAGAACATGTCAAACAGGGTTCCTGACAAAACTAGGAAAAGGGCCAAGTGCAGAAACTAGAAAACACCTCTGGAAGGGGATGAATAAACGGGGTCAAAACTTATCACAGAGGCCTAAAACCTGACACATAGAGAGTATGCAAAGTTTAAAACAAGACGCTAGGCTCATATTTTTATGACGCTCTCTAGGGTGCATTTTATTCAACATCAAAGTGACCCTTCCCAGTGAATTTTACACTTACGCATTTTTTGACTTAGAGACCTCCTAGAAATGAATTGATGCAAACCCATTTGAACATGCCATCTAAGGACTCAAAACAACTCGATAGGATGAAAGGCAATGGACAAGTAAATTTTGTGAAACCACCCGGAAAACACCAAGTTCCCACATGCATCCTAAAAGCAAAAATAATACAAATGCATGCTAATGTGTCCCATTACTCAAAATTTTTTAAGGGTACCAACAAGTTGAATGATGCTAGAAGGAAATATTCTGTGTATGATCAAGAATTCTATGTTATTGTTCAAGCACTAAAGAAATGGAGACATTATTTGATGTCAAATGAATTTGTGTTGTATACCGATCATAAGGCTTTACAGTATTTGGGTAGTCAGAATAAGTTGAATCAAATACATATGAAATGGGTTGAGTATTTGTAGAGTTATACATTTGTGATAAAGCATAAGAGTGGAGTCACTAACCGAGTTGTTGATACATTGAGTAGAAGAAGATCTTTGATGACCAAGATGAAAATTGTAATTTTAGGTTTTGATGACATGAGGGATTCTTATGAGTTTGATCCTGATTTTTCTGAGCCGTAGAGAAAGTGCAGAGCACCTATTCAAGATCAACAAAGTACTAAACGGGATGAATATTTTATGTAAGGAGGTATGTTGTTTAAAGGTATTTGTTATGTATACCGAGAGAACCAATGAGAACTAATTTGATAAAGGAGAAACATAGCGGTGGTTTGGCTGGACATTTTGGTGTTGATAAGACATTGAGTTTGCTTAAGGAGAAATACTTTTGGCCATAGTTGTATAAAGATGAACTCATAAAGTTGTGAAAAGTTGTGGAGTTTTTCAAGTTGCAAAAGGAGTTAGTCAAAATACTGGGTTATATACACCGATTGTTGTACCTAAGAAACCTTGGATTGATATCAGTATGGATTTTGTTCTTGGCTTACCAAAGACAGTAAGAGGTAATGATTCTATATTTGTTGTTGTGGATAGATTTTCTAAAATGGCACATTTTATACCTTATAGAAAGACATCAGATGTAGTACATGTAGCAGATCTTTTTTTAAGGAAATTGTCAGATTGCATGGATTATCAAGGAGTATTATCTCTGACCGAGATAGTAAGTTTGTTGGATACTTTTGGAAGACTCTTTGGAGAAATTTGGATACTGAGTTGAAATATAGTTCTACATTTCACCCACAAATCGATGGACAGATAGAAGTTGTGAACAAGAGTTTGGGAAATCTTTTGAGATGTTTAGTTGGAGACACACCAAGTAATTGGGATTCAGTGTTGGCACAAGCAGAGTTTGCATACAATAATTCAGTAAACAGGAGTACCAGAAAAACACCATTTGAGATTGTGAATGGCATATAGTTGAGAGGTATATCTGATTTAGGAGACATTGCTGATGAAAGAAAGAGAAGTGTTGGAGTAAAAATTTTTAAGTACATGAAGACATTGCATGAAGATATGAAACTTAAGCTGGAAAAGAGTAATCAAAAATACAAAGACAGAGTTGATAGATCAAGGAGACATAAGACTTTTGATGTTGGTGATGAAGTGATGGTTCATTTGAGAAAAGGCAGATTTCCTGTTGGAACCTATGGAAAGTGTTGCCTCACTTTTCACCCCATAACTATGTTGTTAAAAGTGAAAGATTTTGAAGCCATAGTCATGTTTGGTCTGATTTGTGTCTAGGTCTAAGTCTTTCATAGGTAGGTTATCCTTGTCAAGTTTCCCTTTCTCTTGCCCTCTCATCTCTAGGCTGAGTGGGTTGGTTTAAAGTATTATCATGATGGGTAGGTGATAGTTCCCAACCCGGCAAGGATATCATGCTCTCATTGATGATCTTTTCCAGATGAAAGTTGACTGTAAAGATATGTTCACCAGGCATATACAAGGAATCTAATGGAATTTTTTCTCACATGATTGATGCAATCATAAGTCTGGCAATTGAAATTTTAGAGATTCATTTCATGGGGCAGTATGTGTAATTTGGAAGACATTTGGTTATTAAAACTCTACAAATTTGGAAGATCTCAAGGTATGATTTTAGATGGTCGCTGACTGAAGATGATCAAAGCATCTTTTTCAATGAACTATCACTTGCAACTATGAAGTCCTGATTTCATGTGATTTTAGAAAATGGATTGGTCGCATGATCGCATGAATAAAATAACAGCCTTGCGATCATGCGACAAAGCAAAAAGGAAACACGACAGGTGAAAGAAGCTAATGAAATGATAGGAAAGACTAATAAAGAGTGTTTTTCTGGGACCCACATATGCCAATAGTGCAGTCCACATGCACCAATGATAGAGCGGTCGCATGATCGCATGAATTAAAAAAATGCCATGCGATCATGCGACAACATAGGCTAGGGAGGGGAAGATTCTTCATCCGATGGTGGGCGCATGTTCTGAAGGGATCTTGGAGGTCTATGAGAAGAAGTGATGGTCGTTGATCTTCCAATGGTGAGCCCAGTAAGTTTCTCATAGTTGCTAGGTCAGAGAAGGAATAAAGTAGATTCAGCGGTTAGGGAAGATGACCGCATGGTTTCGTGACTAAAGATAAATAGTTAAGAGACAACGTAAGCTGGGCAAGTAAAGTTTTAGTTATTAAATATTATATCAGTTCATTTTGAGTGGTCACATGATTGCGAGAGTTTAAAACATGCTATGTGATCATGCGAGATGAAGACACGTGGTGGTGGGTCCAGAAAGAGTTTGCTTGCGATACCAAATCAATGGTTACCGCTTTGTCATTAAGTCATGGAAGATTCTCTGAGGCAAAGCGGGATTGTGACACATGTCCATTGCATATCAAATGAAAGGTGATTGAAATGTTATTATTTCAAATGTATTTGACATGTGTTTTAAGTTACATAAGCACTCAAATTTGACAAGCGGAAAATGGGAGACTTGCTACTTCACTGTTACGGGTTCCGCACCTGTTATGTATGATTTCCGCAAAGAACATTTGAAAGTGATACAATCTATCATTTGTGGTATCAATAATGGATTTTTTAGAGATCGATGGGCTTCTCAATGAGATAAATTGAAGATGATTTCAGTGTTGAAGGTAATCAAAACTTTATCAATCCGATTGAAGCGGCATTAAAAAGTTGTTTATCATAAAATGTTAGATGCCTCTGTGCATATAAAAATAGGATGAATTGTCATTACAGGAAAGAAAAGGATTGCAATCAATGTCATTTATCTTTATTAAGGATGACTTCTTATGAAATAAAAATAGAGAAGAAGTCTAATGCAGTGGGGTGATCGGATATTCATGAATGGTGAATAGGGCATTTTAATTAAGTGTGTCAATCAATTTTGTTATATCAAATTTTCCTTCAAAGCACAGAACAGAGATGTTGGTAATGATAATTCTTGCAAGGATAGAAGTTGGCAACTGTTCGTGTGACATCTTCAGGTTTATGTTGATTTGATAGAAGGCTGTTCATTTCACCTTCTCAAGTCAAATTAGATGAAAGGACAAAGTCTTTTTAGTTCCTCCTTGTTGTGATGGTGAAACATTAGTCTTCATTCTTTTCAAATTCTAGAAGCTGAAACACTTGGCATTCTCATGAAAGTTGTATATTGTAATCTCTATATAAACTATTGAAAAAGTAAATACAAGGGTCGGCAAAATTGTTGGTGTAAGAGACTTGATGTTGCAGAGTCAATTGAAGAGTGTTTTATGTCAATGATTTTATGTTCCATTTAGTTAGAAGTTGTTGCTTCTATGTTTCTTTCTTTAAATCTGAATTACATAAGAAAAGGAAAGATGTTTCATTCTTTTGTCATGAGGATATGAATAAACCACAGTAGGATGTGCTTTGGGGTGTTCGAAGAAGGATTCATTAGAAGTCTTTAATCATTTCATTTATATTTCTGCTAGAAATTGTTGTAGATTGGTTAAACACTGAGTGTATGGATTCATAGTATGTGTGAGTTTTGCAACTTGGTTCATAGATAGAAAGCTTTTCTTGCCTGAATTAAGTTCTGGTTAGACTTAATTTGGTTTTCCTCTTCTACCCTCAGGTTAAGAGCATAGCCCGCATTAGTTTTAGGAACAAAACATAATTCCTTGAATACCATTCACATAGGGAGTTGTACCTACCAATTCAGATAAAAGTCGGTAATCAGAAAATGGCTTTTCAACTATTGTAACCAGATATTGTTCATCATTTGGGCATTAAGAGTTATTTCCATAAGAAATAAGAAAGGACAAATCCATTTACTAACAAGAAGCTAAAGATGAAGAAGTTTGGACCTTGCAAGATTTTGAGAAAATTTGACAGTGGAAATGCATATGAAGTTGAGTTACCTGATGACATGGATATATCACCTATTTTCAACATTGCTAATTTGTATGAGTTTCATGAGCCTGAAGAAGACATGGCAGTACCGATAGATTATCCTAAGAAGCAGAATGAAGAAGTTGAGTAGATTTTGGGGCAAAGAATTGGTAGAAGTACAAGAGGAAAATAGTATATGGAATATATGGTAAAGTGAAAGAACAGACCGATTGAGGACAGTTCATGGATTTCACAATCTAAGTTAGTTGCAACTCGGATCATACCTAGTAAATTATTTGGAGAATCATTTCAAAATAACCCCAGGTGTCTGATGCAAGAGAATCTCAGGTCCTTGGCAATCTTGTGTCACCAAAAACATATTTGAGTTTGTTTGTGTTTCTCAGTTCCTTCTTTGATTGAGTTGGGTCAATGAAGGTTTGTTTCCTTTCTTCACTGGTGTTGGTTGGTTATCTCTCTAGCACTCCATTATTTCCCTAGCACTCGGTTGGTTTTGCTTACCGATAGGTTTCTTTTGAGTTTATGTTGAGGCTGACTTATGCACTTAATTTGGGTCACAAATTTAATCCTGGTATCCATTATTGGGAAGCATGTGGACCTAGATCTAGTCATCCCTTCCATTGATTATGGATCTAAAGGCTGACTCACTTCAGTAGCCTCTTGTATAAGTATAGTTGTTTGGTTAGAGTTTAAGGGGGAGTTTTGATAGGAAAGAAGATAGAAGTTTAGAGATTGTTCGCAGATCCTCGCATGTTTGAGGACTTTTGTAATTCATTGTAATATCTGGTCATAACTGGGAAGGCCTTATAGCCCTACATGTATGAATCAATTTAAAGATAATAAGAAATATTATGTATTCTCTCTCTCACTGTTGTTTGTTTTTGCTTCCATGTGTTGTTGAGCAGGGTGGATCTGTAGGGTGTGCCATTATTTGGCCCCTCTAGTCCCTCCCTACATCATTTACAAAGTAGATTGTGAAGCTATTTCTGAGTTCCTTTCAAGAGAGGGGTAATTTTTAGGAGTAATTTTCAGATAATTCATGTTTCTTGTGAGAATCTGATGTCTGAGTGTGAGAGTGAGAGGAATAATCTACAAAGCACTTATTCTAGATTCTGGGTGTGTTTGAGTTAAATTTTTTGTTAATGTATGTTGTATTTGACTCTATGCCCTAGAATAAGACACTAATCTATTCTTAGGAAGAATTTCTTCATCACTAATCAAATTATAAATGATAAAATATTTCAGTCAATGTGTTAAGGATACTAATGCACAATATTTGTATTGAATAAATGCAAATAAGTCTTGCTGCTTCCTTTTAAGAAGTGAATCCATAGGTATACCCGCCTGAGAATTAAGGTTCAAAGTGTAGGAGGATTAATATCTCAGTCCTTGTTAATTAGTCTTTTTTCTTGTCAAATTTGGAGTGGGCTTAAATAGTTGAAGATATTAGTTTGTCAATCAAATTGTAAATCTGCAAAAGAGGAAAAAGGAGGCAACAAAATAGTGAATCTGTTGGGTATTGTGATAGTAAAAAGTATTAAAACCTTTTAAAAATCATTAGGTTTAACAAATTCTTAGAAGTATCTGGCTAAGATTTGGAAAAAATCAGTTCAGTGTATTTTATTTCTTTTTGGATCCCCGTGTTTCTCTTGTTCTATTTGAGATTTTTTTTAGATTCTCAAGGTTTGTCTATTAAGAATTCCCACTAAAATGTGAGTGGAAAATCAGAGGGTTAAAACCAATGTGTTTACAACTCACAAACCATGGACACAAAAATGAACACAAGATATTTTGTCAAGAGATACCCAGAGGTTACTCTAGAAGAATTACCTAGGTTAGGAAAGAAAAACTGGCTTAGAAAAGGTGGAGAGTCCACTAGTGCACCTATAAGGGACCAAAATAATATTGGAAATAGGGCACAACATACATCTCCTAATGATGAAGATTCACTATACAAAATCTCTAAATATGATATTTGTCTCTCTCGAGATAACTTTTATGATACCCCAAATATATTATTTCAAGACAAAGTCATACTACTTGCAAATCAAAATGTAAAAGCAAGAGATAGGGGCTTTGGGCCAAATTTACATCCAGATGAAGATATGCTTAGAAGGAAACCCATGGAGCCAAGATGGGTCCATTTCCCATATCAAAATCTCATAGAAATGGATGTATCATCAAGTTCTGATGATGTCATGTTACACACAATTGATTTGGCTGCATTGAGATTATAATTAGTAGAGAAAGATGCAATATACAAGAGGTTACAAAAGGAAAGAGATGTTGAGACTATGGATGCATTAATGGAAAGAGAGTCTCTACTTAGAAAGATTAATGAATTAAAGGAGAGAAATTGGATATTTTCTTTATCTCCCAAATCTCTGCAACCTGAGCTCTTTGGTGACCTTGTTGTCCTGAGAAGTGAGAAGGAACGTTTGTTGCAGGATCATGAATTTGAACAAGAGGGCCCTATGATTAGAACAGTCCAAAGTTATGCTCCTCAAGCTATGGAGAAAATCACAACAAAAAATACCACACCTGATGTTGTTAATGAAAAAGGAAAGCAAAAGATGGTTGGGATCCAAATAAATGATCTTGTGGTTAGACCAAAAATCCCACCACCTGTTTCAAGTTTTGACATACATATGGAAAAGAGAAATAAGAAAAGAGATGATCTAGAAAAGGAATTGGAGAAGGTTGAATTTGAAGCATCTATTGCAGAAATAAGAAGGAAGATCCAGTTCTTGAAGGCTTCATCTGCAAACACTCTGGGATCATCTACAACTAAAATAGGTATGCCATCTGCAACTTCTAGTGCTGCTCCACTTGGTAATGTTGATGCTCATAATCTACTTTTTGCTTCATCTACCAAGTTAAGTGTTGAACCTAAGAAACAGTAAAATGTACAAGTAGGTGGGAATATAGTTGTAAATGTTGGTCCTAGTGGAAACATTGGATTAAGTTTTCAAAGAAGACCTATGCAATTAGAAGGGTATAAGAAAATTAGTTTTGATGGGATACCAAGCTACCCTAATGCTATTCCAACTAAGATAAGAGATAAGGTAACCAAATTTGCTAGTAATAATGCCATTAGTTGTGAAGAACACCTTAGGTTGTTTGTAGATATGTTAAATGACTATGAAATACAACATGAGGATGTAGTCATGAAACTATTTGTTCAATCTTTAGTAGAAGATGCTAGAGACTAGTTTAAAAGACTCCATGACCGTTGTATTGATATATGGGATGCTTTTGAAAAAAATTTCAAGAAACAATATGGTGATAGGCCTAATGCAAGTTTCATGCTAAATGAGTTTAACAACATAAGGAAGAATCAGAATGAATCTACAGTTGAATTCAACATGAGGTTTCAAAAGGGTATGCACAAATTATTTCAAGTTATGAGGTTAGATGACAATGTATGTCTGACCATATACTTCAATGCCTTTGATGGTAAATTTGGATATCTATTGAGAGACAAAGAACTGAGAACTCTTAGAGATGCTTTTAGGATTGATGTGAATATTGAGAACAATATGAAGATATCTAGAAAATTATGTGGGAAAAGAGACGACCCTAAGTTGTTTGGGAATAATAATTATAAGAAAGATAATGAAAAGACTGTTGGAAATAAGAGGCAAGAAGAAGACAAGTTGGATAAAGTGCTAAATGCACTGAAATACTTGAAGGCACCTAGCAATAGAAGTGATAACATTTCTGTTGCAGAAAAGCCCCATTTCAACAACAATTTCAATAGGTGAACTAGGCTACAAAATTACCCTTATAACACCCAATGGAAGGATGGAAAACCTATTGTCCTAGCTGCAAAAGGAAATAATGGAAAATTCATCCCTGGTACCTTATAAAAAACTTATGTGAATGTTGTAGAGGATACACCTGTATGTTGTTGAAATTGGACCTCTAATCCAACTACACATGCAACATAGTCATTACACACACAATCGAATCACGAAAATGAATATGGATTACTCAATTCAAAATTCATGGTGAAGCAACCTATTGCCTCCTAATTAATCAGGGTGTTTAATTTCTCTCAGATTGGAAAGCCAACAACCATAAGACCGAGTTAATATGGAGGATTTTCAAAAGCTAGATGACCAAAATGATACTAATCTAAGAATGAAAATGCAATTTGTAGTCTAAATGAAGTGCAGATTTTAATCTAATAACTTGAAAATAAATATGAAATGCAGATTTTAGTCTAAGAACTGAAAATAAAGATGGTAATTAACTAATAGCAATAAATAAATTAAGCTACTATGAAGGATGCAATTAACACTAAATGAAAACAAACTAATTAATGCAATAAGCTTTTAGAATATGAATATACTTGAGACAGAATTTCACTATAGTTTAATTACTCTCACAATTGCTATCCTTTGAATGAGGAAAAGAGGTTCATTTTATAGACAAACCTAGAAGAGGAATGAAGAGTTTCTTGATTCGAAACGGGTGACTCTTCATTCCAAATTGAGACAAAAAGCATTGAATTACTTAATTAAAAGAATCGATATTTCCACACAGGGTGACCTTTCGAATATTTTGAATTATTAATTCAAATAGGAGTGTCCATTCAAATAATCAAGCAATAATTAATTCCCTTTATGTGTATATTAGCTAAAGAGGGTGGTTTCTTTATTTTATTTTATTTAAAGCACTTAGGACTTTAGAATTAAATTAAATTATCATAGGGGCATTTTAGCTAATAAAGTCAAAAGACTTAGGAATTAATTATAGTGTAGGATTAATGCAATTTAGTTTTTTTGTAATTGACATCAAGTCCAGTCAAGTAGGAGAGATAAAATCACCTAGTGAACTAGGACTTTGATGATGCAGAAATTTGAGAAATGCACCAAAATTGATTGAAATTAATAGGTGCCAATTTTGGGGTATTACAACACCATGGTGTATGGCTTACCAGTATCCTCATTCTGTAGAACATTGTGTGGTTGCATAGTCCATAGCTGCATACCAAGATGATGGTTTTGAAGAAATACATCAGGAATAAAATATTGATGACATTGGTGTAATCTAATTGATTCATATTTGGGACATGAAGATGTCTGTGACACTAATGAAGAAACCGATGTGTGTTTGAAAAGACACAATAGAGCATTATTCCATCAAGAAGTCCTTTCTAATGACGAGGACATTGATGAAAAAACATGTAACATGAACTCTTCCTATGAGCAAGTGAATTTAAGAAGACCTTCAAAAGAGGAAATTGCTAGGATCACTACAGAAATTGTAGCCCAAGTGCAAACTAGAAGCATGACAACAAATGATACCACTAGTAAAGCTGCAGGTATGTTCATAAAAAGTATTAATTCCAAGGAACCCACTGGAAACAAACCAAAAAATGATTATCTAGTGAAAATAAAAAATGTCAAGGGTAAGAAGTGGGAGTAGAAGGGATTTGGAGCTATAAAGATGTCTACTTTTCATAACATAGACAATCAAAAAGAAGTTGAGAACCAACTAGTATAATGGCCAAAACTGAGAAACTAAAGGTGACAACTATAGCTGATGTATTAGAAAAGCAGAAGAATACTAGAGCAATGCAGATTGAAATTCTTTCTTCTATTCATGTTGATATGTTGTCATTGTTGTCTCAAATTACTATTAAGGTTCCCTTATCAGAATTATTAAGAATCCATGAACATAAGGATAGAGCTCTAGCATGGGTGGATAACATTCATGACAACAATGTTGCTTACAATACCAATGAGCCCCAAGCTGAAGCCGTGAAAGAAATGGAATTTCATGGAGTGGTATCTCAGATACCACCTATCTATTTGGAAAACTCTTTCAATGCTTGCCTAGAAAACATAGATCCATTTTTCCTAAGTATCATAGTGAATGGAATGATGGTAAAAAATTGCAAGATTGATTCAGGTGCCTCAAATACTGTTATGCCTTTTAAAAACATGGAAAGATTAGGTCTCAAGGTTGATACTATTCAAGGCAGATGTTTTCCAATGGATTAGAGAGAAGTACTAGTCATTAAGACTATAAATGTACTACTCTATAAGTTGGCAGCCTATCCAGAGGAGTTGACTATGAGTATCTTGGTATTAGACATTTCTCCTCATTATGGAATGCTACTATCTAGGAAATGGAGTGCTGCTATGGGTGTAAGTTTGCAATGTGACCTCTCCTTTGCAACTTTCAAGCTAGATGATCAATCTGTTAAAGTTGAAAGGGATCCAAGAGTTACCTACATGATTGAGAAAAATATTGACAATGAGATTACTTGTTTTGTAGATACTGGTATCAATGCTTTCAAGGCAGAAGTCATTGTGCTTGAAAGGGAACCTATCTTGCCTCCTATTACTGTGGAAGTAAATGTCAGATCTGAGAAAGGTGAGTTGTGGGTGATGTACTTTGATGGTGCAAATTGTAAAGATGGTTCAAGAGCAAGTATTCTACTCATTTCTCCTAAAGGAAATACTTATAAGTTCTCTTTCACATTAAACTTCTCATGTACAAAAAATATAGCAGAATATGAAGCATTGTTAATAAGATTAAGATTGGCACACAAACATGGAATCAAATGTATAAAGGTGGTTGGTGATTCTGAGTTAGTTGTATCTCAACTCAGATCAATTTATGCTTCTAAGAACAAAAGACTAAAACAATATAGGAATGTTGTCTGGGATATGGTTGAAAGTTTTGATGCATTCAATATTGTGTGGAAGGATAGGAGCAACAATAAAATGGTTGACTTGTTAGCCAACATTGCAATCAATCCTAGTGATATAACTTTTGTAGGCATCTCTAAAGTTAAAACTCAGACTAGACCCAGCATACCAGACAATGTTGAGAACTGGAAAGTTTTTGAAGATGACCAAGATATCTTGAGGTTTATGAATTGTGAGGATAATTATCATGGCCAAGAATTGGACTATTCAGCTTTAGTTGAGACTGCAGAAGGAGAAGAAATTATTCTTGTAAATGAAGTTCTAAAGCTCAAAACTAACAAATTTCCCAAGGGACTTATTGTTTTAGAAACCGTGTTTGATAGTTAGGATAGAGTCCAAATGGATACTAAGAAAAGAGAACAAATGGACCTAGAGGAAATTAATCTTGGCACCAAAGAGACACCTAAAAAGGTGTATATTGGAAAAGAGATGTCTCAAGAGGTGAGAAAGGCTTTGATTGAGTTATTAAGAAAATTTAGGCATGTTTTTGCATGGTCATATGATGATCTAAAGGTTTATAGAGAAGATTTGTTTCAACATATCATTCATTTGAAGAAAGATGCTAAAACTTTTAGGCAAAAGTAGAGACCAATCAATCCTACCCTAGCACCTAAAATGCAAGAAGAACTGATGAAGCTAAGAGATCTTGGAATCATAGAGCCTATCAGACATTATTCTTGGTTGTCAAACTTAGTTCCTATTAGAAAGAAGAATGGAGATATCAGATTATGTGTAGACTTCATAAATTTAAACATCTCTTCTTTGAAGGAAAACTATTGCTTGCCTAATATGGAGGCAATTCTACAAAGAGTTACTGGGTCTGACCTGATGTCCATGATGGATGGTTTCTTTGGTTACAATCAAGTGATTGTAAAAGAATAAGAACAATTCAAGATAGCTTTTACAACACCTTGGGGGACCTATGTGTATGTAAGAAGGCCATTTGGCTTAACAAATGATGGCACCACTTTCCAAAGAGCAATGGATGTTGCTTTTGCTAAGTTCATAAATGATTTCCTTGTGGTTTATCAAGATGACTTGACTGCTTATTCCAAGAGGGAAGAAGATCATTGCTTACATTTAAAGAAGATAAGAGCCCTGGATTATGGTATTTCTCTGAACCCTAGGAAATGTGCATTTGGTGTGACTGAGGGAAAATTACTGGGCCACCTAGTTGGAAAGCAGGGAGTTAGATTTGATCTAGAAAGGGTAGTGGCCTTTGACAAAATTTGGAAACCAAAAAATGTAAAAGGAATTTAATCCTTCTTTGGTCAAGTAAATTGCTTGAGGAGATTTGTTACAAATTTCACTAAGATTAGTAGGCCTATATCAAAAATGTTGAAGAAAGGATTTGAGATCAAATGGGATGGTGAGCCTGATGTTTCCTTAAAAAATATCAAACAAGCAATCAAGGATTCAACTATGCTTAAGGCACCAGACTATGGTATTCCAATGCATATCTTCTCTTTTGCTTCTTTTCACATTGTTGTTTTAGTCCTATTACAGAAAAATGGTGATGGTTTTGAGCAACCTATTGCTTTCTTTAGTAAGTCTTTACAAGCTGTTGAATTAAAGTATGATATAAATGAAAAGCAAGCTTATGCACTTGTAAAGGTTGTGAAAGCTTTTAGATGTAATCTTGTGGGAGCAACAATGATTTCTTTTGTACCAAGTGTTGCAGTTAAGGACATCTTTTCACAACAAGAAGCATCTGGGAGGAGATGCAGATGGATAAATAGAATCTAGGAGTTTAACATTGATATCTAGATTACCAAATAGGTTAGAGGCCAAGGATTGGCAAAGTTGATGGCCTAGTCTAATCTTGATGCAAATGAGAGAAATTAGACTGAAATTGATTACACCTATGATATGGATGATTGTATCTAGTATCAAGAAATTTTTTATTATTTAAGGAATATGAAGTATCCATTAGGATTAGATGATGGAAAGAAAAGAGCTCTAAAGCTACAATCAATTAAGTATGTTATCATCAGATCCAAATTATGGAGAAGTCTGGATTGCATTTTGTTGAAATGTGTAGATGAGAATCAGGCTGACCAACTCTGAAATAAATGCATAAGGGATATGTGGTGGATACTACATGGGTAAAACTACTGCTCAAAAGATTCTGAGAGCAGGGTTTTAGTGGCCCACAGTTTTTAAAGATGTAGAAAGACTGGTGAGAAAGTGTGATGCTTGTCAAAGATTTTCTGGTAAGTTAAAGTTTTCAAGAAATGTCTCATTGAAGCCAGTGGAAGTGCAAGCCCCTTTCCAACAATGGGGAATGGACTTTATTGGAGAAATACCAAACAAGTCTAGTGGAGGGAACTCTTGGATTTTAGTTTCCACTGATTATTTTACAAAATGGGTAGAGGCTATCCCCACAAGGAATGCAATAAGAAAGGTGGTGACTAATTTCTTATTAAATAACATTGTTACTAGGTTTGGTTGTCCTTAAATAATTATCTATGATAATGCAATGTGTTTCAGATCTAATGAATACAAGGAATTCTGCAAAATTTTAGGGATTCAAATGTCATATTCTTCACCCTATCATCCATGAGAAAATGGACAAGTAGAATCAACCAACAAGAGCCTAATAAAGATTCTCAAAAGGATCCTTAAAAAGAATAAGAAAGCATGGAATTCAAAATTTCCATTGGATGTGTGGGCTAATGGAGTAACTATTAAGAGGGAAATTGGGTGTGCACCATTTAATTTGATGTATGGAATACATGCAAGGATGCCTCAGAACAACTTATTAGAGATGTACAAGTTTGTCCAGCTGTATGATGAAGATCTAGATGATGAAATGCAATTGAGGGTTGAAGATTTGATCAAGTTGGATGAAACCAAGAGAGAATCAGCCTCAAAGAATACTAAGTTGCAGTTGCAAGTCAAGAACTTGTATGACAATAAAGTTGTAGAAAGTAAATTTGAACTCAATGACTTTGTATTACTCTCAAATGCCAGATTGGAAGATAAAGGAAAACATGGAAATTTTGATACAATCTAGTTAGGGCCATATTTGATTCATGAAAATTGGGGACCAGATTCATACATTGTCAAAGAACTCACTGGTGACATCCAAGAATTGTCTAGTCATGGACAATTCTTGAAGAAATACTTCAGTTGAAGGTATTTTTCTTTTCATGAATAGTAGTAAGGTTTGTCTATGATGTAATTTTTGTATAGGTGTGGTGTGTTTCCTTTATGTCTAGTTTGGCCTTTGTAAATAGGTTTTTGCCTAGTGCTCTTTGCAGTTATCATTGTTGTCAAGTTTGTGGTTTGCTCTTCCAATAAATTCTAATTTCTTGCATGGTCACAAGTTACCCATCATCCCCAAACAGAGCCACTGTTAACCCATTTTCCTATCATAGAAAAAATCTGTTGAAAATGGTCTTCATTCCTGCAAAATCTTTGAATTTGCCATATCATGTGTCAAGGTATGAAGAAATAGGGTTTATCCATGCTAGGGTTTCAAATGTTTTTTATCTAAGTCCATAAAACCCCATCCCTTTTCTATTTCCTCATTACTTTTTTGGGTCACTTAAGTTCTTTTTTGCATATGTCTTAAGTTATCATTAGGCGAGGCCAAGTCTTTCAAGTCATAAAAACCCGACGATGCCTCTTAATTTTTTTTTTCTAAGTCCTAATGTTTTAAAAGTGTTATGTCTTTTGGACTCAGTTGGTATGTAGTGTAAAACCCGATGGTCATTTGATGATTTAGCAAAAAGGGTAAAGGGCTTAATTTTTTTGGCTTATCTCTTAATCTCAAAGTCTTGGGAAGTTAGTTTTTTTCATTCAGTGACTTGGTGATTAAAGCTTTCCCCAAGTCTCCCAAATGTCTAGCAATGATGCCTTAACCTTTAGTGATCTGGAGTGGCAATTTTCTCTGAATCTCACAAGGTAATAGTTAATTCAAGGATCATTCAGAGATCAAGCGACAAAGGAAGTAATTTTTAAGAGAGACAATTATCTCTGAATATCATAAAGTCGTGACTAAGTCACAAAACATTTGGAGATTAAGAAACAACTGTAGATAATGGAAAATATCAAGGGCTATTGTTGGATCTCATGACAGGACTATGGTTAGAGCACACATCCAGCAATTATGAGAAATCCTTTTTCACTCAATCTCATGAAATAACCATGGTCAAGACAAGTATTTAGAGATTGTGAGATAATAGTTAGTCACCAGTTCGCCAAATAAGGTAACAATTAGTAAGAGGTGCTTGCGACTTGGCGAAAATGGTAAAGACATTACAGGTTAGTGTTGATCAGACAATGGGTATAAAGCCTTAATGGGAACATGCTCAATTGATAGTGATCATGGGATCATGGCATGGGTGACGTCAGTGGGGCTAGAGGTTGGAGTAAGAGTAAAGAGTGTGTTAGAAAGTAAAGTCCACCAAGATAAGTGAGAGGGGGGGTAAATCAGTTATCTGATAATTATAAATTTTATCAACTTCAATAGTATTTAACCATGTAAGCAATATAATTACCAACCATGAGATATTTATACACAATAACACAATGACACAAGATATGTTGACTAGGGAACCTCTTGATCAGAGAGTAAACCCTGACGGGAATGATGCCCACAAAAGATGCACTAATATGAATATTCCTTGTGAAAGGATGGACTCTATTAGGAGTCTTATGAAATACATTTAGTACATATGAATCCTGGTTGGAGATTTTGAATCCCTGTTAAAAGATTCTAACCCTGTTAAGAGTTATGGAAGACAGAAGGACCCACTACCCAAAAAGATTCAATGGCAAGATCACTGAACACACTATCCAACTGACCTTAATATTATTCAAAAAAATAATATGTTACCTTCTTTCTCACTATGCCAAACTGCACTCACTGCTACACCAGATCTCAATTTTAGATCTTTGTACTTCACATTTCTTCCTTCACAATTTCGCTTTCACAATTGCATTAGCTCTTTTCTTCACTTCATGCATACATTCACATTCAATTATAATCAATCACTTGCTTACTTCTATACAAAAAGGAAAAACATTCCTTCCTTTATACCACACTCAAATAATTACAAATGAGTCGGCACACAATTACAAAATAAAAGTTTCCACATGCTACATCAAAATTACACAAAACTGTCAACTTCCAAATACAATAATTCTCCACTTGTGTGACCTTGAAGTTTGCATTGTCATACACATCACTATCAATGTGTTTCTAGCTTCCCTTTAACTATGCAAAACCAGATTCCATCCCGATTATGAGATATCATCCGATTTCCACAAACCGCTACTCAGGAACACTGCCTGAATACTGCTTCCACCAAAAAGCTCATAACTTCCATGAATAAATGAATTATTATCTATGATCTTAACCATAAACATATAACATATCAAAGAGTATATCCTCAACATCACATATCTCCAACTGCAATATCCCATGTGCGCTAATCCAAACACTGTCTACTTCTCTGCGAGTCTCCAGAAGATCAATGTGTTGACATCAATGATAATCATAGTCATGAATGCAACAAAAACTACTATAGAATGACTGCCAAGCATTCATTCCTAAAAATCTCCCCCATTGGCATTGATGGAAACATAGATGAAAAATGTCCAATGTTCCAAAAATCCAATACTGCAACACTGCTGCATTAATCAAATCAAATCTTGCTTTGTTTTCATATACAGTTCTCTCCAACAGATGGTAGAACTAGTTTTTCATGTACACTTCTCCCCCATTGACATCAATGATAGAAGTTTCATCATTATGTCAACAACAACTCAATTTCAAAAGACACTATTCACAAGAGTCCTCATGACTCAGCTCAGATACACATACTCCCCCATAGAGGAAGTACCAACATCTAGTCAAGAAGAAGAATAAGGCTTATATACCACTAGACGGATGCGACCAACTACATCATTACTCAAAATTAGGCTAGGGCATAACCCCAAGCATACCTCTCAGATACTCAAATGTATCCTTAGGCAAAGGCTTAGTAAATATGTCTGATATCTGCTCCTTTGTGCTTATGTACTCCAGTCTGACTTCTTTCTCAGCAACTTTCTCTCTTACAACATGATACTTGATCTCTATATGCTTTGTCTTAGAATGTAATACAGGGTTCTTAGACATACTAACTATGATGTTGTTGTCACAATGTATGACAACAGGCTCAAAAAAATTTATTCCAATATCTTTCAGCATTTGCTTCATCCAAATTATCTGGTTACAATTGTTTATTGCTGCTACATACTCTGCTTCTTCTGTGCTTTGTGAGATACAATTTTGCTTCTTGCTTAGCCAAGAAACCAATCTTCCTCCAAGGAAAAATGCTCCACCACTGGTGCTTTTCTTATCATCAACACCACCTCCCCAATCAGCATCTGTATATGCACATAGGGTAAAATCATCAGATTTTTCATACCACAATCCATAGTCCATTGTGCCTCTTAAATATCTCAGTATCCTCTTTACTATTGCATAATGTGATTCTCTAGGTTCAGCTTGAAATCTTACTACAATTCCAACTGAATGTGCTATATCATGTCTTGTATGTGTCAAATACTACAATCCTCCAATCATAGATATGTATTTCTTCTGTTCAACTGTTAGTATTTCATCTGTGCTAGATAGTTTATGTCTAGTTACCATAGGTGTTCCAACTGGTTTACAGTTCTCCATTCCAAAAAAATTCAACAAGTCATTCAGGTACTTTGTCTGACTTATAAAAATACCATCACTGTTCTATGTTATTTTTAATCCCAAAAAGTATTTCATCTCACCAATCATACTCATTTCAAATTCAGTCTTCATTTCATCAGCAAATTTGTCACTAGCTTCATCTCCTCCTCCAAAAATAATGTCATCAACAAAAATAACTACAACTAACAAACCATTTTCAATTTCTTTTGTGTACAGATTGCTATCAAATGTTCCTTTTGTAAATCCAAATTTTAATAAATACTTATCTGGTCTTGCATACCAAGTTCTAGGTGCTTGCTTTAGTCCATATAATGCTTTCTTTAGTTTACATACCATGTCTTCTTCTTGAGTCAAAGGAAAACCTTCAGGCTACTCAATGTAGACTTCTTCTTCCAATTCACCATTCAAAAATGTGGACTTCACATCCATCTGATATACTTTGAATTTCTTAAAAGCTAAATAGGCCAAAAATATTCTTACTACTTCAATTCTTGCTACTAGTGCAAAAGTTTCTTCATAGTCAATTCCTTCTTGTTGTGAGTATCCCTTACATACCAATCTTGCTTTGTTTCTTACTACTTCTCATTGTTCATTCATCTTATTTCTGAATACCCATTTAGTTCCAATAACATTCTTGTCTTTAAGACTAGGGACCAATTCTCATGTCTTGTTCTTTTCAATCTGATCTAGTTCTTCTTTCATAGCATTAATCCAATGTTCATCTTCACAAGCTTCACTAGAAGATTTAGGTTCAATTTGAGAAATCAAACATAACTGTTCTTGTACCTTATTTCAAGTCATAACTCCTCTTTTAATGCTTCCAATAATTTGCTCAAAAGGATGATTTCTTGATAGGCTCTTGTTAGGTGTCACTGTCTCAACTCTTACTTCAAGTGTCAGTTCTTTAATGACTTCACTATGGCTTTCATTCATCAAATCACAGTCAGTCTCATAGAATAATTCAGTAGCTTCAGTGTTAGGCTTAGGATGAGTTCCTTCATCAAATTCATAATCAAGCATTCTTTCCTAAATTTTGAACTTTTCATCAACTTTAACATTTGCACTCTCAACAATAGTCCTAGTTCTCTTATTGTAACATCTATATGCTTTTCTCTTCAAAGAATATCCAAGAAAAATATCTTCATCACTTCTAGGATCAAACTTTCCAATGTCATCATCTCTCTTTATATAACATTTTCTTCCAAAAATTCTAAAATACTTAACTGAGGGTGCATGTCCAAACCATAATTCATAGGGTGTCTTGTCTGTGTCTGCTCTGATTTGTACTTTGTTCATTGTATACACTATTGTATTCACTGCTTCTCTCAAGAATATCTTCGCCAAATCATTCTCAAATAACATAGCTCTTGTTGTTGCGGTCACTGATCTGTTTCTCCTTTCTGCAATACCATTTTATTCAAGTGTTCTAGGGGCTGAAAATTGTCTCTCAATGCCATTCACTTCACAAAAGATGTTAAACTCCCTAGAAGTAAATTCTCCACCTCTATCAGATCTCAAACATTTAATCTTCATTCCAGATTCATTCTCAACTTTATTCTTAATGATCTTAAACTTATCAAATGCTTCAGACTTTTCTTTAAGAAATGCAATCCACATCATTCTTGTAAAATCATCAACAAGAATCATAAAATACCTTTCTCCATAGGATCCTCTAGTCCTGGTAGGACTGCTCAAGTCTATATGAACAATCTCCAACTTTTCTTCAGATGTGAACTTCTTACTAGGAAAATAACTTCTCTTCTACTTAGACATCACACTCTTTGCAAATCATGTTAGTAGGCTTCATAATTTTAGGTAAATCCCTTACTGCAAGTGTAGTACTCACTTTCACAATGTTATCAAAATTTATATGACAAAACCTTCTATGGCATAACCAACTATCATCAATCTTAGTAATCAAACATGTCATCTCAGTAGGATTCAACTGAAATACATTACCTCTGGTTCTAGATCCAGTTCCAATCAGATTTCCATCTTTATCTTTTATCACACAAGTTTTCTCAAAAAACCAAACTTGATATCCCTTATCAACTAAATGTCCAACACTCAAAAGATTATGTTTCAAACCATCCACAAATTAAACATCACCAGTATTAGTCTTTCCATCAAGAGTAATAGATCTTATACCTTTAATCAAACAAGATGCATTGTTTCCAACTCTCACAACTCTTCCATCATAATTGTTAAACTTTATGAACTTTTTCATATCTCTAGTCATATGATGTGAACAACCACTATCTATAATCCAATCAGATTTCTTTTCAACTTGGGAAACTAAGGCTTTTTCTTCCTTAACATCAATTTCAGGATTCTCTTCTTTAATTGCTACAAATCCTATGTCATCATTATTCTCAGTATTACTTTCACTTAGAGTTCTTTCTATACTAGCTTCAAGATGTTCATCATTAACATAATAACATTCCTTAGATCTTCTAGGCTTGAAATTTTTTCTATGCTTCTTAACTCTCTTAGGACATTTAGATGCAAAATGACCATATTCTTGACAAGTCCAACATTTAAAAATTTTCTTACTATTTGGTTCTCTCTTCAGAAGCAAGGCAGTACCTTCTTCTATCTTTGTCTTCTTCATTTCTAGATCTATTGTTGCCAGCATAGTCTCCGCTCACACTAATGCTTCTTAACAAAGTAGGGCGCATGCTAAGAGAATTGAATGTTGTCTCCATTCTAGGTAAGTCTCTTGATAACCTCAGGTTCATTTCTGTTGCTTCCAATCTTCCAAGAAGAGTCTATCTTGTAAAGTTTGTAGTACAAGGAATAACTTGTTCAATCATCTGTGTTGTCTACTTAAATACAGGAGTCAATGTCCTTAGAATTTTCCATATAACTTCATTCTCTATCTTTGTTCCTCCACAAGATTTTATCCCTGCAACAATTTCTGACATTCTACCAATATAGCTTCTAACAAATTCATCTTCCATCATTCTAATATCTTCAAATGCACATATCCAATTATGTAATCTAACTCTCTTTGCATGTTCGTCACCTTCAAAAGTAGAGTGTAAGGCTTTCCAAATTTCATGAGATTTTTTCAAACATTTTACCTGACTGTACTCATTCTTCAGAAGGGCTGTCAAAAGTGCTTCTTTTGCAAGTATGTTACACATGAATAGATCTCTCTCATCACTAGAACATGTCTCAAGATTGTCTTCTTCAATGATAGTCTTATCATTCTTTTTAATCAACCAATAACCTGGTCCTAAACACAGTAGATGTGTCTTCATCTTCTCTTTCAAGCTGTCAAAATTTACTCCATCAAACTTAGGGCTTTCTTTCTTGAAATTCATCATGGATCTCCTTAAGCTATTAAACTTCTCTTTCAAGGACCTGCTGCTCTGATACCAATTGTTAGAAAGTAAAGTCCACCAAGATAACTAAGAGGGGGGGTGAATTAGTTATCTGATAATTATAACTTTTATCAACTTCAATAGCATTTAACCATGTAAGAAATATAATTACCAATCATAGAAAGATATTCATACACAATAACACAATGACACAAGATATGTTGACTAGGGAACCTCTTGATCAGAGAGTAAACCCCAGTGGGAATGATGCCCACAAAAGATGCACTAATATGAATATTCCTTTTGAAAGGATGGACTCTATTAGGAGTCTTATGAAATACATTCAGTACATATGAATCTTGGTTAGGAGATTTTGAATCCCTATTAAAAGATTCTAACCCTGTTAAGAGTTATGGAAGATAGAAGAACCCACTACCCAAATAGCTTCAATGGCAAGATCACTGAACACAATGTCCAACTGACCTTAAGATTATTCAATAGAATAATATGTTTCCTTCTTTCTCACTGTACCAAACCATACTCACTGCTACACCAGATCTCAATTTTAGATCTTTGTACTTCACATGTCTTCCTTCACAATTTTTCTTTCACAATTGCATTAGCTCTTTTCTTCACTTCATGCATACATTCACATTCAATTATAATCTATCACTTGCTTACTTCTATACAACAAGGAAAAACATTCCTTCCTTTATACCACACTCAAATAATTACAAATGAGTTGGCACACAATTACAAAATAAAAGTTTCCACACACTACATCAAAACTACACAAAACTATCAACTTCCAAATATAATAATTCTCCACTCATGCAACCTCAAAGTTTGCACTATCATCCATGTCACTATTAATGTGTCTCTAGCTTCCCTTTACCTGTGCAAAACCAGATTCCATCCCGATTATGAGATATCATCTGATTTCCACAAACCGCTACTCAGGAACACTGCCTGAATACTGCTTCCACCAAAAAGCTCATAACTTCCATGAATAAATGAATTACTATCTGCACTCTTAACCATAAACATATAACATATCAAAGAGTATACTCTCAACATTTCATATCTCCAACTGCAATATCCCACGTGCGCTAATCCAAACACTGTCTGCTTCTCTGCGAGTCTCTAGAAGATCACTGTGTTGACATCAATGACAATCATAGTCATGAATGCAACAACAACTACTATAGAATGACTACCAAGAATTCATTCCTAACAGAGTGGCCAAATCTGATGGTGTTTGTGTTACCGCAAAAGAAAAGTGTTTGATGGTTAGTGATCGCAGGATCACAATGTTAGAAAGTAAAGTCCACCAAGATAACTGAGAGGGGGGTGAATCAGTTATCAGGTAAATACAAATTTTATCAACTTCAATAGATTTTAACCAAGTAAGCAATTTGATCAACAACCATAGAAAGATATACACATACAACAACACAATAACACAAGATATGTTGACTAGGGAACCTCTTGATCAAAGAGTAAACCCCGATGGGAATGATGCCCACAAAAGATAGACTAATATGAAAGTTCCTTGTGAGAGGATGGACTCTATTAGAATTCTTATGAAATAAATTTAGTACATATCAGTCCCTGCTAGGAGACTTTGAATCCCTGCTAAAAGATTCTAACTCTATTAGGAGTTATGGAAGACAGAAGGACCCACTGCCCAAACAGCTTCAGGTGCAAGATCACTGAACACACTATCCAACTGATCTTTGTATTACTCAATAGAATAATACCAAAAGATTATTTATCTAAACAACTTAACATTTCTCCTATAAATGTGCCCAAGAGCACCACTGCTTCATCAAATCTCAATACCAGATCTCTATACTTCGCATATCCTCTTTTAACAAGTATTGCACAAATCTGCAATTCACTTTCACAATATTAAAATTCAATTCCACATTCATAATACAATAAGGAAAATATTCCTTCCTTTATACCAAACTCAAATAATTACAAATGAGTCGGCATACAAATTACAAAATAAAAGTTTCCACACGTTACATAAAAATTCCATAATTACACAAAACTGTCAACTTCCAATTAAGATAACTCTTCACTCATGTGACCTCTAACCTTGATGTCATGTCCAAATCACAATCATCATGTCTTCAACATCTGTTCAACTTTGCATGCTCAGATTCAATCCTGATTAGAAGATATCATCCAATTTCCAAAAATCACTACTTAGGAACACTGCCTGAATACTACTTCCACTGAATTACACATAACTTTCATGAATAAATGAATTTCCATACATGCTCTTAACCATAGTATTGTAGAATATCATAGATTAATTCCTCAACTCCCCATATCTTGATCTTCAATATCCCATGTGCGCTAACGCAAACACTATCTGCTTCTCTGCTAAACTTTAGTAGATCACTGTGTTGACATCAATGACAATCACAGACGTCAATGCAACAACAACTGCTATAGAATGGCTATGAATACTCCCCCATAGGATATATTTAGAATTCATTCCTAAAAATCTCCCCCATTGGCAATGATGGCAACAAAGATGAAAAATATCCAAGTTCCATGAATACCAACACTGCAACACTGTTGCTCTGAAATGCTTTCGAATTTTCTTCATCAACCAAATCTTTCTTCATTTTCCTATTCATCTCTTTTTAGTTTTCCATTTTATATTTCCTATAACCTTCACCCTCAAATTCTCTTTAGTAGATAGTTTTTTCATGTATCATTCTCCTCCATTGACATCAATGACAGATGCTTCATCACTATGTCAACAACAACTTCAATGTCAAAAGACACTTTTCAAAAAATAATTTCACTAGATTCCTCATGACTCAGCTCTAAAACACATACTCCCCCATTGAGGAAGTATCAACATCTAGTCCAGAAGAAAAATAATGCTCATATACCGCTAGATGGATGCGACCATCTACATCACTTCATAAAAGTAGGCTGGGGGAAAACCCCAAGCATATCTCTCAGATACTCAAATGTATCCTTAGGAAAAGGCTTTGTAAATATATCTACAATCTACTCTTTTGTACTTATATACTCAAGTCTGACTTCTTTCTCTACAATTTTCTCTCTCACTACATGATACTTTATCTCTATATGCTTTGTCTTAGAATGTAGTACAGGATTCTTAGACATACTAACTGTGCTGGTGTTATCACAATGTATAACAACAGGTTCAAAAAAATTCATTCCAATATCCTTCAACATTTTCTTCATCCAAATTATCCGATTACAATTGTTTGCTGCTGCCACATACTCTACTTCTTTTGTGCTCTGTGAAATACAATTTTGCTTCTTGCTTGGCCAAGAAACTAATCTTCTTCCAAGGAAAAATGCTCCACCACTTGTGCTCTTTTTGTCATCAACACTACCTCCCTAATCTGCATCTATCTATGCACATAAGGTAAAGTCATCAAATTTTTCATACCATAATCCATATTCAATTGTGCCTCTTAAGTACCTCAGTATCCTTTTTACTGTAGCATAATGTGATTCTCTGGGTTTAGCTTGAAATCTTGTAACAATTCCAACTGCATGTGATATATCTAGTCTTGTATGAGTTAAATATTGCAATCCTCCAATCATAGATCTCTATTTTTTTTCTTTCACTACAGGAGTCTCATCTATGCTAGATAACTTGTGTCTGATTACCATAGGTGTTCCAACTGGTTTATAGTTCTCCATTCCAAATCTCTTCAACAATTCATTCAAGTACTTTGTCTTACTTATAAAGATACCATCACTATTCTATGTTATCTGCAATCCTAAAAAATATTTCATCTCACTAATCATACTCATTTCAAATTTAGTCTTCATTTCATCTACAAATTTGTCACTGGCTTCATCTTCTCCTCCTAAGATAATATCATCAACAAAGATAACTACAACCAACAAACCATTTTCAATTTCTTTTGTGTACAAGTTGTTGTCTGTTGTGCCTTTAGTAAATCTTAATTTTATCAAATACTTATCAAGTCTTGCATACCAAGTTCTAGGTGCTTGTTTCAATCCATATATAAAGCTTTCTTCAATTTACATACCATATTTTCTTCATTAGTTAAAGGAAAACCTTCAGGTTGCTCAATGTAGACCTCTTCTTTCAATTCTTTGTTCAGAAATATTGATTTCACATCCATCTTATTTCGTGTCAGAACTCCTTTGTCTATGCTTCCAATAGTCTTCTCAAAAGGATGATTCCTTGATAGATTTTTGTTAGGTGTCACTATCTCAGTTCTCACTTCAACTGTAGGTTCTTCAATGATTTCCTCAATCAAGATTTCATTTTGAAATTCCTTGTTAGTTTCATAGAATAATTCTACATTCTTTGGATTAGTTCTAGGATGAGTTCCTTCATCTGATTCATAGTCAAACATTCTTTCCTAAATTTTGAACTTTTCATCAACTTTAACATTTGCGCTCTCAACAATAGTCTTAGTTTTTTTATTATAACATCTATAAGCTTTTCTCCTCAATGAATATCCAAGAGATATACCTTCATCACTTCTAGGATCAAACTTTCCAATGTCATCATATCTCTTAATATAACATTTGCTTTCAAAAATTCTAAAATACTTAACTAATGGTGCATGTCCAAACCATAGTTCATAGGGTTTCTTATCTGTATCTACTCTAATTTGTACTATGCTCATTTTATATAGTATTGTGTTCACTGCTTCTCTCCAGAATATCTTCTCCAAATCATTTTCAATTAACATGGCTCTTGCTGCTTCAGTCACTGACCTGTTTCTTCTTTCTGCAATACCATTTTGCTCAGGTGTCCTAGGGATTGAAAACTATCTCTTAATACCATTCACTTCACAAAAAATTTTAAATTCTTTTGAAGTAAATTCTCCACCTCTATCTGATCTCAAACATTTAATCTTCATTCCAAATTCATTCTTAACTTTGTTCTTAATAATTTTAAACTTATCAAATGCTTCAGACTTTTCTTTAAGAAATGCAATCCACATCATTCTTGTAAAATCATCAAAAAGAATCATAAAATACCTTTCTCCATAGAATCCTCTAGTCCTTGTGGGACCGCTCAAATCTGTATGAACAATTTCCAACTTCTCTACTGTTGTGAACTTCTTGCTGGGAAATGAGCTTCTCTTCTGCTTAGCCATCACACATTCCTTGTAAATCATTTTAGTAGGTTTCATAATCTTAGGAAAATCTCTTACTACAAGTGTAGTACTTACTTTCACAATGTTATCAAAGTTTATATGAAAAAATCTTCTATTCCATAACCAATTGTCATCAATCTTAGTAATCAAGCATGTCATCTCAGTAGGATTCAACTAAAATACATTACCTCTAGTTCTTGATCTAGTACCAATCAAATTACCATCGTTATCTTTGATTACACAGGTTTTCTTAGTAAACCAAACTTGATATCCCTTATCAACTAGCTATCCAACACTCAAAAGACTGTGTTTCAAACCATCCACAAAGTAAACATCATCAATATTAGTCTTTCCATCAAGAGTAATAGATCCTATACCTTTTATCAAACAAGGTGCATTGTTTCCAACTCTAACAATTCCTCCATCATAATTGTTAAAATTTATGAATTTCTTCATGTCTCCAGTCATACGATGTGAACAACCACTATCTATAATCCAATCAGCTTTCTTTTGTACTTGAGAAACTAAAGCTTTTTCTTCCTTAACTTTTGTTTTAGGATTTTCTTCTTTTATTGCTACAAATCCTATATCATCATTCTCATTATCACTTTCACTTAAAGATTTCTCCATGCTAGCTTCAAATTATTCATCATTAGCATAATAACATTCTTTAGATCTTCTAGGTTTAAAGTTCTTTCTATACTTCTTAACTCTCTTAGGACATTTAGATGCAAAATGACCATATTCTTGACAAGTCCAACATTTAAAGATTTTCTTACCGTTTGGTTCTCTTTTTACAAGTAAGGCAATACCTTACTCAATCTTCTTGTCTTCTTCATTTCTGGTTCTTCTACTACTAGCATAATCTCCACTCACACTCATGCTTCTTGATAAAGTAGGGCGAACACTTAGTGCACTGAATGTTGTCTCCATTCTAGGTAAATCTCCTAATTGCCTCAAGTTCATTTTTGTTGCTTCTAATCTTCCAAGAAGGGTTTCTCTAGTGAAGTTCTCAGTATAAGGTATAACTTTCTCAATCATCTATGTTGTCTGCTTAAATGCAGGAGTCAATGTCCTCATAATTTTCCATATCACTTCATTCTTTGTCTTGATTCCTTAACAAGATTTTATACCTGTAACAATTTCTGACATTCTACCAATATAGCTTCTAACAGATTCATCTTCCATCATTCTTATATCTTTAAATGCACATATCCAATTATGTAATCTGACTTTCTTTGCATGTTCATCACCTTCAAAAGTAGATTGTAAAGCTAACCAAATTTCATGAGATGTTTTTAGATATTTTACCTGACAGTACTCATTTTCTGGAAGGGCTAACAAAATTTCTTCTCTGGCAAGTATGTTACACATGAATAGATCTCTTTCCTCATTAGTACATTCTTCAATCTTGTCTTCATCAATGATAGTCTTCTGGTTCTTTGTGATCAACCAATATCTTGGTCCTAAATAAAGTACGTGTATCTTCATCTTTTCTTTCCAGCTATCAAAATTTACTCCATCAAACTTAGGGCTTTCTTTCCTAAAATGACTCACCATGGAACTCCTTAATTTGTTAAACTTTTCCTACAAGGACCTACTACTCTGATACCAATTGTTAGAAAGTAAAGTCCACCAAGATAAATGAGAGGGGGGGTGTGAATCAGTTATTAGATAAATAAAAATTTTATCAACTTCAATAGATTTTAACTAAGTAAAAAATGTGATCAACAACCATAGAAAGATATACACATACAACAACACAATAACACAAGATATGTTGACTAGGGAACCTCTTGATCAAAGAGTAAACCCTGGTGGGAATGATGTCCACAAAAGATGCACTAATATGAAATTTTCTTGTGAGAGGATAGACTCTGTTAGGAGTCTTATGAAATACATTTAGTACATATCAATCCCTTCTAGGAGACTTTGAATCCCTACTAAAAGATTCTAACTCTGTTAGGAGTTATGGAAGACAGAAGGACCCGCTGCCCAAACAGCTTCAGGTGCAAGATCACTGAACATGTTGTCCAATTGATCTTTGTATTACTCAATAGAATAATACCAAAAGATAACTGATCTCAACAACTTAACACTTCTCCTCTAACTGTGCCAAACCGCACCACTGCTTCATCAAATCTCAATACCAGATCTCTATACTTCACATATCCTCTTTCAACAAGTATTGCACAAATCCGCAATTCACTTTCAAAGTATTACAATTCAATTCCAAATTCATAATACAATAAGGAAAAAATTCCTTCCTTTATACCACACTCAAATAATTACAAATGAGTCGGCATACAAATTACAAAATAAAAGTTTCCACATGTTACATAAAAATTCCATAATTACACAAAACTGTCGGCTTCCAATAAGATAACTCTTCACTCATGTGACCTCTAACCTTGCTATCAGGTCCACATCACAATCATCATGTCTTCAAAATATGTTCAACTTCACATGCTCAGATTCAATCCCGATTGGAAGATATCATCCGATTTCCAAAAACCGCTACTCAGGAACACTGCCTGAATACTACTTCCACTGAATTACACATAACTTTCATGAATAAAAGAATTTTTGTGCACACTCTTAACCATGATCTTTTAGAACATCATAGATTAATTCCTCAACTCCACATAGCTTGATCTTCAATAGCCCATGTGTGCTAACTCAAACACTATCTTCTTCTCTGCTAAACTTTAGTAGATCATTGTGTTGACATCAATGACAATCACAGTCATGAATGCAACAACAACTGCTATAGAATAGTTGTGAATACTTCCCCATAGGATATATTTAGCATTCATTCCTAACACATGATTGATTTCCAGATGTACACGATTGTCAGTGGGACCGCATAGTTTGAAAGCTTCTGATAAACTGCTCGATTAAGGTTATTATGGTAGTTAGTATCGGGCAAGCCCAGTTAGTAAATGATGTAAATTTTTTTTAAAGCCCAAGAAAGATCTACAGCAGGTGTGATGCCTCAAATAAAAAGTAACCAGCCTTTATTGATCATGGGATTGTGACAACCATCTGATCTTGTCTAGAGAAAGATAAATAAAAGGTGGGTCCTTAGTGCTAGGTGTTGCTAATGTGTTTTCTTATGATTGGTTGCTGAGGGAAATGATGTGGAAAATAAAGTTTTAAGTCAATCATAGGTTTTATTTGATTTTCATGAGCCACACAATGTGCCAAGAAAGCTAAGGATCAATAGTTGTGTTTTAAATTTTGTTGATTAACCATTGTGGCTAGGTTTTTGAATTGTTTAAGGGTTTTTCTTGTGGGATTGAATCAGTAAGCTAGAAACAACAGGCCAAATCTGATTTTGTTTTGTTCCTAGGCCAAACCAGCTGAGACTTGAATACTCCTACTAATCTGATCATATATGATTGTTTTAAAAAGAGAGTAACTGCATTAAAGGACTAGTTATTAATTGCAAGGGTGGCTGATCTACCAAGTAATGATCATGTTAGCCGCCAAAGAGATTTTTCTTGTCTTTATGGATTGCTAGTAGTGTTTTGACTTTAATTGAAGATCAGATTGGATCATTTTGCTCTGGATTTTTTGGCATGTCTTTTCTACAGTAAATTGCCTGATTGTTGTAGGTGTTTGTAGTTGTTGGAAACCCTAATTTTTCCCTAAGCCATCCAAATCTTTTTGCATCCTCATTCTTCCAGGATTCCAATATGGCTAGTGAGTGATATATATAGCTAGTTGTTGTATTTGTAAAGGGATGGTAAAATTAACAACTGAATAGAGAGAATTTTGATCTACAATTTTGTTCTGGCATTCTACCATTTTCAATGTATTGATACTAAAAAAATTTAATGAAAATACATTGGAATTCCATCTCATATTTTTGAATGTCTTCTTGATATGATCTTGAGTTCTTATATGTTAATATTACAAAGCAATTTAATGTATGGTTTTCAAAGTAGATTGTGAAGCTATTTCTGAGTTCCTTTCAAGGGAGGGGTAATTCTTAGGAGTAATTTTTAGAGAATTCATGTTTATTGTGAGAATATGATGTTTGAGTGTGAGAGTGAGAGGAATAATCTGCAAAGCACTTATTCTGGGTTCTGGGTGTGTTTGAGTTAGATTTATGTTAATGTATGTTGTATTTGACTCTATGCCCTAGAATAAGACACTGATATGTTCTTAGGAAGTAATTATTCATCATCAATCAAGTAATAAATGATAAAATCTTTCATTCAATGTGTCAACGATACTAATGCAAAGTATTTGTATTGAATAAATGCAAATAAGTCTTACTGATTCATTTTAAGAAGTGAATCCATAGGTATACATGATTGAGCATTAAGGCTCAAATTCTAGGAGGACTAATATCTCAGTCCTTGTTAATTGGTCCTTTTTCTTGTTAGATTTGGAGTGGGTTTAAAGAGTCAGAGACATTAGTTTGTTTGTCAATCAAATTGTAAATCTGCAAATGAGGAAATAGGGGCCAACACCCACTATATTTCAAACTAGGATCCCCATATCTTATTTTATCCACCAAACACTTAACACTTAACAATCATTAAACAATCCAATGATCCTAATACTGATCATTTTCTTACCTTTTTTACACTTACTTTTAACTTGTTCGTTGATCAACCCTCACTCTTGGGATTCCTAGCCTCCAGCTTATTCTTGACACTAGGCTTTTCCCATACATCAACCCTTTTCACTGCTACTGCATACCCACCAAGTTATCAAGGACTCTTATGTCCTTTTTGAATGATTGTCTATGACAGTCCTAGTTAACTCTACAACTTGACAATCTACTAGCCTTTCTTAGACTCACAACCATTATATTCCCTAGACTACCATACACCTTCCTTCAAATTATTTTAGTACAAATATTCCAACTTATTTTGTGGACAAAGCCTTTTTCCTAAATCTATCTCTATATTCCAATCTCATAAATAGTCATAGTCACTTTTCACTGTGACAAAGAACTTATTAAATTCTATCCCTTTCTAAATCTTTATATTCTCATGCCATGGTACCTTAAATAGTATCATGCCCTTATTAATTAAATAAATGAATTAGTCACAACCTCAGGACTATCCTAATTATGAAAATGAACAAAACACCCTTAGAAACAAGGTTTGACAACTTTTCGAATGACTTCCCACAATGTACATGGGGGTGTCTAACACACATCCAACCTAGAGGCTTCAAGGAACATAAATAAATAGTGAATGTGCAAAGATAAATACTTTTGATCAGACTATGATCAAATAATAGAAATAAGCATGCAAGGGGGACAATACCTTCAATTATTTGGTAAGGGTATGTAGACAAGTATGGATTTCCATCATGGTATATTCTTCCTCCTCTAGCATCTTTATGAGTGCACATGTCTTGTAGCATGGTTTCCTTCTAGAAATGTATGACTTGATTATGCACATGCATGACTATAAATGAAGATATGTAATAGGATATAATGCATTGCTTAGATCCCTTGGATATAACCCCATTTATTTCCTTCTTCCATGTTCTGGATCAAGTAGGAGCACACTTGATTCACACCCTAGTCATCCTTCCATCATCTCTTCAGGCATTGTCTAGTACCTTATTGTTTATGTTCATTTACTCATGTATGTTGACTTGTGTTAGGAGATAGTTTTTGATAGGATATTAATGTATTATGAGGGATAATTAGGAACTATGACAAGGAGTTTTTGGTAATGTAGTGAAGAGTAAGAGATTGTGAAAGGAGGTTTACTATCCTGTAACAAAACTAGGTAATAGCAACAAACTAGGTGGAAATTCAAAACCACCTTGAATCTACTTGGGGTTCCTCAGTTTCTAAGCCATAATCCACAAAAGTATCCCATCCAATTTTGGGTTTTATAGAAAGAAGGTCGTGTATGACAAGAAGTTTTATCAAGTTAACTTTACAAAGTAACATATCATTTATAAAACCTACCGTAGCATGTCATTTTTTTTCACAACTAAAGAGTTCTCACCATGAACAAATAGAGTGACCATTTTCTATCAAAACCATATGTGTAGATGTAAACATTAAGTACAACATGTCCAATTTTTTTACAGATATACACATTAAGGATCATGTCAGATAATACAAGGGAATTCGATCAAAATAGGGAGACAATAGCTAGATTGTTGTCTAACTTTCAAAGAGAAGGTGATGACAAATACTATTGTCCATGCAAGATTTGTAACAGCTTAAAGAAAAGAAGAATCAAAATCAAAATAGAAAAGAGACATTGTAGGGAGAATGGTCACATTGAAGGGGGTTTGATTATAATACATTGGTAAGTTGTTTTTTATATTATTTTCACAATTAATATACATATGAACCATGGAAGGAGGTTTGATTATCACATTGAAGGGGGGTTTGATTATCATCATTTTTATATAGGTCAATCTCCTTAGTGTAGTACATGATATGGACCACCACATCTTAGAGGAACATGGGGGTGTGAATATAGAGGAACATGGAGGTGTGAGTATTGAAGCTGAAGATCATGATCCCATGGAAGATGATGATCGTGCACCAGAAAACACATTTGAAGATGATAGTATGAATGAATTGATCATTGACACATTTAGTACTGGTATTGTTGTTGTTGATGATGATGGTGATGATTATGATGAGGATGACATTGATGTCATCCATGATATACCTCTACTTGAGAAGGTGAACATGGCCCTTTATGAAGGCTCCCAATCTACTCTTCTCTCTATTGTATTGTTGTTGGTGAATTTGAAGGTTATGAATGGTTTATCCAACATAGAAATGTCACGTATGCTAAGGTTTTTCATATACATCATTATAGTCTATGAAAGGTGAAACATGTACCATTAATATTGTTTATAGTAATGACTTATATTTTTTGTTGTAGATTGATAGGTGATTTTATGTTACCACCATCAAATGTTCTACCTTGCTCATATCAAGAATTATGTGCTACTATGAAACATATTAGAATGGAGTATCAAGTAATGGATGTTTATCCTAAAGATCATATTATTTATCATAAAGAATATGAATATGCAACAGAATGCCCTGAATGCCATACGAGGAGATATCGATATGATCAAATGACAAAAAAGGTGTCTCATAAGGTTCTTCATTACATCCCCATTATTCCACGTCTGAAATGATTATTTAGGTGCAATAGCTTGGCATAATTTATGGATTATCATGCACTCAATAGGAGTCGTGATGACATTATTATAATGCCCATGGATGGTTCATCATTTATGGACATAGAGGAAAAGTGGCCACACTTTAAAGAAGAACCTTGAAATCTTAGGCTTTCTCTGGCAACAAATGGTGTCAATCCATTTGGAGAGATGAGATTTGTTTACTCGGTGTGGCCTATTTTTGTTATCAACAATAACCTTCCTCCATGGATATCAATAAAGAGGGAGCACATTATGTTGAAAATGATTGTTCCACATATTTTATTATTTTATAGTTATCTACATGTAATTATAAGTCTTCGAGTGAAATGCCCACAATAATTATCTGATGTTGTTGTTAATTCAACCAAGTAAGTACCAAGTGAAAGATATGAATGTATATATCACACCTCTTATCGACGAGTTGTTGGTGTTATGGAATAGTTTCACTATGTATGACATCTCTAGACCAATTTGACAAAGAAAATTTTAATTTCATGCAATGCTTGTGTGGACAATTCATGATGCCCTAGGGTTGACACATTTATGTGGTATGTTATGGTGAATTCTAGTTGTATGCGATAATTCTAATTCTAAAAATTAACATATTTAATCCAATTGTATCATTATCTTGTAGGTCTTCAAAAAAAGGGAAAATTTGCATGTCCAATGTGTGGTCCAAAGATGAAATCTCGTCATTCCAAAAGTTTAAGAAAGTGGGTGTTTGATGAGTATAGGCACTTCCTCCACAGAAATCATAAGTATCAAAGTGTGGAAAAATATCTTTTCAATGGGAAAGAAGAGACTACATCAAAGCCCCGAAGAATGACACCTCACCTATGGCAGTTGGAATATAATAGAATTCAAGATAATATCATTCCACCTAATGGTTTATGTTTGAAAATTATATATTTCGATTGTGTTTTGTTGGCTAATTCTATAGTTGATGATCAAGAAGGTCGTGAAGGCATCACTGACCACCTTCCAAAGGGACTAAAATGTTATCCTAGAGAATTTAGTAGGGTATCCTACTATGAGAAGCTACAAATTGTGCATTTGTTTGATACTATGCATATTGGAAAGAATGTAACAAAGACACTGTGAAAAATATTGGATGGAAGGCATGACAAAGAAAAACTTGGCAAAATTTGTAATGACATTCATGATTCCAATCATGCAATGAAAAATATCATTGAATCAAATAGAAATGGAGACCGGATTAATGCAATTGCCCTTCCTTGGTTATTAACAGAGCAACAAAGTAATGCCATAAAATAAGTCATACAAAAAATTCAATTTCTTATAGGATTTGTTGTGAATATAAGAAATCTCATATCAAAGAAAAGTGATTTTTGGTCAGGGATGAAAATGCATGATTGGCATATCTTCATCAAGGTAAGTCACAGTCTTTTGTATTTACAATATATTTGTGTATCTGCATTCAATTTTCATTGTATGAAATGATCAGTTGATAATTGTTGTAGTATGTGCTACCCCTATCACTCCCAAAGAACTTTGACAATAATATCAAACAAGTGATATATGATCTTGGAAAATACATGAGGTAAGCAATGATATGTGTTCAATATATTAAACAGTAATATCAAATGAGTAATATATTGTAAAGTCTTGTATTTATATATTTTTGTGTCTTGAATCCCATAGGTGGTTGTCATCTTAAAAAATTCATAAAGAAGATATAAAATATTAGAAGAAAATAATTCATCTACTAATGTGTGAAATGTAAAAGTGTTTACCTTCAACTTTTTTCAATGCACAAAAACACTACCTCATACACCAAGTTGAGGAGATTGAATTGCGTGGACCTACACAGGCTAGGTCAATGTGGATGGTTGAGAGGCACTTAAAATTTTTGAAGGGTTTGGTTTGACAAAGAGCATGTCCTGAGGGTTCTATGGTTGAGAGATATATGGTATACCAAAAGATGGTGTACATTACTCAATATCTTCCAAATCTTGCAGTAAAGACCCATATAGATTGCATTTGGAATCTCGACTCCATTAAAAAAATTGAAGGGGAGTACTTGGTGGGGAATGGTAGATTTAGGAAATTGAAAGGTAATAAATTATGAGATTTTATTGTAATTAATTAATTCTTAATCTTCAAAATAAATATGTTATAAGTCATGTATTTACTTTTGTATAGTTGCTAAAGAGTTGGATGCAATACATTTGTTTATTGTAAACAATCAAGTTTGGATGACGGTATGGATTGAACGATGTCAACATTATGGTCATAGATTAAAATGGGAATCCGTGTCTTCATTGGTTATACAAACTCATCCTACTGGAGATCCCAATGTTACACAAAAGGAAATAGATTTAGCATATGGTTTAAGAGATCTCCAGGAACTAATAAATTTGTTAATCAACCGTATGGTTTTCAACTCATGATGAAATAATTTATACATGTTTGACATTATTGTAGGTGAAAAATCACAAGGCTATTTCATGCAATGGTTATAAATTTTGCATCAAAAATTTGGATGACACGAAGAGAACTTGTGATTCTGGGATAAGTGTAGTCCTCCAAGTGACTAATATTTCATCTAGAAACAACTTACATCCTCGAGAGTCTCTAAATTGATAATATGAAATTTTGGTTGATATAACTGACTGTGACTTTAATTCCTTCAAATTAGTTCTCTTCATTGTGAAATGGTATAGACTACAACTCAGTCAAAATAATCCTGATAGAACTATTATTGAACATGACAATGAATTTCCAATGATTAATAAAAGGTTGTTTGAGCCAGTTGGGGAAGAGCCCTATGTTCTTACAAGCCAATGTGAGTAGGTATTTTACTCAAAGGTTCTACATAAATTGGGTTGGTCATTTTTTGTTAGACATGATCCAAGAGGAAGGCCGATAAAGTATAATGTGATGGAAGAAGAAGATACCTAGGAAGAAAAAGAAGTGGAAGATGATGTAGATGATGATCATGATCGAGAGTTAGTCGAAAAAGAAGATGATGATTTTGCTACTGATCACAATGATGATGAGGAGGATGTTGATGATGATGTTGATGATGACGATGATGATAGTGGTGGTGATGATGTCGTCGACGATGATGATCTTGATGATGAGATGGATGAATAAGAATATCAATGACATGAATGAAATGTACAATTATGTGTTCACTGCTTATGCTATTCAATATTGAGTTCTTGATAGATCAATGATTAATATTGATTTCTTGATAGATCAATGATTAATATTGAGTTCTTGATAGATCAATGACATAAGATAATTGATTTAAATATGCAAAAACCTAAACCCCTTTCACGAGCATCCCACAGAGTCTCATGGATTGTCAGGTATAAGTCAATACACCCCATAGAGATTAATATCTTGTACCATTTGTAAAATATCTCTCTCATGGCCACCTATCTTTCTTATTTCATAAAGTGCAAGTATGAGCGAATAGGTATTTGTCAGATTTCTCTTCCTCGAGTGAGGAAAATGTAGGAATGGAAGAAGAAAGTGAGACATTTAGTATGTCTAAATCAAGGAGATCGACTCGAGGTCAAAAGATCAAAAAGAAATTCAATAAACGCATGGAATTTTTCCTTGATCAAGGGGGGTCATTTTCTTATGATGATGAGAGAAAAGGCGACTCCGAGGTTCCCTTTAGGTACAAACATCTATAGAAATAATGGGTCCCTAATGATCTTCCTCCAAAAAACATTGATTTTTGTGTTAGAGAGAGGATATATCACATAGCACCTTCTTCATTACATGGTTTGGGCCTATTTTCCATGGATGGCATAAAGGTCTCTTACAAAAAAGTTGTCAAATTGATGGAGCATGTTGAAACTTATTATGATTATAGTAGTTGGATGCAGATTGTTAGATGTAAAAAAAGTATGTGTAGGTATGCACTCGTGGAAAATTATATACAACAAAAAGTCAGTGAAAAAAGTAAAATAGTAACTATATACATTGACGGAAGGCAAAAAGCATCAGGAAATATTGTAGGTTTTATAAATAGTACATGACCTGCGTCAACTAAGAAGCAACCCAATTGCATATTTGAGGTGCACAAGGGAAATCATGTATTTGTATGTGCGATCAAATCAATACGTGGAGGTGAAGAGATGCTTATCAATTACAATTTGAATCGTATAGATACAAAAAAAACCCACTATCATGGACGAGGTGGTACACACTATGCACCATTTAAAATTATTTAAAAATTAAGAAACTATCTCTTCTTTTAATTAAAGCATTATGATAATTGTCTATTAGTCAACGTAACTTAGAATAAGAACACATGTGTTTTAACATGTCTCAATAAAAAAAAATTTAAATACAGGGCTATAGTATGGATCAATAGCCACATAATACACACAACGATGATTGTTCTCATGGGACTTATTCTTCCCGACAGGTAAAACTCATTGTTGTTGTAAAAATGCACATACAAGAAAAATGTTAATGCATATTTTTTGTTATGTTTTATTCTTCACTACTATTTTGGATTTCTTTTAAATAAAGTGCTAATAATATTATTCTCACAAACGAGTGCTGATTAGAAAAAAGGAAAAGGAACAAGTAGTCCACGAGGAGCCGCAATATGAGAAGAATCCATTCATTATTGATTTTACATCAGACGTTGATCTTGTGGTTGCACTGCAAAAGGTCCTTTTTGCACTGTCAAGAGAGTTAACTCGATTGGCAAAGATTCAACCTCAGACTCCTCAAATACAAATGAGAGAGGATGAGTTGATTCGCTTGGTTCAAACTTATACAGTAAGTATTAATGTAGTTTTTAATTATAACAAAAGTTCAATAATGGTTTTTATAGTATATTCTTTTATTTATGTCATTAAATAAAATACATATGTGTTATTTTTACAAAGGATGCAAAAATAATTCAAGGGTGATGCCCCAAATGCAGATACTTCAGGTGGTTCAAGTACATCGCATGTTTTATCCTCCACTTGTGTTTTGCACAAACAATTTTTTTTTTAATAGCTCTAACAATCTTGTCGATGGTTGTCAATATTTTTTTATGCTCTAACAATCTTAATTTTCAGCACATACCATTGATCCTATGAGTGCACCACCTGTTACGAGGAACAAACCCACATAGGTACTACCGCCTACAATGTTGGCAACACGTAGCATGGCCACAGATGCAATGGCAATACCTATTGGTATGTAGATTCCTCTTTTTCTCTCTCATTTATCATTGGATTCATTTTGGAATATTGGATTCATTTTATGTAGGAGGCGATGAGGAAATTCCTGGATGTACTTGAGTTAGATGTACAAGAACAATAGAGATTGTAATCAATTGCTCATGAGCATTGAAACCGGACTTCCGATGAGAGTAGCTCAGCTTCCAAATACTTTAAAGATTAATCCTTTCTTTTACTATACAATCTTATACTCATAATCTAATGCACTGACCCCCTGTGTAGTCCCTTGCAATAACTAATAATCCTGTTATTATTTTGCAGGGAATAATCTATTTTATGAAAAACTTAATGATGAATTTTTGTGCATTTTCAAGCTGACCATATGCACATGGTATCATATCTTGATTTCATTGCTAAATCAAAATTCCTTTCATCCCTTTCTTCAAGTATATTAAAAGGTAGCTTCACTTCATTTATGAATCTGACAATTTTTTTTTCTTAAAAGGTGGCAATTACAAGATAAAGAGTTAAAGGATAAACTCATTGACTCTATGACAAAACTCTTTGGACCCAACATCTTTCAAAGACTTAGGCTTCTTGAGAAAGTGGGCCAAGCTTTGAAGTATATTAGGGACAACTATAGGTCCCAAATAGAATGCAACCCTTATTACGAGCAACCCCCTATGTTCCTATTAATGAGTGGGAAAATATTAAAATGGATGCACTTGAGAGAAGCACAAGACATGGTGGAGAAATACTACCACCCGATGAAAGAAGTTACGTGATAGTCTTAATAATGAAATTATGTACTATTTACTCTTTATACTTATGTGATCTAACATATTTCAAACATCACATAGGTTGTCTGACACATCAAAGGCAACAAAAGAAAGAAAACAAAAGCACGGGCAACACAAGCTCAACTCGGGTGGATATTCAAAACTTGTTGCATGAATTGTAAGTATTAGTAAATAAAAAACCATATGCAAATATTTATAAATTGCAATCAATTTAGTTTTGATAAAATTCACTACAATAAAAATTCATGATACCAAGCAAAAATGTAGGCCTTGGAGCTCAAACAAAGCTATGCAGTCGTGGCTGAATGATTTTGAACAATGAGTGCGCAAGGTTCTTCTGGTGGATATGTCAATCAGGTAAATAATTCAATTGATTATATATTTGTTTAAAACTTTAAAGTGAATATATTTATATGTATTAAACTGAATGATTAACATTTCTCAGTATTTGTCTTGTATTTATATGTATATATTGTCGATATATGCACTAATTATTTACATTAGATTTCTGGTGCAGGAGCACCCTTCTAAGGGCTCCCACCATCACATTTTTGGTGTGTTAATCTTTAGAGATGAAGCATGTAATTATAATAAGAGCTAAAGCTCATTTTGTGTGTCTAGGCCTAGGCTAGGTCCTAGAAGTTCAGTTGGTCTTTTCTTGTAAGCAGCACAATGATACAGGGAATGTTGTCATCCTGAGATCATTGATTTGCTATGAGGTCAAAAGTCTTAGATTAGGTGTTTGGATGTGATATGAGCACATGTGTGCCTTGGAAAGGCCTAGCAATGGTCTTGGTAGTGTAAGAGCAAAAGTTGCTCAAAAGTTGCTAGCAACTTTCTCTTTTGAGGTTCTAACCTTGTCTAGGTGGCTAAAAAGCCCTAACCAAACACTCACCGATGGAAAAAGACTATAAAGGACCTGAAAAACCCTAAAATGAGGTTGGAGATCACTTTGTATGGTTTTGTATGGAAAAGAACAGTCTGAACTAAGAAATTCTGTGTGACAGTCACTATTATTAACATGTTTGGAAGTAAATAGAAGAAAGTTTGTGAATTCGTTGCATGGTGGATTGTGTATAGTGTTTTTTCTTTCATTTGTGTGAGTTTGGTGTAGTTTTTACAAGTTTAGTTGTGTGTTCTGTTCTTTTCTTTTCATTTGTTAGTTCTCTGCCAGTTTGGAGAGACATGTATATATAGGGCTGTAGCTTTTGTTTCCATCATGGAAATCCCATGGAACCTTGGATTCTAAAGGTATAGAACCTACTCTATATAACTATGTCTACAAGGCCCTTGAATGTAAGTACAAACATTTGTTTGACCATGCCCTAGGCGAGCTAAGGCCATGCCCGGTTAGGAGCAGTCAGCAGTGTAAGAGCTCTAGAAGACAGAGGAAGGAGTTTTAGAGAAATCCCTTTGGAGGGAGCCAAGGGACATGAGTAAAGTGTATAAGTTGTGGAGGAGAGATCTTGGTCTAGCTAGGAAGGGTACTGAAGAAAGACAAATAGATCAATGACTTTGTGAAGTCCTAAAAACCCTTAAAACCCTCAATCTTGGTGCAGGCATTGTATAGCCTATTGGTGACCTGAGACCCCAATAATCCTTGAGGATTGGGAAAATAAATGAGGGTTACTTAAGAACCCTAGCCTTGGTACTATGACGGAAAGGTTTCAAAAGCCCTACAAATCCAGAGGGAGGCCTAATTGGGCTTATTCTAGTAGCCCTGATTTACAAAGGAATCTTGCAATCGAGCATCAACCCAACCTCACTAATGCTTTGGAGATGTTTCAAATGTCCCTAAAACACCTTGAGACTCTTCAGTTTCTCTGTCAGAGCTTAGGAAGGTGGTGAACCCTAGAAAGACCCTTATGAGCCTATGTAAGGGATAATGCTAGAAATCAAAGCTTGAAATGTTGGAAGATGAGATAGCTAAAATTGGTGGTTAGGTTAGGGAAGGTCAAGGGATCCTTGGATGAGTAAGTAATCCTATAGACCATTAGAGGTGTTAGAAGAACACTTGGATCCTAGAGAGGATCAGAGGCATAGACTAGCTAGTCTATCCTAACCTCCCCATCAGATTGGTATCGGAGCCTCTTAAGGCTTGGGAAGTGGAAAGTGGATGTTTCAACCTTCAAAAGAGTTAGTTGGATCATCACAAAATTAGCAAATGGTGACTAATGCAGAGCTTTCTAAGAAGGTGGAAGATCAGGAGGAAGCTAATAGACTCCTGCAGGAAAGATTGATGCATATGGAGCAACTATTGGATGATGTCCAAGCAAAGGAAGATAAGGTGAAAGATAGGATGGAGGAGTAGGATGCCAAAGAGAAAGAGAAGACCATTGATGATGATGTTCCTACACCTGATCCTCCAACCCAAGATGAGAAATTTCTTAAAGCTTTGAAGGCTATCACTGGCAAGGCACTTGAAGGTGTCCCATTACTTACAGGCAGGATGGATACAGAGCTTGTGATGCAATGGATTGAAGGCATGGAGAATCACTTCAAATGTCAAGAGATCTCAGAGGCATAGAAGGTCAAAGTGGCCAAGTCTAGGTTGAGAGGTCAAGCTTTAACCTAGTGGAACTACTTGCAAGATGAAAGAGAGAAAGAGGGAAAGAACCCAATCTCCAATTGGAAAGCAATGGTCAACAAAGTGAAAGAAGCATACCTACCTGTTGATTATGAGATCCCATAGCATAGGAGGATATTGAACCTCAGACAGAAGGAGATGGATGTAGCCACCTACACTGAAGAGTTCCACAAGTTGAGCTTAAGATCCAAGATCAAAGAAGAAGAAAGTATCAAAGTGGCAAGGTACCTAAGTGGTTTGAAATGGAGCATAGCAGAGGAGATGAGTTTGTTCACTCCTACCACGGTACTTGGATGTCAGTATAAGGCACAAAATCTTGAAGATAAACAAAGAAGAAAGAAAGAACCTAATGCAAAGAATAGGGGAAGAGGTAGAGACTCTAGAGGGGGTCAAAGAGGAGGTTCTTGTGGAAGAGGTGGTGATGCTAGAAACCAAGGGGAAAGTAGACTTTTGGAACAAATTTTAGAAATTAGTACAAGAGGATCTTTTGGTAGAGGAAGAGGTTCTCAAGGAAATAGAGGAAGAGGTGTAGGAAGAAGTAGCTCTTACTTTGCCACAATGAAATGCTATTAATGTGGACAGCTTGGACACCCTGCCTATAGGTGTCCTAACAAGTCATCAAACTCAAGCAATGAAAAGAGGGTAGCCTATACCCAAGAAGATAGCAGTAGCTCATGTATTAATGAGGTCAAAAAAATAGAGTCAGAGATGGGGGAGAACTTGATGTTTAGGAGAGTACTCATAAGGCAACCTAACCAAGGTGAACCCAAGCAAAGGAGAGATCTTTTTAGAGTTAGATGCAAGATTCAAGGAAAAGTTTGCAAAGTTATAGTGGATTTAGGGTCCACTAATAACATCATAGTAGAGGAAGTAGCAAAGAAGCTCAAACTTTCAAAGGTTCCCCATGCAAACCCCTACAAGGTGACTTGGTTGAATCAAGAGCAGAGTGTGCTAGTAAATGAGCAGACATAGGTGGAGTTTTCAATTGGAGGCTATAAGGACAAAGTGCTTTGTGATGTCCTACCCATGGATGCATGCCATCTCTTATTGGGAAGACCCTAGAAATTTGATAGGAAGGTGATCTATGATGGAGAAGAGAACTCCATTTCTTTCAACAAAGATGGAAGAACATTCAAGATTCAACATAATAGAGAATGAAGAAGGTACCTCCAAAACACCTAGTGTGTTGCTTAGCAGTGGTAAGGAGTTCCTACATGCACTACATGATGAGGAGACCATAGGATGTGCTATCATGGTGAAACCAAAGGAGGATGACAAGAAGTTGTAGGTAGAAACACCATTGGAAGTGCAGCAAATGTTAGAAGAATTCAAAGACATTGTGAGTGATGGAACCCCTGCAACTCTACCTCCAAGAAGGGCCATAAGTCATCAAATAGACTTTGTACCAGGTGCATCCCTACCTAACAAAGCAGCCTACAAGCTTACCCCTGATCAGAATAAGGAAGTGGCAAGACAAGTGCAAGAATTATTGGATCAAGGGCTGATTAAGAAGAGTATTAGTCCATGTGCAGTCCTAGTGGTCTTGGCATCCAAGAAAGGAGGAAAATGGAGACTTTGCACAGATTCAAGGGCTATCAATAGAATCACTATTAGGTATAGGTTCCCAATTCCAAGAATAGAAGACTTGATGGATTGCTTAGGTGGTGCTATATACTTCACTAAGTTGGATCTCAAGAGTGGTTATCACCAAATCAGAATCAAGGAGGGTGATGAGTGGAATACTACTTTTAAAACCATAGATGGATTGTATGAATGGCTTGTAATGCCATTTGGGCTTACCAATGCCCCAAGCACCTTCATGAGGTTGATGAATGAGGTCTTGAAGGACTTCACAGGCAGATTTGTAGTGGTGTATCTAGATGATATACTCATCTATAGAAAAACCAAAGCAGAACATCTTGAGCACTTGAGGTTGGTTATGAAGAAGCTACATGTGGAGCAATTAGCTATCAACCTAGAAAAGTGTGAGTTCATGCAGCAAGAGCTGGTTTATTTGGGATTTGTGGTGTCCAAGGGTACTCTGAAAATGGACCCAAGCAAGGTGGAGGCAATCTTGAATTGGCCTGCCCCAAAAATAGGGATTGAAGTTAGAAGTTTTCATGGGTTAGCCCAATTTTATAGAAAGTTCATGAGAAATTTTAGTGGAATTTGTGCACCAGTATTAGACACCATAAAAGGAGGACTGAAAACCAAGTTCAAATGGACTGAGGCAGCTAAGAAAGCATTTCAAACATTGAAGCAAGAGGTAGCTACCAAACCTATCTTACTCTTACCTACTTTTGATAAGTTGTTCACAATTGAATGTGATGCAAGTGGTGCAGCAGTAGGGGGTGTATTGAATCAAGAAGGAAGGCCTATGGCATTCTTCAATGAGAAACTCAATGAGGGAAAGAAGAAGTATTCAGCTTATGACTTGGAGTTGTATGCATTGGTACAATCTCTCAAGAAGTGGAGGCATTACCTCTTGCCAAAAGAATTTGTTGTATTTACTAATAATCAGGCTTTAAGCTATATAAACACTCAAGAGAAGCTTAGTAATAGGCATTTGAAGTGGATGGATTATCTCCAATCCTTTACCTTCATAATTAAACACAAGAAAGGGCAACTCAACAAGGTAACAAATGCCTTGAGTAGAAATCTTTTGACTGTCCAAGAAGTATAGCTGCAAAGCATTGGAATAGTAGGTTTAAAAGACTTATATGAGGAGGATGGAGACTTCTCACAAGCCTACAAGGTGTTCCAAGATTTTGAGAACCATTTTCATGGTGAGTTTGTAGATTATACCCTTCAAAATGGACTGTTATTCAAAGGTAATCAGCTATGTGTACCTAGGCGATCCATGAGGGAAAATTTGATTCAAGAGAAGCATAATGGTAGTCTAAGTGGACATTTTGGCATAAATAAGACATTGGAGTTAGTGCAAAAATACTACTTTTGGCCTAAGTTAGCAAGGGATGTGAGGAGATATGTGGAGCAATGTGGAGTTTGCCAGAGAGCTAAAGGTGGTTCAAGCAATGCTGGACTTTACGAACCGTTGCCCATTCCAAATAGGCCTTGGGAGTGTGTAAGTATGGATTTTGTAGTTGGACTTCCTAAAACCAAATCAGGTATGGATAGCATCTATGTTGTAGTAGACAGGTTCTCTAAAATGATTCATTTCATTCCATGTAGAACTACTCATGGTGCAAGCTATGTAGCACATCTCTTCTTCAAAGAGATAGTTAGGATTCATGGACTCCCTCTGAGTATTGTGTCTGATAGAGATAGCAAGTTCTTGGGTCATTTTTGGAAAACTTTAAGGAAAAGTTTGGGAACTAATCTCTCTTTCAATTCAGCATACCATCCTCAAACTGATGGCCAAACTGAAGTCATAAACAAGGTGCTTGGTAACTTGCTAAGGTGTTTGACTAAGGAGTATGGGTAGACTTGGGATCTTGTTATATCTTAGGCTGAATATGCTTACAATGACAGTGTAAACAGGACCACAGGAAGAAGTCCTTTTGAGATAGTATATGGAAGACACCCTAGAGGAGTGTGTGAGTTGAGGGATTTAGGTTCTATGGAGTTGAAGAGTGGACAAGCTGAAGATTTCACTCAAACCATCAAGGAGGTTCAAGAGAAAGTGAAGAAGACCATCATGGAGTCCACTCATAAACTCAAAACTAAAGTGGATGAAAAGAGGAAAGAAGTACAGTTTCAAATTGGGGACTATGTCATGGTCCATCTTAACAAAGCAAGGATGCAGAAGGGCATGCCCACCAAGCTACAAATGAGGAGAGTAGGCCCATGTCATATTTTAGCTAAATATGGAGAGAATGCCTACAAAGTGGACTTGCCATCTAATTTATCCATCTCACCAATGTTTAATGTTGTAGACCTGGTTATATTCAAGGGAGACATCAAATAGCAAGGTAAAGATCCACCAAAGGTGCTGCAAGACATAGACACAAATGCCATGCCCAAGAAGAAGTCGGCCAAAGTAGAGATCTTAGAATCCAGAGTGAAGAAGACAACTAGACATCAAGTCTACATGGAGCATCTGATCAAGTGGATGGATCATCCTGAATCTAAAGCCACCTGGATTGAGGAAGGACAATTCAACAAGTTTGGAGTTGATCTAGCTCTTCTAGACCCCAAGGTGCCTTAGCTTGTGCTGAGGGGGAGTATGGTGTAGGAGCACCCTTCTAAGGGCTCCCACCATCACATTTTTGGTGTGTTAATCTTTAGAGATGAAGCATGTAATTATAATAAGAGCTAAAGCTCATTTTGTGTGTCTAGGCCTAGGCTAGGTCCTAGAAGTTCAGTTGGTCTTTTCTTGTAAGTGGCACAATGATATAGGGAATGTTGTCATCCTGAGATCATTGATTTTCTATGAGGTTAGAAGTCTTAGATTAGGTGTTTGGTTGTAATATGAGCACATGTGTGCCTTGGAAAGACCTAGCAATGGTCTTGGTAGTGTAAGAGCAAAAGTTGCTAGCAACTTTCTCTTTTGAGGTTCTAACCTTGTCTAGGTGGCTAAAAAGCCCTAAAAAAACACTCACCAATGGAAAAATACTATAAAGGACCCAACAAACCCTAAAATAAGGTTGGAGATGACTTTGTATAGTTTACGAAAAAGAACAGTCTGAACTAAGAAATTTTGTGTGACAGTCACTGTTATTTGTGTGCTATAATTGTGTCACACTTCTATGGATCATTACATGCAAGGAAACTCAAGAATGAGCCCTCACAAATTGATCCATAGCTCCCTAGGCATGGAGTGCAAGGGCTTTTAAGAATGCTTTCAGCTAGAGCTATTTAGCTTATAACCTTGCTAGTAAACCATGCAATGGGAGATTCAATGAAGACAAGGGCAAGAATGCCAATATCCTCAAGAATCAAGAACGAAAATGCAATGCAATGTTATGCTAGAAATGGAAATGCAAACTAAGCTATGAAAGGAAATATGCAAGTGTTACAACCCAAGCTAATTAATCTATGTGAGCTAATCTAGAGCATAGAAATGAAGCTAATCTAAGAAAGCATAAATATGAAGCTAAGCTAAGAATGCAAGAATGAGATGTAGATGCTAAGAATGCTCCAAATCTCTAAAAGCTCCAAAGTGACCTAGAAAACCTGCAGCATAAAGTTAGCATAAAAAGTTGGGGATCTAGAATGAAGAAGAGAGCTCTTCTTTTATAGGAAATGAGAAAGAATGGACCATGGAGATTAAGAGGCAAAAGATTTAATCAAGGGTGGAGCTTGAAAGAGGAGCAATCCATGTGCACAAATATCCTCCAATGAGAAAATAAGTGTTGACTTTTGTGTCCATATGAGACAAAAAGTGCTTTTCCCTTTTTATAAAATAAGAATAATGCTTTATTTGTGCAACTTAGGATAAGAGGAAAAGTGGAGGCTTTTTATTTATTAAAAGGGGAGGAAATATTCCTTTTAAATAAATAAAGACTTAGGATAAGATGGTTAGCCCATAGAAAATAATCAAATAAATGATAGAACTAGGATTTGATCAAGGATAAGCAATTTATGATTTAGCAAAAGGGGCTAATAGTCTAGGTGACCATTTTTAGGTGTATACATTTGCCCCTCTTTGACTAATGTGTGATCGATCTGGGAACACATGCAGTCAAAGAATGATGTTGAAATGTGAGATCGATTTGGGATCACAAAGCAACTCACATTAGCCAAGAAAGCAAGAGATAGCCAAGAAGGAAAGCAATAGCATTCTGACTCCAAAGAATGAAGTGCAGAAAAATAGCAAATCTTGCATGGTCAGCTTGGTAGCAACAATACTGAACACTTAGGAAAGAGATAGCCAATAAGATATGATGTGTCTGCCCCCTCGGGATCGAAAGTGAAATCAGGTAGAGGGAAAGCAAAAGCAAGAGAGACATGATCAAATCACTAGAAATCATAATCAAAGAAAGAGAATAGAACAACCATCAAGCAGTGAAGATATGCCCCACACATGGGACCCGGGGCACGAACCAAGCGGTCCCTCAACCCGAAAACACCATGGAGGGGAAGAATTTGAACTTGGGATTTGAAAGTGAATGAAAGACTAGAAGTTTGAAAGAGATGGGGATGAAGAGGTGACGAATGCCCCAGCGAAGATCAAAGGATCAGGCCTCAAAAGGTTAGCCAACTGCACAGAAGAAGGAAAAAGATGATCGCGGATGATCAAGGTGAACTCAGATTTCAGTTTCGATCCTGAAATGAATAGAAAATGATGTGATATGAAAGACAAGAAGTGAAAAAAATGGTCAGGAAGAAGTGAAAGGTGAGCGCAGTTGATTAACAAGTCCATGAAAGATGAAAGGAGAGCTCTCTCCATATGCAAGATGCAAAACTAAACTAACATGAACTTAAAATGCAAGCTACATGAAAAGTGGTTTACTTGCAAGGTCACAATGCTAATAGACATCTAATATTCATCATCGAGCATTATTGGTAGTGTCGCAAGATCATACAATACACACTAGCATAACTATGTAGATATGAATATGATCTTTATCAGATAGAAATGTGGAAATCCCACCTAGGCATCAAAGACATGTAGGTCAAGATGACTAGTGCAGTGAGATTACCTAAGTTTGATATAGCAAGATTATGCTTGCATCGAGACACAAGAAAGTCAAGATGACTATAAGCATGCACTTGCAAAACAGTCAAGGATAATACCTTGTAGGTCCATAGTGGCAAGTAAGACCAGCATAAATGCTCATGACAGTTAGGATCAACAAAATATACCCACAAACAGAAAAAGCAATAAAACATGTTCTCATTCCCTCAGTCTTCTAGCTATGCATCAGCGAAAACTTCTCAAGGAGAGATCACTCATCAAAGAAATCCTCATAGATAACACACAAAGAAATAAAGTCAAGCAAGTCTCAATGAGTCAAATGTTTAAGTGCGTGTGTGTAGGTCATAGAGTCAAACTTTGAGTATCGCATTTGCTAGTGAGAAATATCATATCATACTAGACTGTAGGGTAGGACATCTGATAAGTGTTGAGAAACACTTGACGCTAGGGTAGTGTTGAAAAACACAATTGGGGTGGTGTTGAAAAACACCATTTGCGAGGTGCCTAAGAAACCTAGATGCACAAAGAGACCCAAGATAAGCTTAAAACAACGTATGCCCCCTAGACTAAGATAAGAGTCAATTCCAGGCTAGGAGAGGCAAAGCGAGAAGTGGAGCGAATGAGCGCCATGCAAGACTGATAGGCATAGGTGCAAAGGGTCTCAAGTAGTGCCTATTTCTAGGTTTTCACCACTTGATCGATTTATTGCAATTTTTTCAGGACTTTTTATAATTTTTTTATATTTTTGCTACCAAGGAGCCTGTTTCCAGGTTTTCACCAAGGCACTTTTTCAAAAAAAAAATTATTTTTTGAATTTTTTGATTTTTTTGGTGAGACATCAAAGCACCTATTGCTAGGTTTTCACTAGGATGCTCATTTTTTAGTACTTTTTATGCTTTTTAGGATTTTTTCAGCATCATATATGAATTTTTTTGTAATTTTTTCAGGATCATAAAGTATGTACAAAGAATGCCCCAGACAGAAATGGGCATCAAGAATTGTCTTCCTCTGATGTAGAGAACTGATAGGCCCCAGGCCCAAATGCTACAACTCTAATAATAGGAGGTCTCAACTAGTTTGACCAATAATAACCAGCCCTAAGCAATGTCTGAGCTGGCGGAGGATCGTTAGAATGTGATCCACATATGCCATTGTGGATTTCAGCTAGCACTTTTTCTGACTCCTCTATTTCTAGACACTTAAGGAGAGTTCCATCTAGACCCTTCCTATACAAGTCACCAGAGACAAAGGCAAAGTGTAAGGGATGGCGGAAGGAATGGCGTGGTGGATTTGCAAGAGGAATATGAGGTGGAAGATATGAAAAGATGGTAGGATTGTAAGATTTGTGAGTAGGATAGCGTAATTCGTCCACCAGGAACTTGAAGTGAAATTTATGCTTTTTCATTTGTAAAATGGATACCGAAGTAACCAAGGCATTAGCAAATTTGTTCTCAGCTCTAGGAATGGGCTCAAGTATAATAGATATGAGATCATGCTTGAAGTAGTGCATCATTTTTTTGTAGAGAATTAGCTTGTCATCTTTTATTTGAGAATCATTATTTTTGAGCAGATTTTTATTTTTACTTTTCTTAGGTGCAGATACCACCACAATGTGGTTTTTTCCATCCGACCATTGCTCTTTTCTTTTGACGTGATGACTGTGATACTTGATTGCTGATTCAGTCCTTTTTGTTGCTAGTTCGCTAGTGGAAGAAGTAACAGGTGTTGATGCGAGATGAAATGAAGTGACTGGTTCAATAGCATTGATTTGAGGGGTGTCATCTCTGGTGACAAGAGAGGTGGAGCCCATAGGGTAAGCTCCAAAAGTAGCTAGATCTAGACTTGTCATAGAAGAACCAGCGTGGTCCACTAAGGCAATACGAGGAACAAACCCATCAGACCCCACACAAGACCCATCAACCACATCAGGATGGTTACTACAAGAATGAACCATATCAACATCCATATCATCAGTAGATATACATTTTTCTCCCCAAAGAAGTGAAGTAGAGGGAAGATCATCTCCCATGTGAGCCATAGTGTGTAGCGGTGACTCATCTGTATCTGTGTCTGAATTACTGAGCATGGGAGTATTTCTAGAATCCTCTCTATAGATCCACTCTTGAATAGTTTGTTCTTCTCTTTCTACTTCTAAAGGAATGGATGAAGGAACAAAAGTATCAAAGATCACCATAGCAGAAGTGGAAGGCTTCATGTGATCAGAAGGTCTCCCATATGACCTAGGAGAAACAGGTATAGAAGAAAAGGAATCCAGTGTATATTCACCCATACCAAGGCTCATCATCTTAAGTGTTTTCTCAGCAGCAACTAGAGACGTACTAGGATCAACAGAAGGTTCATTGTGAGGAACAAATTTTTCAGCAGCAGCAAGAGCATTAATAGCAATAGTATGGTCTCTAGGAATCACAACTTCAGTGCCATTGTACGGAAATTTGACGCACTGATGATAAGTGGAAGGAACAGCCTGCATGTCATGGATCCAAGGATGACCCAAAAGAATGTTATATGTGAGTGGGATGTCCAATACTTGGAAGCTAATATATTTCATGATAGGGCCCACTCAGACAGGCAGTGTGACAAGACCTTTGGAAGATCTTTCCACTTCATCATAAGCTTTTATAGTAATCTTTTTAGAATCCACAGCGAATTCTAACAAACCCAATTGTTGTATGACATTGAAAGAAACAATATTTAACCCTGCACCATTGTCTATCAGGACTCGGTGGACTCAGGTATTGTAGACTAGAACTTCAATGTGTAAAGCTAGATTATGAGGGTGAGCAATAGATATGTCATCTTCTGCAGAAAAGGAGAGAGATAGCAGAGATGAAATGTGGTTGACCATAGCCTAAAATTGATTTGGATCAATGTCATTGGGAACACGTGTTGTACGTAGAGCCTCATCAAGAATCTCTCTATGCGAAGGGGATAACCGAAGCAACTCAAGGATAGATATTTGTGCTGGTGTCTTTTGCAAATGTTGGACAAGATCATAGCTAGGGGTGGTTGAAGGAGCCACTTGTTTGGAAGGCAAAGCTTACTTGGGATCTTGCGCAGTTTTAAGGACAATCTTGGCTTGCCCCCTAGTAACAGCATTCAGTGTCTCACTTCGGGAAGATGAACTACCACGTGTTTGCAAGACTAACTTTGGCTTACCATGATTGGTGTTATTATCATCTTGAGACCTCATCATTAGAACACTCTCAATGGGATCTACCATGTTAATCACAAGCGTATTAGAAGGATACGTGTAATTGATCTTTGCATCATGATTCTTCTTATGTGTTTGAGAGGTTTCCCCCTTATCATGCTTAGGTAGAGGATCTTTGAAAGCTATGTGATCAAAATTTTTAGTTAAGCCATCAGTGGAGATTTTGCCGTTCTCAATAAGATCCTGAATATCATCCTTAAGCCTAAAACAATTATCTGTTGGATGTCCCTTATTTCTATGATAATGGCAGTAATGATCCTCTCTCCACCAATCAGGCTTATTTATCAGATCCCAGTTACCAGGTTTATCAGGAAGCGTAAGATATCCATTGTCAACCAAAGTCTTAAGGATCACATCGTAAGGTTCTGCCAACTTGGTATAGACTCGCTTTCGAAATGACTTCTTAGGCTTATCTACATATTGAGGTTTAGGAGCATTATGAGTGTTGCTAGCTTCTTGTTGTTTTGCTACATAGATAGCGTTGGAGAGATTGAAAGTGGGCTCTTTAACTTTAGGAGCATCAACAACCCCATCATTAACAACATACTTGTTCTTATTCCAAGGTTTGTTCTTGTCTTTACCATTGCCTTTAGCATCTTTATTCATAACAATATCCCCTTTTCTTATAGCTACATCCTCAATCTGATATGCACTTTCAACCATGTCATGGAAGGAGGAGAACAGTTGCTTCCTTAGATCATAAAATAGCTCAGGCACAAGTGTGTTGACGAAAATGTCAATCTTTTCTCTTTCGGGTAGCTGACAAGGATATCGAGAATACAATGACCTCCAACATTGTAAGTAAGTTGCAAATGGCTCACCTTGATGTTGTCTTAGATTACCGAGATCTATCACAGTGACAGGTTGTTGGATGTTGTAAGAGTACTGTTGGGTAAATCGCTAAGCTAACTCATCAAAAGTCTTAAGTGGTGGTGTCAATTTTGCAAACCATTCCAAAGCTTGGCCTCTTAAGCTTCAAGGGAATAAGCATAGGAGATATGTGTCTTCATGAAGAAAGTCCATGCTAAGAGCATAAAAGTGACGCACATGGTCATGGGGATCACCATTTCCATCATACTTGTCATATTTGGGAACCTCAATATCCCTAGGAAATGGGACCATGTATAGACTTTTATCAAAAGGAAGAGCACAAATTGATTCTACGAAAGAGACCTTTGGAGGCTCTCTTTCTATTGCCATTTGGGTAAGGTGTTGATTTGTCCAACGTAGTTCTTCCTGAAGTACTTCCAATTCAGTTGGTACTCTTTGTTGGACAATTTGTCTGACATCATAGCCGAGAGGAAGCTTGTATCCTCTAGAAGTCATATATTAAAAATATTGATCGCCATTACGCTCTAAAGCTTATGCATCATTCATTGGAAATCCACATCTTGTTCACATCTCATAAGATCCTCACTAGAAATCTCATCATTAGCCTCTGCCTCATGTTGAGAGGGAGGAGGTCTAGGTGGTGAAGAAGGCATAGCAAAAGTTGGCCTTGGAGGAGATCTTGGTGGTGTGTTGTTGTCATTGTTGCCATTGTCAAAAAGAGGTCTATGCTCATGATTAATAGTCTTAGGTTTCTCATGAAATGTCCCTCTATAAGCCATGCGCCTAGTAGCATCCATCCTTTTTTGATTGTGTTCTTTGTCTAAGAGCACTTGATTATCCTTACGCTCAAAGTGTTCTTGCAAGAGTTGAAACTTTTCTTGTTCAGTCAAAGTGAGTGAGACACTGTCTGTGTTTTTGGGGGTCTTGAATGCGGAAAAGAGGAAACCTCCTTTATACCACGGTGTAGCCTTAGAATTCTCAGATTGGTCAGAACTAGAACTGTTGTTGCTAATGGGTGCTTTGGAACGTCTAGTTGGAGAAGGTAACTATGTATAATTGAACGGAGGATGACTCTCCTGCTCAAATTGAGACAGAGTTGTAACCGGCATGAAAAGAGATGTTGGTTGACTAATAGAATGAGACAAAGTTTCTTAGATTTGAGATAAGCAAAGCTAATAAAGATCACTTGTCAAAGTAGAACAATAGAGAGATGGCTCATCAAAAGTGCTCAAGCACTTACAGCAATCAATTGACTAAAGTCGAGCAACGAGCAAGAAGCTCAATAAGCAAGTAGCTAGAGAGGTAACCGTGATGTGACAAGTGATCAAGAGTAGCATTCGTTAAACTCAAACCCAATAGTTTTAGCTCATTTGTTTCAGTCTAGAACAAATCTAAGCATGTAGGTAACAAACCAGTTTCAGGTAAGAACAGAAAAAGACACTCTACGATAGGTTAAAGTGCAAGTTTAGCCACTCCGAATTGTAGCAATGACAGGACAGCAAAAAGATTCTGGGTGATACTTTCCAGGTAGACATGGTGATACTTCTCAGTTCGGGTGATACTTCACCTTAAGCCAGGTGATAGACTGCAGTATGGTTGGACGATAGACTCCAGGCTAGCGCGGTGATAGTCCAGAAGGCACGAACTATCGCGTGATATACCTCAGTAAAGCGCGCGATAAAATAGCAGAGCGCGAACTATCGCGCGATATTTCTCAGTAAGGCGTGCGATACTGTTGCAAATTCATATGACTTTTTGACCAGTGAACATAAAATTCTCAGTTTTAAAGCATTTTGATCAAGTTCAAAGGTTGGATAGTGCAATTTCTTAGTTTGACAAGCAGTAACAGTAGATAAAAGACAGGTTTGCAAACAGTAGGTGATCAAACATGTCATAGAACACTTGAAACAAGGGCAAAAGCAACCTTGCCAAGACAAGCACTTGTGATATCAAAATAGAAAACCTTATGAACGCTACCATGTGTTTGAATGTTGAAAACATTTACACGGGCATAGCACAATCGAAGACAATTCAAGCAATTACTACCTAGAAAGACAAGGCTCATTACTTAGCAACATGGCCCACAACTTGATGCTCCCTTACCTCACACCAAGTGGTTTCCCACAAGAGATATTGGCGTTGTCATGGAAGTGTCAAAAACACAACCAAAGGAACACATATGGTGAGTGTCTTGGGGTGATCCGGGTTATTCCACTTGGATCAATCCTTGCACCAAGAAGCTAAGCGGCTAAAATAAGGTTGCCTCTATCTAATGGTTCGTAGTAAGGGCTTCCGTTCATAGCACTCCTCTTGCTCCTCATAAAGGACTAGGACCTCGCGGCCTCAAGAGTACCTTAAGCATTCTTGCTTAATGCTTTCCTCATGGTCACAATCCCACAAGTTACTCACATCAAGCGAAGATAAGTACTATGTCTACCAAGGTTTTGTGTCCTCGATAGCCTTGAGATTATAGTGAGTTGGAATCACTCGCCACCAAGGAAAATGATGACAAGGTTGTCCCCACTTGGGTCGTTCCTCTTGATTGCTCAAGAGCAGGCCCGCTAAAGGATCCTAAGCTAAACAAAGAGTGGATTAATTCTTGAGGTTCAAGGTTTTTGGTTCACCACAAGGGTGAAGAGCATACTCCCCTATCTCAAGAATCTCTCCCAAACACACCAAGCAAAGATTCAATTACCCCCTTGCTTTCAAAATCTCAAGATGGGTCAAGATTTCTGTTTCACCACAAGGGTGAAGAGCATACTCTCCTACCACCTCAAAATTTCTACAAGGTATTAAGTGCTTATGAAAGGAAACAACTAGTATATGCCGCACTTAATAAAGAAAGCAATTAAACAAGCACTTGATTTGTTTTTTATGCTTAGGGCAGCCCTGCAAAAACCATTAGTAGCCCTCTTTGACATGCGATTTTAGCAAATTTCAAGCAAGAAGCACCTACAACCACAACTTGTTAGACCAACAAGAGTTAGGAGAATCAAAATCCAAAATCTAACAATGATTAGTACATGAAAAAAATTAGATAATGTGCAAAAATAACTGATCAAATGATAAAATCTAAAAATAAAACCATCATGGTTGGATTAGACTCGGAAAGACCTTTCCAGCAATATATCACACTGAAACTTTTGATACCATTTGCAAAATTTCAAAAAAAATGGGCACCCATTTTCCAAGTGGCACGGATTTGAAAACGTTGAAATTTTCAAAAAATTTCAAAAAGTTAGCTGAGAACCTGAAACTTGCAAGATAGATAAAATAGCTCAAAAATAGCTCGCTGCCAAGTACAGACACCAGTATCGCACGATACTTCGCACTATACTAGGGCGATACTTATCAGTCTGCGTGATATTTCGCCCGACACCAAGCGATACTTCGCTCGAGACCAGGCGATATACTCTACTATAGCCAGGCGATACTTCTGATAGGCCAAGTATCACACGCACATACAAAGGTATATTGTACGGTACTTCTGGAAAGTATCGCACGACAATCTGAGACAAAAAAATAGAGATGAAAAATTAAGCTGAAAACTTGCCGAAAAATTGACGGAAATACAAAAAAAGGACAAAGTCTATCTACTCTGCCCCACGGTGGGCGCCAAAAATATGTGCTATAATTGTGTCACACTTCTATGGATCATTACATGCAAGGAAACTCAAGAATGAGCCCTCACAAATCGATCCATAGCTCCCTAGGCATGGAGTGCAAGGGCTTTTAAGAATGCTCTCAGCTAGAGCTATTTAGCTTATAACCTTGCTAGTAAACCATGCAATGGGAGATTCAATGAAGACAAGGGCAAGAATGCCAATATCCTCAAGAATCAAGAATGAAAATGCAATGCAATGTTATGCTAGAAATGGAAATGCAAACTAAGCTATGAAAGGAAATATGCAAGTGGTACAACCCAAGCTAATTAATCTATGTGAGCTAATCTAGAACATAGAAATGAAGCTAATCTAAGAAAGCATAAATATGAAGCTAAGCTAAGAATGCAAGAATGAGATGTAGATGCTAAGAATGCTCCAAATCTCTAAAAGCTCCAAAGTGACCTAGAAAACCTGCAGCATAAAGTTAGCATAAAAAGTTGGGGATCTAGAATGAAGAAGAGAGCTCTTCTTTTATAGGAAATGAGAAGGAATGGACCATGGAGATTAAGAGGCAAAAGATTTAATCAAGGGTGGAGCTTGAAAGAGGAGAAATACATGTGCACAAATATCCTCCAATGAGAAAATAAGAGTTGACTTTTGTGTCCATATGAGACAAAAAGTGATTTTCCCTTTTTATAAAATAAGAATAATGCTTTAATTGTGCAACTTAGGATAAGAGGAAAAGTGGAGGCTTTTTATTTATTAAAAGGGGAGGAAATATTATTTTTAAATAAATAAAGACTTAGGATAAGATTATTAGCCCATAGAAAATAATCAAATAAATGATAGAACTAGGATTTGATCAAGGATAAGCAATTTATGATTTAGCAAAAGGGGCTAATAGTCTAGGTGACCATTTTTAGGTGTATACATTATTAACATGTTTGGAAGTAAATAGAAGAAAGTTTGTGAATTTTTTTCATGGTGGATTGTGTATAGTGTTTTTTCTTTCATTTGTGTGAGTTTGGTGTATTTTTTACAAGTTTAGTTGTGTGTTCTGTTCTTTTCTTTTCATTTGCTAGTTCTTTGCCAGTTTGGAGAGACATGTATATATAGGGTTGTAGCTTTTGTTTCCACTGTGGCAATCCCATGGAACCTTGGATTCTAAAGGTAAAGACCCTAATCTGTATAACTATGTCTACAGGACCCTTGAATGTAAGTGCAAACATTTTTTTGACCATGCCCTAGGCGAGCTAAGGCCATGCCCGGTTAGGAGCGGTCAGCAGTGTAAGAGCTCTAGAAGACAGAGGAAGGAGTTTCAAAGCAAGCCCTTTGGAGGGAGAAAAGGGACATGAGTAAAGAGTATAATTTATGGAGGAGAGAGCTTGGTCTAGCCAAGAAGGGTACTAAAGAAAGACAAACAGATCAGTGACTCTGTGAAGTCCTAAAAATCCTTAAAACCCTCAATCTTGGTGCAGGCATTGTACGGCCTGTTGGTGACCTGAGACCCCAAGAATCCTTGAGGATTGGGAAAATAAATGAGGGTTACTTAAGAACCCTAGACTTGGTACTGTGAGGGAAAGGTGCCAAAAGCCCTATAAATCCGGAGGGAGGCCTAATTAGGCTTATTCTAGTAGCCCTGATTTACAAAGGAACCCTGCAATCGGACATTAACCCAACCTCACTAATGCTTTGGAGATGTTTCAAATGTCCCTAAAACACCTTGAGACTCTTCAATTTCTCTGTCAGAGCTTAGGAAGGTGGTGAACCTTAGAAAGACCCTTATGAGCCTATGTAAGGGATAATGCTAGAAATCAAAGCTTGAAATGTTGGAAGATGAGATAGATAAAATTGGTGGTCAGGTTAGGGCAGGTTAGGGGATCCTTGGATGAGTAAGGAATCCTATAGACCATCAGAGGTGTTAGAAGAACACATGGATCCTAGAGAGGATCAAAGGCATAGACTAGCTAGTCTATGCTAACCTCCCCATCAAATTCAGCCTGTCGATCCTGATACACCATCTGAGCACAACGGAGGCATCAATTCGAATGTGCATTGTAGTACTCAAGGTATACAATTTTTATTTGAATTTTGATTATTGAATTATTAATACAAGTAAACATTTTAAATTGAATTTGGTGTAGTAATAAAAATTTAATTATAATGTGTTGGGATTAATAAAACATTTTGTATTGTAATTGCAGGGGATGTAGAGGTTGTTCCTGATGAGCATGCTAAGGTTCAAGCCGCTGAGAAAGATGATGTGGTTGGACAACGTAAAGAGTATCACATTTATGTTCTTTAAAGTATTGAAATGCTTGTAAAAATTATGATAATATGTTTTTAAATTAACCCCAATTATGATAATATATTTTTAATTTAACCCTTTTATTTTTTATTGCAGAGGACCCACCTTTGAAAAGGACAGTGAGATCACATGCACAAGCGAGAAGACATGACGATGGCGAGATGGATATGCCTCTGCAACAATTTAGGGAAATTGAAAAAAAAAAAAAAAAAATGATTCTCATTTATGCAACTTATTTGATAATGACTGATGTTTATGTCTAGATGTTTTAATCTTATGTGTTAATAAATGTTATGATGTGTTAATGAATGTTATGATGTGTTAATGAATGCTAATGAATCTTATGAATGCTAATGAATGTGTGTTAATGAATGCTAATTAATCTTATGTGTTAATGAATGTTGTGATAATTCATGAATGTTACATTTTATCAATAGATGAATGAATGAATGAATTTTAGATGTTAACAGGAAATTTAGAGTGATGTTTGGGGGGGCTAAATGAGCTTCCACCTTCACATGGTTGGCCCTGATTAGTAGATAATATTAAACTATTCTTGAAACCAAGTGAAGCTCAACATTAACCTATGATTGCATGATAGCTTTATAACCCCACCTAGGAATCTAACTATTTTTGGCCATACATCTAGGAGACTCCTCTTGTCTAAAACACCTAACCCTACAACCAAATACTTATTTTTTCACACCTTAATTTTGGGCATCACAACTTTCTAACTCCACCTATATTTGCATGCATGTGCATCTCCAATGTATATATATTTGCAAGCATGTGTATATACTTGTGTGTGTATTTTTAACAAATCAATTTTGTGCATATCCCACACTCATGGCTTGCCACAAGACCACATTTCTTTGAGGCATTAGATAAAACAATTCACATGTCTTTCATGTGTGCTTTCAATAGGCATGTAGTAGTAAATAAATTGACAACATTACATTTTTAATGGTAAATATTTGAAGGTTTGTTTTTTACTTGTATTTCAATAGGAATGTAGTAGTAAATATGGTGCTAGTTTAAGATGTTAACTATGACAATCTCTTGGTTTCAGGCAATGCAAAAGGAGGCGCCTAGTTCAATATGCAATCTCAATTCATATGGATAGGATATTAGGTGGAGCTGAAAAACACAACAGGTTTGCATTTTTTATAGAGGTCTTAAATTAGGTATTTTAAGTTATAGACCATTGCGAACATTATAATTTTGACTCTTATAGGCAAGGGTAATGTCCTCAGCATGCAAGCAAATCAAGAATTTTTTTGTTGGCTTGTTGAGGACATTCTCTCACCCATAGCTGCTAGAGTTGTAATGTTCACGATGGTCTATAAATTAAAAAAATTATAGACCTATTAAAAAAATGTAAACGTGGTGCATTTTTTTAGCTCCACCTATTATCCATGCATATTATACATAGCTACATGTGCATTATTCTCGATTCAGAGTGGAAAAATCTTATTTTGGATGCGAGGGAGGGAAGCCAAACACATAAAGAACATGCACATAAACACGACAGCTGAGAAACATAAATGTATATATCACAATAGCTGAGAAACATAAATGTAGATATCATGATCACAAATATTTGAAGACACAACATATTTGAATGGTATACCCAGATGATGCAATGCAACCACTAATCATTTGGTTCCAAGTTGACACTACAGCACTGCAGGATCCAAAAACCATAGATAAGGAATAAATTTAGAGAGCGGAAGAGGGCCATAAGGACCAGAATAATACAAGGTCCCTATATTATTTTGATCATTATGGCCCTCCTTGGCTCTCTAAATTTATTCCTTATCTATGGTTTTTGGATCCTGTAGTGTCAACTTAGAATCGGAGGAGTAGTGGTTGTGTTGCATCATCTGGGTGTACCACTCAATTATGTTGTGTCTCCAAACAATTGTGACCATGATGCCTACATTTATGTTTCTCAACCATTGTGTCCCAGGACCCCTTATGACCATTTATGATCCCTAAGAATACATCTTAGAGGTCTTAAAGTGTCGTAAAGGGTCATAAGAGGCTCCTAGGAGGGGCCAGATGAGCTTCCACCTTCATGTGGTTAGCCCTGTTAAGTAGATAATGTTAAACTATTCTCAAAACAAAGAGAAGCTCAATATTTTAAGGTCTCACTCCATGCACGATAAATTGTTTTATTTTATTTTTAAATACAACATACCATCACAATTACGACGGTCGTCAGAGAATAACCGAGAGAAAAGCACTACACACGATGGCTATCTGTTAAAATTATCCGACAGGTTGACATCGCATGTACAGCATATTTGTCACACCAAAGTCGTACTTGTGACACCCATAAAAAGGACTCGACGACAATCAAATGACGACTGACGGCTATCTGTCAGAACTCTCTGATGCAAAGCTGTCATTTATACATCATCTCCATCGCACTGACATCATAATTACGACATTAATAATGAGTCTCGATGGCATGTTGACCATCTCTAACCATGTTGGCAGGCCCTCTTGCTATGCATATTGCAGCGGTCATCTCTGTCATAATTACGACGGACATCCTAGTCGTTGGTGATTCTGACACCAAAACTGCAACAACGATTAGTGTCACTTGGTCGATGGGTTGGTGTGAGAATTGTGACGCATAGCCATTGGAAAAAGGACTCAAATGTACTAGTGACCTTATTGTCCCCTAACATGTTTCATAGGTCATCCCTCAAACCATTTAGTGACATAATCCATGCAGACTAGTATGTAGGACATTCCATTGGATGAAGGTTCAATGGGTCCCATAAAATCAAGTCTCCATTTATTAAAAGGGGTGACAACCACTTGAGGATACAATGGCATTTCATCTAATTTTGTTGGTCAGCCCATATGTTGATAGCGATCACATTTCTTAGTATACCTTGAAACATCTTTGTGTAATGTGGGATAATAGTAATATGTTGTGAGGATTTTAAGTGCTATTCTTTTGGATGCAAAATGGCCACCACAAGGTTCATCATGGTAGGCATGTAGTACAACATATGTCTCATCCTCCTTAACAAACCTTCTCATTACCTAATCAAGTCTTGTATAAAACATGCATCCTGTTATCCAAGAGAAGTTAAAACTCTTTTTAGTTAGGAGTCTTTTGTCTTTTGGAGAGAAGTGGGTCAGAGTCCTTCCTATAGCTAAATAATTGGCAATATTAGCATACCAGGGGTTATGGGCTAAAATAGAGATGAGATGCTCATATGGAAAACTATCCTTAATGATTGCATAATCATCTGGAACTTGTAATCTAGATAAAAAAAAATATACCACTATATTTTCTTTTCTTGGTTTATCCACAACGTGGATATCAAATTCTTCCATAAGTAATAACCATCTAGCTAACCTTCATGTGATAGAAGGTTTGTTCATCACATACTTAATGGATGCATGATCTATATGAACAAAGATCTCATACCCGGTTATGTAGTGCCTAAATTTATTTAATGCATAGATAATTATCAATAATTCTTTTTGTGTTACAGTGTAATTAAGTTCAGTACCTTGCAGGTTCTTATTGATGTAATAGATTTTATGCTCAACTGCTTCTTCTTTTTTCCCAATCACTTATCCAACAACATAGTCAGATGCATCAGTATGTGAAATGGTAGTGACTAATTGAGACCCCTTAATATTGGTGCTTTTGTTAAGACTTATTTCAATTGTTAGAAAGATCTATCACATTCAAAGGTCCAAGTGAACTATGCTTCCTTCTTAAGGAGGGTATATAAGTGAGCTTCTATCTGACTAAAGTCCTTAATAAACCTTTTGTAATACCTTGCATGCCCTAAGAAACTCTTGACATCCCTTTTCTTTTCTGGGGTAGGTAGAGTAGTGATCACTTCTACCTTAGATGGATCTACTTGGATTCCTAGTGAGGAAATGTAATGTCCCAACACTATACCTTTTGTCATCATAATATAACACTTCTTACTATTCAAAGATAGGCTATTTTCTTGACATATTTTGAGTACTTTTTCCAAATTGCATTGGGCTTCCTTAAAGGTGGTACCATAGGCTGTAAAATCATCCATGTAGATTTCCATGCAATCTGTGGATATATTTGAAAAGATATTGATTACAGCCCTTTGGAATACGGTTGGTGCATTGCATAGCCCAAATGGAAGGATTGAATATGCAAATGTTCCCCATGGACATGTGAAAGTAGTTTTGTCTTGATCCTCTAATGCTATCCTTATTTGGTTGCATCCACTGAATCCATCCAAGAAGGAAAAGTACTTTTGTTAGGAATGAATGTTGAATATGTCCTATGGGGGAGTATTTGAGTAGTTCTGTAGTAGTGATATGTTGCATTCATGACTATGTTTGTCATTGATGTCAACACACTGATCTATTGGAGATTAGCAAAGAAGCAGACAGTGTTTGTATTAGTGCACATGGAGAATTTCATATCAAGATATGTGGCATTGAGGACTTGTTTGTTATTGTGTCCTGAGATTATGGTTAAGAGCGCATACAAAAATTCAATTATTCATGACAGTTATGAGTAATCTAGTGGAAACAGGTGGCTCAAGTAGGTCAAAGAGTTGGTACCTATGTACTATGTGTAGGTACATACCTATGCAATACCTGCCAAGGGAAAACTATACATGTGGGCTATATAGGCTTGCCTACAAAAAAAATCCCATGAATTTGACTTTGTTAAAAATTGAGATATTGATAGTCAATTTTTTATGTTTTTGGGCCTTTTGGATGTGATGTTGTAGTCTATTTGGCCTCAAAATGCAACGAAAAATCAACTAGCCTCTAGTTTTGACAATGAAAGCTCTACTTCAAACCTTCACCAAATTTGCATTTGATGTCTGATCTAGACAAAACAGAAGGCAAATTCAACTTTCTTGGCTGCTCTAAATTCAATGGTGAGCTCATATTTCCTCCAAAGAGCTCCCAAGATATCTTCATGAAAGGCAAGAGACAAGCCCCCAAAAAAAATTGCAATTCCTTCAAGTTTTTTATATTCTTCAAAATATCATCAGATGTAAGAGAATGTCATACTATGCTTTCAAGAATGAAATGACTCTAGATTCTTAAAAATCTTCTAACCCACAACTCACAACCACCTCTAATACCATGTTAGATTAAGCCACTCAAGATCAAAATGATTGAAGGATAACAAGACAAGAATCTAGAAATGAACAAAACTCAACACTCCCTCAGCATTGAACTAGCACTCATGAATATGTGAGCTAGTGAACTTAGCATAGAGAGAGAGGTGAGGGTTGTTTATATCTAGCAAAATATGGGCAAATAAATCCAAGAGGAATAATAACACCCAACAACCCAAAATAGGAGGGAGTTTTACCTACTTAGCAAATGTCAAATACAAGGTTACAAACTCGGGTGAACACAAAGAAATGGTTATGGGAGTTGGCAAATAAGTCCAAATGAGGGTGAGACATTCAACTACCCAAAGGTGGGTGTGAATGACAATTGTAATTGTAGGATTATGCCATGTTCCCTCCTAACATTCTAATATAACCTAAGAAATCTTGATAATATGTGTACAAAAATAAATATTCCCCACTAAAATATAAGGAAAATAAAACCCTATGCTAACAAAAACATGGGACTATGTGGCTAGGTGACATAGTTATAAAGGTGTCTAATGTAGATATCATTAACAGACTTCAACTCAAGATGTCATTCGAATTATCTCCTTAAAATTTTGTGGAAAAAGTGTCAAACTATTTGGCTAAGCTACAACATCCTTGTTTTTTCCTCCTTCAAAGTTTGAATCTCCTAATCTCACTCTTCGCTTTATGGATCTGCAAACATTTTTGCACACAAGAAGAGGGAAAATGGTTTTGTGTTACATATGAGTTTTCCTTAGCAAGCCTCGAGATGTTCAACCTTCCCTATAGCGAATATGATTAGAAATCAAGATGTTGAATATGACAAGATTATACCTCAAGCTTGATAATGGTGATGAATGAAATGCTCTTTGGATAGGACCCTCAAGTGTTGATGCACCAACATGACACCACAAAATAAGATCAATTAAGAAAGATCTTTTGCATGAAGATTGTTGTAACTTTCTACTCCTTAATGATAAATTTATGGAGCTTTGATACCATGTTGAAATTATGAATATCTAATACTATGTTTAAGTTATGGGTCTTTAATGCCAAGTTGAAATTTGCAACACAAGCACCTACATGATCAAATAGCAAACAAAGACACTTTCTACAAGGAGAGCGGTAAGAAAATAATTGCTACATTTTTCAAGAATCAAATATTGGAAGATGAATTACAATGTAATGCTTCTATGAAAAGTGTGTCTCTAAAAATAGAGAAAAAAAAGCTTAAACGACTAAATATGCAAACTAGTGCATGATATGCAAATTGTAGTTGAAAAAGAAAACTGGAGCCCAATTAGGCTGAACTAAACTAAATTAGGCTCAACTAAAGCTAATCTAAGTGAATTTAAGCTAGGCATGCATGTGCAAACATGTGCTCAAATATGCATGAGAATATTTTTTGATCATGTGCATGATGTGACAAACCTATGTATGAAGCAACATAAATGCATGCTCTAACACTTGATGCACATATTTGAAGAATTTTGTTGATAATGCTTTCTCTAGGAGGTGATTAGGAAGAGTGTTGTGCCTAAGTTGTGAAACTAAATTAGAAATGATGGTCTTATATAGGGTTCCCAAGGTATTTCATAAATTAAGCCAACGGCCAACAGTCATATACAAATAATGAAATCAAATAACGATTGGCAGAAACCAACTCACAAACATATTCAAATTTGGGCCCAACTTTGGGGGACTATGGTGCCTAGTGGTATAGTCAGTTGTCCACCCAAAATGAGTTGGAATAGTGGCAAATGAAGCATGCACAAGTTGCAGGACATGATTTGATCTTCATACTAGTACATGATAACCATTTGACAATGAAGGGACTAGAAATAGGCTTGGAAAGAGCTATGAGGAGACACACTAAGGCAAGGGCCCAAAAAGGAGTGTGAAATTGTAAGGGGTTAAAATTTAAGACACTACATTTAGCCCCCACTTTTATGGGATTATGAACGTGCACTCGTACTCATAGTAAAGTAGAAGAAAGGGAGACAGGGAGAAAGAGAAACCAAGAGCAAGGCTACCAAGAGATAAGATGTCACTAAATTTGAGGGAACAAACCCCCAAGCTTAGGATTGTAACTCATGTAATCACATCCAAGGAAGGACAAAAAACACAAGAAAAAGTAAAGCAAGGCCAAACAAAAGGGCAAGCAAAGGAAAACAAAGGCAAAAAGACACACAAAGGGGGTTAGAACTAAAAACAAAGGCTCTAAATCAAATAGTTGAAGATACCTAGATAATCAAAATGTCTCAACTACTAATATCATTCTTGGAATTTTATTGCAAGAGCACAAGAGGTCTTATAGAAAGAGCAAGAACGTACACCAAATGATGAGACAAGAAGTTATGATCCAACAACTAGTAGCATGTGCTATGTTATGGGTTCATGGGTAACCACAAATGCTATTGGCCAACAAGGTGTGTTATGTTGGGTGATTCATGTTAGAGGCATGATTCTACTAGCTAGCAAATAGTGTTATGTTAAGTGATCCATGAAAGATAGGAAGAAGCATGAATTCTACTAGACAACACAATGTGTTACATTGTGTGATATGTGTAAATGAGAGTCAAATCAATCTAGCAAGGTGTGTTATACTAGCTGATTCTAGAGATTACAAAAAAAAACCTATTGTGTGCTAAATAATCTAAATAATCAATTGCAAAATGGGTGCTACACTGCACAACAAAGATTACCAAACAAAACCCTTTGTTTGTTAAGAGATCAAAATTCTTGACAGAAAAATGGGTGTTGTAGCATACACCAACTCAAAGATCACTAAACAAAACCCTATGTTTTCTAAGCAATCTAAAATGTAACTACAAAATGAGCATTGCAATGGCACCAAGCAAAAACTTGATATGAGAGTACAAAATGGATATTGTGTTGACACCAAGCAAATTGTTGTATTCCCCTTGATGATACAAATTGCATACCCCTTGATGATGATACTTTAGAAGAGCTTGAGTATATCATATAAGGTCTCGCATGTTTCAATGAATCAAAGGTTCGTCTTCTTGTTCATAATCTTCATATCAAGAAGTCTCCATATTTTGTTGTTCCTAATTAGTTTGGTATCGCCACATCTATGGCCCCTATTGATTCAATGTAGTAAGTTATTCATTCTCTTCCAAAAATACTTACATGAGATTCATATCTTCTAGACATATCATCTTTGTTTATAGAGTCTCATATTCCAAATTTGAAGAATTATCTTGAGTACATTCATATCCTCTTTCCTAATAGTCACACTATAGTTGTTGGTCCATCTTCATTATCTTTGGAGCTTGTTCTACATCAATCTTTATAGGTTTCCAGATTGACATCATCTCATCTTTCATGTGAACATTTGAGTAGTGCTCAAAGGCACACAACATTTGCATTTGGAATCCTTATTCATCTTGATAATGGGAATGGCTTCTCCAATCACCAATGGGGCTATTTCTTTCTAAGGGAGCAATGGTTGTTTGCAAGCAATGGATTGTGTTTTGTCTTCAAATGTTCATCACTAGCACAAGAACTCCTTTATGGAGGATTCATATCCTCATTTTCTCTTCTATGGGGTCATTTATTGTACTTATGTGATAGAACCAATAATTGGGGCTCATATCAAGTCCTCTTTCTTTCCTTCTTTCATTACTGCATTTATTTATTTTATTTTTTTGGAGAAAAAAATTTCCATGATATTTTCTTTGTTCCTCAATTATGGAAGATTCATTTATTTGTACATGGGTACCTTATCAGTCCTTTTATTCAATACCCATTCATTCATTCATTATTGCATTCATCATTAAGTTTTTAGTTACTCTCTAAGTTGAATTTAAAGGGGAGTCCTAGAGTAAATAGATAATCACCTAATTAATTAATCATAAATCAATTAAGTCCCTTTTCACTCTATTCACTTAAGCTAAACTTGGAATTTTTTTTATATTTAAGTCATGTGCTTCATATCATCAGATGAAAACACTTGTTATAATTTGACTTCATCTTCACCTAGGGTTTCATCTATGGTTTTCTTTTTTCTTTTATAAACATTCAGCTTTCATTGTAATTATTCATTTAGGTTAATCCAATAGTATTCATTCATATTATATTACTACATAAACTATCTCCAGCTTGCATAGCACGATCATGTTCTTTCTCTCCATGTGATAGATGTTTTGGTTGCAAGTGATCCCTAAGAGCTATAGGGCTCACTATCAACTCTAGCACTTTTGAGTAAACATAACTGCAAAATATGGAGCTTATATCGATACATGCAAGAATTTAGCTACAATTTTACTATCATGAGATGATTTTCTACTTCAAGTTTGATCGATGGGGTGCGATTCATCGTAGACATTTTATTTTGGTTCTGCTTAGTTTTGAATTCCTAACCCTATGACAATCACAAAGGATCAAATTTTGAAGAAGAGACATAGCACAGTGAAGTAGATAGTAACAAGCAAAATGTACAACGGTTATTAAGGTTTCAGTGGCAGTCAATTAAGTCGAAATTATGTATTGACTCTCATGGGAATGTCTGGATTGAATTGATTATATATATTCAAATGCTAATCAGCCTAGTGCTACAAATAGAAGTCATATTTTAGTATATTGTAAGGTGCTTGCATTTTAGCTTGTAAATGGTTGCATTTGCAATTGCATATTATATGTTAAACGAAAGACAAAAGCTGCAATTTTCACTTGTTTTGTTTATAGCTTAAAGAGTGTCATCGCAATAGGACTACTTAAGAGAAAGGTGAGAAGGCAAGAACTTACATGGGATACATATACATCCAAGCATACCTGCATGGCCATCTCTCAATCAAGTGAAAAATGAATTTGTCATGGACCACAAATAATAGAAAGTTTTTGGAAAGGTTGTGGACCACTTATTGTTAGTTAGTTAGCTTGGACAGTTGTTTGTCCACTTGCAAACCAATATTAAATAATTGTTTTCTAAAAGTTAGTGTAGAGACAATTATTTAATAAATTGTTTGATTTCCCTAGTGACACCTTGCAACGAATTTTGTTATTGGTTGTTGGGTTGTTTTTAATCTCAACCGTCGATTGAGAATTGATCTCGGTCGTTGGTTTTCCAACGAGGGTAGTATAAAAGGGGGTCTAGGGGCATTTGAAAAACACAAGTTGAAGAAGCATTTACAGTGCTAGCAAATGAATTTGCAATGATAGCAAATAGTCTTGCAATGTTAGCAAGGACACAGTGATAGCATTGGGAGATAGTAGTGAGGGAATATCAGTAGGAAAAATTGGGACATTGTCGGAGCTCTACCAGTAAGAGGCAAATAGTTTTTTGTATTTCTTAATTTGCTGAAGATTAATATATTTCTCATCTGCAGTACTAGTTTTCGCTAAGGGATTTTTCCAGGAACAATTATCTGAAAATATCGTGTCATTGTGTTGCATATTTCTTTCCGTGTTTTTATTGATGAAGTTGCAATTGTGTTATTTTTCAATAGTAGTTTTGAATTAATTTTTGACAATTAAATAATCTTTATAAGATAGGAGATTATTAATCAGTAACTGCAATAGAATTTTTCACACTTAAGTAGTCTCGATGGCTTAAACACACACTAAGCGTGCTTCAGATACATGATGAATGCAAGGTCACAAAGCAATATACCCACAATATGACCTTAAAGAACAAAGTTGTGTATAGGTTTAGGTTTTCCTATAAATTAATGTTCCTTGACATACACTACTTTCTTATTGCCTCTGAAGTCAAATTCAACACGCAGACACATTTAAACAATTTTCCCAAAGTATTCTTCTATATTAAAAGTAGGATCAATTCACATCTGACTGCAAACTACTTAAGGAGCGTGAAGCTTGTGTTTGACTCAAAAAACACTGGATGCATCAGAATGCAGAAATAGTTAAAACTCAAGCAGAATGGGCATGATCCAACAGAGATATTTTCAATCACAAATTGTTCATCTCTATAATCTGAACATTAATTTCTCTCTAAGCAGATCCTAGGGCAAAAATCTTGAGGATGAATAACTTGGCTTTCAACCTAGATAAGGAATGAGAAGCTGACCTAAGTATCTACGGTGGTAAAATTCTATCCAAAATCTTTTTCATTTTTCCTTTCCAGCATATTATCAATGCATTTATGGGTATAAGTTTGCAATGTTTTGACCAGTTTAGTGTTTTTATAGCATCGGTGGGCCTCTTCCAGTAGCATAGACTAGGAATTTTTACACCGATATTGCAACCTCCAACTCTTCTTGGTAGTGATTGTTATAGAGATTCAATCACAATGTCATATGCCTTCGTTTCACAATGCAGTAATCTGTCAAAATCAATTGTGTCAAAAGTTAGCAGACTCCCAAAAATGCACCTTTGATAAGATATTTGTAGAGAAGCGGTAGCAAAATTATCCACTAATCTAATCCATTCAAAGCATTGAACAGGTTATTACATTTTTATAATGCAAACTTGTTCCTTTAACTACCTGAACTTGCAATCTCAGTGACTTATTAGTTTCGTCATTTTGTATTACCTGTATAAAACTTGATATAATTGTAGTTTCTTATGGCATGCAATCTTTTAGCATGGTTTTTTTGTGGAAAAATAGGTTAAGAGGGTATAATTTAAGAAGATTAGTAAGCATTCTTAAACGGTAAAATTACCTGAAATATCAAGTTAAGATTGCACAGCCATCCATGCCCAAGATGTTTCATCGTTTCCTTGTATTCCCTTCAAGCAATTGTATCGGTTTAGAATGCAATGACAAAAATGAAAAGCCTTTAAGAAGCTTGTCCTTGTATGTGTGTCTATATGCATTATGCATATAGTTCGCTAGTTAGATGACCCTGCCAAAATAATCATGCTTTCTGCCCTCGCAGATGAATTTTAGGCAATCGGACAAAGAATTCTGCATCCAAAAGTAATACAAATAGAAACAGAGGCACTGCAATTCCAAAAAACATGCGACTTCTAGTGCCTATACCAGTATGAGGAAAACAATATAAATACTTGTTTTTTCTGTAGTATTACTCTTGTCGCGTTTTTGTATTTAGTATCATCAATAATCCCCGCAAGAAATTTTCCACTTGAAATGTAGAAACTACCAACATAACTCATACTGTTGTCTTGTCCCATAACCTTTGAAATGAACTTGGTTGCTGTGTTATGGTAAACACATCATCAATTAGTCTTGACAACTTGAAAACTGTCCCAACACTGAATTTGACGATCCCAATTCAATAGCTAGCTTCTCACCATGGTAGCATAGAATCTGTTCCTTTATTATTCCACATTATGCAGAACAAAATTAATGTCAGGTGCATACCATGCTTCCTTACTCTGTCCAGATAAACAGTCTGAATTTGCATTAATTTCTTCTGGTTGTGAGTACGAGGTATGTCCTACAAAGAATGGAAACAATTTGTCCTTAACCTCAATCCAGCTGCATCCTGGAACTTTTTTAACTCCCTTGTCTTTCATCAAGTTTCTCACCTTTTCCATGTCATCCCACCTGCCTACTGCCCCATAAATATTGGACAAAAGCACATAATGTGTAGAATTCATAGGGTCCAAATCAGTTAGTTTTTTGGCCACATATTCTGCTAGCTTTATATTGTTATGGACTCTACAAGCACCAAGCAAAGTTACCCATACACTAGCATTGGGTTTTAATGGCATTTCATCGATAAAGTGTTTTGCCTCTTCAAGATGCCCAGCACGGCCAAGTAGGTCAACCATACAACAGTAATGCTCCAACCTAGGCTCTATTCCATAATCCTTACTCATGCTGTTAAAGTATTGCCACCCATTATCCACTAGGCCGGAATGACAACAAGCAGATAGAACCCCAATATATGTTACACCGTTGGGCTTTGTACCAGAACCCTGCATCTGTTCAAAAAGATGGAGCGCTTCCTCATTGCTCCCATGCATGGCATATCCTACAATCATGGCTGTCCATGAAACCCTATTTTGTCTTGGCATTTTATCAAACATCTTACGGGCATCTTTTATGCTCCCACTTTTAGCATACATGTCTACAAGAGCGCTCCCAACAAAGGCATCAAACTGAAATCCACTTCGAATTACGTCTTCATGGATCTCCTTCCCCTGTTGCAGAGAAGCTAACTGGGCACAAGCTGGTATCACACTGGCAAACGTATCAGGATCGGGTTTCACCCCTCTAGATACCATCTGCTTAAAAAGTTCCACAGCTTCAACAAAACATCCATTCTGTTCATACCCTGCAATCATTGCATTCCAAGATACCACATTCCTCTCGGGCATCTTCCAAAACAGATCCAAGGCCATTCTTACTCGACCATTCTGAGCATATCCCGAAATCATAGCATTCCAAGAAACCACATTCCTTTCAGGCATTATTTCAAACAGTTCACGAGCCTCGTCAAGATGCCGACCTCTCGCGTATGCCACGACAATAGCAGTCCACGAGACCACATTCTTTTCAGGCATTTTCTCAAAAAGGTTCGACGCTTTAACAACATCCCCTTCCTGTGCATAACCAGCAATCATCGAAGTCCAAGACACAACATCTCTATCAGTCATTTTGTCAAACATTTTGCGTGCATCGTCTATACTTCCAATTTTCACATACATGTCCACAATCCCACTCCCCACAACAACATCCGATTGATACCCACTTCTAATTATACTTTCATGGACTTCCCTACCCAGTTGCAGAGATGCCACCTTAGTGCAAGCCGAAAGAACGGCACTTAAAGTAAATGAATCCGGTTTAATTCCTACTCTCTGCATTTCACAAAACACTTTCAAGGCCTCCAATGCATTCCCTTGCTTTGTATAAGCTGAAACCATAACAGTAAACGAGACTTCATCAACTAAAGGCAAGTGGGTTAGAACTCTATGCGCATCAGCCAATCTTCCACACTTCGCATAAGTCGTCACAATTTGGTTTCCCAGGTATATATCAATCCGAACTCCTGTTAAAATCAAATGAGCATGGACTATTTTTGCTTGTGTTACAGATTTCTTTCTCAAGGAAGCCTGTAAGAGAGAAGAATAGGCATAAGAGTCTGGTTGAATGGCTCTTGTGTCTATTACATTATGTAAAAAATTGAGTGCCTCTGCCAATTGGCCCTGCTTACAGAGTGTTCTCACATTTTCACATATGTTTTGGGTGTTCGTGTGAAGTTGTTTAAGAGTCGAGGATTTTACGGTATAGAATAAGTAACCTGATCTAACCAGCGTCTTCTTCTGCTTCAAGCCGCCCAAAATGATATAAAACATGGCCGTTCGACTGTTAAATGCAACCCATTGAACTGAGAATATGGAAATGAAACGTATTTTTAAGCTGGGATGAAATTCTTAAATCTGTCTTGTTATCTACAAATTCCAAACTCATTGTTTAGCTTTCTGTATTTTGGAGGTTTTTATGATGTTCCCATATTGGTTGTAGAAGTCCAAAATTTGGAGAAGGCTATTTTAGTTAAAATAATTGGTTTTGTTTTGGTTTGGTGGAAAGTTTTATAAGAGGAGTTGTGCAATTTTATTGGTATTTATATTGTATGATTATTGGACATTTGTGCATAAGTATTAGCAATTTTTTAGGTAGTTGTAGTGTAAAGTTATTGGGGCATTTTAAGTATATATTGGGTGACACTTTAAAATGACCATTTTTTTGTGTGCATAATAGATCTTGATGCATCATTAATATTCAAAAGCGAAAATAATATCTATAAGCAATTAAGTCGCATACGGAGACAACCAAAAAAAACCTTCAAAGTTCAATGTACTATTTTGAATCTGTGACTGAGCGAAGTTAGCTATAATAGCTACTTATGCACTTCTATATTTAGAACAGTTTTTGTTTTCTAAATAGATTGTTACAAACTATCTATGAGTTACAACAAACATCCTTCTAGACTATTACAAGCATTCTCTATTGTGCTATAAGTATATTTAGAAGAGATTTTAGACATTTGGAGGTTGCTACAAATATTTGGAGATTGTTAAATGTATAGAAGGTGTTTTAAGAATGTTTTTTAACTTACCTAAAAACTTGGCTAAATCTATGGAAGTTGATTATTTTTCATCTCTTGAGGATCATACGAAGTGAACTAAAGCTAGTGCTAGATATCAAAACACCACTTCTAAAGCTCAATTGCAACATATTTTTTATGGGGATAAGTACAATAAACACTAAAAGAGCAATTGGTGAATCTTATAAATCAACTACATGACACTAGTGATTTACACTACATTTAGATAATTTTTATGTGAAGAATCAAAAACTTAAGTTGAATGAACTAGGTTGTCATTCACATGTTAATAATAACTCATAGTCAAATCACTAAACTAATTTACACCTCAAGTTCAATCACATATGGTATTCATCCTTACCAATCCTATCAAATAATTTATGGACATTGTTAGTGTAAGTCATGTCTCGTGTAATTACACTTAACTTAGGATAATGCATATCATACTAATTTGCATAAGAGACATTTAGGGAATTGCATATCTAGGGAATATAGTTGTTGGAGAAATCTAGCCCTTGGTGTTGTTATCTAGTTATCACATTTTCATATCCACTTATAGTGGAATGATAATTCCACCTTCAGTGGATGAATCACCTTTAGTGAAATTGTCTATTATTTTCTCCTATTTACTCTTACATCTCATTGAGCCACATGTCATCCTTGTGTGCTCTCTTCTCCTTTTGCCTTGCCTATATATGCAGGCACATGTACATTGTACTTAGTTCAATATTTTGCATCTTGATGAGAATACAATTTGTTCTTGTTCATTTTGTTCTCTCTTGCTTTTGTAATATTCATTGGCCTCTAGATCTTGGGTTGCTACATGCAAATTCTTACATGGTATCAAAGCCATTGGAGCATCATTGTGTAGTCCTTTTGGAGAGACCTTAGTGAATTTAAAAGTTGGTGTATCGTCAAATCTGAGGAACAACAAATTTATGAAGATTCCTATTCCAAATTTGAGCTCACCATCATGTTCAAGCAGTCATTTCCACGAGTTTTGACTATACATGTGCCTATATTGGGAAAAATTTATTTATGAGGCAAAAAAAATAGCAAGAAGATTGTACGACCTACCTGTCAGTCGAGTACAACTTTTTTAATGGTAATAAGGTTTTTTAATATTAATATTATTTAAAAATTAATACATAAAGAGTCCAAAATTGGGGCATCCCTACTGCCATATACCAACCTTCCATTAACAAGAGTTCCAACTGATATGCTAACTAAGCTCATTCACTAACAAAACTAGGCAATTAACTATATTTAACTATTAGAGTTGTGTAATCTCCATAGTTCATCATGTTAGATTCTTACATTTATGGATTAAGCTCTGTACGATCTTTCATCATCAATGTTTCGAATCATATTGCATGATCTGTCATCGGGATGAAGCAATAGTTAGAGAGCAAAAAAACCATTACATCATAGCCTAATCAATTATTTGTTGACCTTGTCTTTGAAGCCATATGCCTTGGTGCCTTCAAGGATGAATATCCCACCTTTGGTATCAAGTCAATCTTTCTTTGCCTCCCTTCTTTCCTTTTCTCTTCCTCTAGCTACTATAGAAACTCTTTAAGAAAATCTCATCCATTCTTTGCTTTCTCAATTCACTTCAACTTGCTTGATGTTGTGATCCTAACTAAAAATTGTTTAAAACTCTTTAGTGATCCTTCCACTACTCCCCGATTGCCTTCCTCTGCTCTAAATCCCACACTGGATTTCTCCATGGGAAGCATCAGCATCATTCCACCTATCCATCATGGCTTCACACAAGATCTCATGACCCATAATGTCTCATCATATCCATCAAGTGCCCATGCAAATACTACAGAAGCAATGTCTATGTTCAAGCGGCAACGGTGCTCTATCACCCTGATTTCCTCACCAAGAAACATGTCCATGATGTGCTAGAACCAAGGGTCATCTATCTAGAAAATTCCTTTCATCCACTTCAAACTCACTTCCCCCAAAAAAAATTGTTGTTGGTTGGCCATTTTCAATGAGAAATTTGCCTTCATCTCACTACGTAGCCACACACTAAGATAAATAGACCACCTTGAGAAATGTTGTGCCACCTAGTACAAAGCAATACCCAATGTCTTGCTATTTACATCCCATGGGCCACCAAACGTGATCTATATACTTTCTCGTTGATTAAACCAATGCACTCAATTCATAACACACATCAATCATGGAGAGGATGAATTAAATGTAATTCTTTCCAAATCATGATGGAAATTGTGTACTTGTCATTCCCCTTATTTATCACTCCACATAATTAATAACACATGCTTGATTTAAGCCACTGACCCTTAACCACTAAGCGGTGGAGTGAAAGCCCTCAAAATTTAAATTTGAATTTGATCTTCTTAAAATTGGATTAGGCACCGGATAGAAATGAAAGTGTCCCAACTTTGCTAATTTCAAAAACTCCCCATACCACTCAACTATCTCATATTGATATTGTTCCACCTTCAACTATGAGATCAAGATCCTTCCCATTGATATATCAAAAATCCTCTATCAATTTCACCTTTCATTAGTCCCTCAAGGATGTTACAACTTTAGACATTATATTGCTTCCATGGGTAATTTTAAAATCTTCAAAGGTACTCAACAAAGATAATCCTATGAATATTCTTATTCAAATGCCACACACCTTACTCCCCTTTGATTATGGTATTTTATTATTATTAAAGAATCCCCTTCTAAATGGAACTTTGAAATCTTGAGAGCTTTTGTAGTTTTGATTGCTATGAATGTAGCATATACCTCCGGCTCATTATTTGTCTCGTCCAACAAACTCTTCTCATTGAGCATCAAAAGATTACCTAACCAATCACGCACAAAAAACCCAACATTGAAAGGTTCCAAGTTTCCCTTTGAGGCCCCATCAAAATTGATTTTTATCCACCCTTTTTCAAGAGGTTTCCAACTCAACCCCTTGGCCTTTTGGGGAGAAGGATAGCCTCTAAAACCCATTAGCATGCCATCCAGGTATGACTTCTATTAAATAAGTTTACTCTACTACATTATTTGTGAATCATTTTATTCAAAGATTGGTGGTTTATTTTATATGCTATTGTAAAAAAAAATTTAAAGGGGGTTGTACCATGTGACCCACCTACCCTTTCGTGTACTATCAAATCTGAAAATGCACGTACGTTCCATCATTCCTCTGACCACTCTGTCACAATCTTGACACACCTACCCCTACTGGCCCTACTCCAGTCTCTATCATTGGGAAGCCAGCCCCACTCTAGTCTCTGAAACTGGTACCCTATCCACCATCGGCACCCTCTTCTAGTCAAAAATCTAGCATGCCTACTCATTTCCTCCATAGGCCATGCAGAGCCAACTCACACGGCTAGATCCTCACCAAGCAGCTCAGTCAATGTAGAGCCTATGAGGTACCACACGTGGATCAATGCATATTGTACAGTTAGCAAGCACAATAGCACCATGTAGTGTACAATTAACGAAATGTGGCTTGCCACATCATCATGGATCTGCATAATCAGAAACCACATCATTTTCCACGTCACCATATAGACTTGCACAGTTAGCGCTCAGTCAACATAGTACATACCAATCATATCATATCATGGGGCATTGTTCTTATGGTATTAATGATCATTTAATCGTCAAATTTAAGCTCGCCGGACTCTTATGATGGTTGTTTGGTTGTCAAATTTAACACGGTGATTAAATAACATCAACAAAGCTTGAAAATTTTTTACCCCCTCACCATTTGAGTTTTCAAATTTACAACTCAACTTTGGAGGCTCTTATCTTGGTCATTTTGAGGCCTTTTTCAATGCAATATTTTTGGGGGGCTAATTTTTCACATACTTCATAGTGATGCTACTTTTTTATTTAAGGGCACGAATTTTCTAGAAAATTGAATTTATCAAAGCAATGTCTAATCCTCATTCCTGCAACTTCTGGGGCTTCATTCAGGCTTATACGAACTCCTTTTCAACTACCATTTTTTTAAAGTGTGTGATTTTTTGTTTCCTTTTATATGGTGCTATCAGTTTTTCATCAATGTGAGTAGATATATCGCTTTCAAAACTTGGCCTATTTTGGCCTATTATGGCACTTATATTTTCTTTGATCTCAAATAGATATTGTGCATTGTTCATTTGAGTCTATTATAGACTTACTATAGTAGTTGTAAACATTAAAATTACAAGTCTACTTTGCTTATTTTGTGAGTTGCGTATTGTACATGCACTAAGTATAAAGTGTCAAAATCATCTTTTTAGGGGGATGTTCTTTGATTGAGTGAGGGAGGGGAGGAGGGGGTCAAGTGTGATTGTGCATATTTCTCTCTTGTGCTCTTTCATTTTTCTATTATTGGTTCTCTGAAGTTTCCTCTTTTAACTCCACATAACTATGTTTCTTGGAAAATTGATGCTAGGAGTAAAATAATGGAAAAAGGATCAACTCATTGTATTGATGGAACTATTGTTGCACCATCTTATCCTAAAATGAATCTAAATGCTCGAATGGATTGGCTCACTAAAAATACTATGGCTCTTGAAATTTTGAGGAAATATGTATTAAAGGATCTCATCTTTTACATTGAAAAGTGTAAGACAATTAGACCCAAAGAGTTTTGATACAATCCAAGGTTGTGTCACTTAAGAAAATGAGCTAAGAGATAAGCTCAAGGATTGTGGCATTGACAAGAAGGATGCATAGTTGATCTATAATTTGTTAGGAAAGTTTCCATCAGCATATGCAGTATTTTTTCTAGCTTCTAAACCCATCGCTTGATAGTGGGTATTTCATTCACTACTCCATCATTTGATGCATTTACAAAAATGATGATGTCGAAGCAATAAAAATTGATGAGCATGGGGATTCTCAAGTCCTCAAATTCCAAAACTTTGGTGGTTAATCAAGGGAATCAAGGAAAGGCTTCCTACAAGAAGAAGAAGAAGTAGGGAAAGCCAAAGACACAAGAAAAAGCACAATAATCCTCTCCACAAGGAGATTATTCATCTTCTTCCAAGAAGGGAAATTCAACTAAGAATGAGAAACCAACTAGTTCATATTTCAAGAAAGTTGGTCATGATGAGCATTGTTTCCACTCCAAGCAAATTGATGAGTTGACAAACATCATCAAGAAGCACAACATAAATTTCCCATCCACCTACAACAAGAAGGATTCCTCTCCTTCCTAATAGTAAAAAGGAAAATGGAAATCATTTGTGGAAACTATAGGTTCTTCAAAACAATGGATACTTGACTTAAGTGCCACTCATCACATGGAATCTACAAGGAAGCATTTTTCTTCATTAGAGCCATCTAAGGTATGTCACATCTTTATAGGAGATGATACACAAGTGGATGTTGAATGCAAAGTTTTGGTAACCATGGATGATGGAAAATTTGAGAATGTCCTCTATGTTCCTAACTTGAGCTCCAATCTTCTTTCAATATACCAAATCACTCACTTTGGATCTAAAAAGAAAATTGATTTTTGGCCTAATTTAGTTGTGGCCAAAGAACTTAAGGATGATGTCTTGGTTGCAAAGGGACAAGACAATCACAATACATGGCTTTACTTATTTTCCCACTGTGTGCATCACTCTCATTCTACCACCTTTCTCACTCATTAAAATTTAGATAGTAAGTTGTGGCTTGAGTGGTTTGTGTAAGAATTTTGATATCGCTCTGATACCATGTAAGAGTTTGCCTACAACAAAGAATGAAAATTTCAAGATCTAGAAGCTCAATTGATAGCACAAGAGAGATAGGTAAAATGATATGATCAATTGATTGATTCAATAATGATCAAATAATAATGGATACACAATTGGTAATGTCCAATTCATTAATACAAAGTAGATCTGTCTGAATATATAGGCAATGCATGATAATTAGGATCCATGAAAGAGATAACCAATCAACCACACAAGGTAAAATCACATATCCACCAAAGGTGGATCATCTTCCATTGCATAAAAAAGTATATGCAACATGTTCAACAATGAGAGGATGATAATATGATAAAAGCATTAAAGGTGGACCTCACACATAAAGTGGAAAGACTCCTACGTCATGTGCTAAAATGAAATGCAAACTCTTATGTGTCTCATATGAAAACTACTATGCAATGTATTATCCTAAGTAAGCTCAAGTAAAGTGTAATTATAAATATTTAATTACACCAACACCCCCCCCTTAGGTGCAACTTAGGAGAATGCACTTAAGCTCACAATGCTAGATGACAATACATGATGAGTCCTGACTACTAGGCCATGTTAGGTACCCTTTTACAATATGCACATACAAAAGGAATGCAATATAATCTCTCATAAAGAGGAGAAAAAGGGAAAAACTTATGGGAAAAACTCTCCCCCAAAAAGAGAGATGAAAAACAAACAAGATGCATGGATAGTTGGAGTAATCAAGACCCCCCCCCCACCCCCCACCCCCCCCTTCTCCGCATTATGACATACATCATGCAAATACAATCAAGAATCCCCCCATGGGAAGGAAACAAGGAGATATGATATCCCCCCCCCCCCCCCCAATAATGAATAATCTCCTCCAAGGATAGCATAGTCCAATGCATACAAACAACATTTCTCCCCTTAGGAATAAGATACACCAAGTATAGATGCAAAAAGACTTCCAATTGTGGATAGGAAGAAGGAAGGGGAAACCAAATAAAGTATGAAGTCTCTGAAGTACGCGCATGTGTCTTGATGTCCTTAGTTGATGAAAATGTCATGAACCATTCAGGATCAAGCCCAATAGAAGAAGGTGACAAAAAATGAACCAATGGTAACTTCTTGTGAACAAACCCCAAAGACAAAGATGTCTCCTCAAAAAATGAAGTAGGAAGAGAAGCAAAGAAGCTCCCCCTCAGTGTATAAGGTATACCCATGGTAGATGCTCCTAGATTAATGTAGAAACTACACCAAGAAAATTGAATGATGTTCCTCCCCTTAGGAAGAAATAATGTCATAGGTGTATCAAAGAATCCTCCCCAATCTCTAGGAAGAAACGTCAAAATGTATGATGTCTCAGGAAATGGAATAGGAATCTCCAACACATGAGTATGATCAACCTAAACTATACAATGTGACATCTCAAGTATCCAACAAACTACAAGTGTCAAAAATAGGTCAAATGCTTAAAGTGATATGTCCACTGATAATGGCTCCAAATTGATACCAAATCTGAAAAGTAAACGAAAAATCATGCACTTTCAAAAAAAATTATTCCTGAAAATGTGTCTGTATGAACCCAAATGAAGCCTCTAAAGTTGTAGAAATTAGGTTTAGACATGAATAGTCATCAAAAACTGCTAATTCTAAAAAAATTGTCTATCAAAACACAAAAAAAATACCTACATAGCACTAAAGAGCACACAATTCTACACCAAATTAAAAAAAAATTGCATCAAAATCGGAGTCAGATTGACCAAGTTATGGAAATTTGAAGTTCGCCTCCAAATTCAAAAACACCAATGGTAAGGAACTTACAAATTTTCAAAATGTGTTAGATATAAAAAAAAATATTGGCCTAAATTTGATGGTCTAGTGTTCGTAGAGGCAAAAAGAAAAGAAAGAGAAAGAAAAAAAGAAAGAGGCCTTAAAAATGACACTTTTATGAAGAAAGAAAAAAAAAAACCTCCCTGTAAGCATCAAAATATTTCCAGACGCATAATGCCCTAATCTTGTACTTGGCCAAAGCTTGTCAAATCACAAGTGTGGTTTGCATAGAGAATAATATGCCACATCATCTCTCATTATAATTGTTATGCTAGCAATATAAAAAAATTAGAGAACTCCAAATTTTAAAAGGTATAAAATGCCAAATACCAAAACACCCCGTGTTGGCTGGAAGTGGGGATCGATCTGCAATGTTGGATCACAATGTCCATTCGGATGTCTATAATGCGGATGTGGGCGATGAGGAGCTGCGAGTTGCGATGTTTCTACGGAGGAGCTTCACAAAAATGTCACTGCGTAGAAGCTGGCACACCAGAAACGATGCTCACCAAAAGGACCCGCGTGTAAGACGAGCTCGGGGATCAGATCAATGTCGGTGTGTCGAGGAATGATGTTAGGTCTCGTGTTGCAATGTTTCGATGCTGGACTCGGATCAGATTTCCAAGATGGAATCAGATCTAGACGAGCCCAAATTAGATGTTTGTGTGTCGGGGGATGCCGATCTCGGCTCCGATGTTGAGTGTCTGTTGAACAACTCGGATCGGTGAAGTCGGCAACGCCAATTTCAGATGTGCAGGATCAGTTCAATGTTTGATTCAATGTCTTCACCGCCGGGCTGAGCGCAATTTTTGGTAATGTCTACCCAATGGCCGTTGACGGAGCTGAAGAATGCAATGTTTGGGGATGTGAATGTCTTGCTGGATGCAGATCTGTGCGGTGACTTGGGTGGGCGCTTTAATGCCTGTTCGGAGAGTGTAAAAAATGATCTCAAAAAATAACAAAAATATAAATTGTGCTGATTTATAAAAAAAAATTCAAAAAATAACAAAAATAAATTGTATCGAATTAATTTATTGAAACATTCACAATAACTGTTGTCTTTTAGATCCGGAGATCACCATGTGCTCAAATGAAATGCAAACTACTATGCAATGCATTATCTTAAGTAAGCTTAAGTAAAGTATAATTAAGAATATTTAATTATACCAACAATTTGAACATCTCAATTACCACTATATATAGCAGCTTAGCTCCAAGGATATCAAATTTTCAAATAGTGTATGTTTAGGGTGTGCTATGGGCAAGCTTCCAAAAGAGAATTTTGGTAAAGGGAAGGAAATCTTAGAGAGCCTCAAAAGTTATTCAATTGGTTCACAGTGATGTAGTAGACTCATTTCTAGTGCCCTCATTTAGCAAGATTTGTTATGTCTCACTTTCATTGATGACTACTCCCGCTTCACATGGGTTTACTTTCTTGGTCACAATAGTGAAGTGTTTGACAAGTTTCTAGCCTTCAAGGCTCATGTTGAGAAGCAATCAAGGAAGCAAGTCAAGTTTCTTAGCACGAACAATGAAAGGGAATATGTGACACTAGACTTGAAAATTTGTGTACCCTTGAGGGAATTGATCTTTAGCACTCGATTCCTTGCACTCCACAACAAAATGGTGTTGGAAAAAGGAAGAATGGAACCCTTAAGGAAATGGCTTGTTGCATGATTCATGATTGATATCTTGGTCCATCTTTTGTTGTAGACACTATTAGTTGTGTCATACACATCCAGAATTGGATTCCCCACAAGGTTGTGAAGGGTATGACTTCTTTTGAGGCTTGGTGACACTTCAAATTTGTGTTGTCCAATTTAGCCACGCATACCTCCCCAAAAATGTGAGGCATTGGATTCTCACAGTAGGTCTTGCATATTTGTTGGATATCCTGAAGGTGTTAAGGCATATAGACTTTTCAATCCAAAGACACATGAGTTATCCATTAAGAGGAGTGTTCTCTTTGAGGAAATATCTCCTATCTTGGCATCTAATCCTCCTCATCCTTCCTCCATAGGGAAAAGTGATGATAGTAACTTGGATAATGATTCTGCCTCAACTCTGACTTGTAGGTTTACACCTTTGCAGGGTCCATTTGCAATTGAGGAGACTCCTACATCTTCCACTAAACCTCGTTGGGCTTGACAGACTCTTGAGTTAGCAGGCTCCCTTGCGGTGGATCCTTCGTAAACTCAAAGGACATAGTCACAACATCAACATCTTGCACATGATTACATTGTTCCAAATTCCAATCCACAATCATTTCAGGAAACATTAGGAATTCATGAATGGGATTCAACAATTGAGGAAGATTATAGTTCCTTGATGCAGTATCACACATAGGAGTTGGTTCCTCTTCCTAAGGGAAGAAAGATGGTTTGATGTAAGTGGATCTATTGAACTAAGTTTGTAGTAGATGGAAGTTTGGATAAGTATAAAGCTCAGCTTGTGGCTAATATTTTCTCCCCAAGTTCTAGGTGTTGACTATATAGAAACATATTCCCCCATTGCAAAAATAAACTCCATTTGCTTGACTCTTTCCTTAGCTACAACTCATGGTTAGGTTGTACATCAAATATTGGATGTGAAGACTGCATTTATACATGGGGTCATAGGATATTTACATGGAGCATTTGTAAAGATTCATTGAGGATTCTTCTTTGGTTTTCAGATTGAGGAAGTCTATCTGTGGCCTCAAGTAGGCCCCTAGAGCTTGGTATGCCAAGATGGATTCCTTTCTTCTCTCAACGAGATTCACCAGGTCTCACTAACTAGGTTTTCTTCCTTTCCCCACTTGTGAGAAATTGCATTTGCATTTGTATATGGTGTACAAGATGAAAAGGGAATAAATGCAAATAGGGTAGATCTCCTCTCCTTTTCCATATTGCACATTCAGAAGAAAGATATCCACAATAGGCTCAAGAGGTGACTCAAGCACTAAATGGGGACGACGATCCTACGCTAAATATGTAATTTTAAAGTGGAAAATGATAAAAAAAAGATAGAAATGTATATTAGGAAAGAATTAAATGCATCTAGAAATAAAATAGGAAATAACCAACTTCAAATCTAAATAACTAATCGACGAAATGTCAAAATTACTTGTATCAACTTTTCTAAGATCCTGACTCTATAACTTGCCTACCTATCAAACCTAAGCCTATTTCTAAGGGTATATATTGGCTAAACTTATTCGTACCTAGGTAAAGATCATTTGTATCGATCATACCCTAGGTTTATGCCCAAAACTTTCAGGGTTGCTCTAATTGTTCCTGATCTTCCCAAAAAAAAATCTAACAACTCTATAGTTTGTTCCTGCACACAAAAAGTGGGGAAAAGTTTGGGAAAAGGGGCTTTGACATCTAATCTTGAAATTGCCAAAATGGGGCTAAGAGAGCATCTAATTATGGGTGCTAACATTTTAGGACAATACACATGGTTACCTAACATGGCCTAGTAGTCGAGACCCATCTTGCATTGCTGGATTGATTCTTCATTCCCCTGACTTGCACTTAAGGGGTGGTGCTTGTGTAATTTATGTCTCTTGTAATTACACTTAACTCAGGATAATACATATAATAGTAATTTGCATAGAAGACAGGTAGGAAATTGCATATCTAGAGAATATGGTTGTGGGAGAAATCTCACCTTTGGTGGTGTTATCTTGGTATCACATTTTCATATCCACTTATAATGGAATGATAATTCCACCTTCGGTGGAACTATCTATTACTTTTTCCTACCTACTCCTGCATCTCATTGAGCCACATGTCATCCTTGTGTATTTTCTTCTCATTTTCCTTGGTTGTATATGCAAGCACATGTACATTGTACTTAGTTCAACATTGTTTCATCTTGATAATAATGTAGTTTGTTATTGTCCATTTTATTCTCTTTTCTTTTGTGTTATTCATTGGCCTCTAGATCTTGGGTTGCTATAGGCAAATTCTTATAGACATAATCAAATATCTCCTCGTTATATTTTTATGCAAAAATTCATCTAGAAGATTTTAAGAAGTATTTCAATCATTTAGTAAGGAATTCTATCTTACCTTAACCTTTTCCATGCCTATCTAAGTACAAGAGAGGAAAATTTTATGCCCATATTAAGGCTTGTGCAATATTTTTTATAAACTCCTCCCTTGATATGTCATAGTGACCAAGTTTTTTTCTAAGACCTTATCTATGGAATAGTTTTGAACTATTTCATTTGTGCCTTTGATGTGAGGAAGCTGTTAAAAAATGACATAGAGGAATTCCTTTGCATTAGATAGGATCTTGACAAATCTATAGCACATTTCATCTCTTGATGTGGGTTATTTATTATTCATTTGGTGCTCCTCATATGTACCCAAGAGAAAGTTTTGATATCTTCCTCTATTTATTAAACAAAATCATTTAATAAGATATCCAAATATTCTCTTATCAAGCATATCATAAATCTATAGATAATGTCTTGTGTATTGGTCAACTGACCACTACTAGTGATAAGAAAACTTATGATTCAACATTAGTAGGAAAATTAATTTTAAAAAATTAACATATCATTATCAATTTTTAAATTAGTATAAGAACTATCAAGCTCATCAACACAACTATCTCATGATTAAATACCATTATCATTAACTTCTACTACAAACACATAAGTCATAAGGTTATCTTATGCATGCCCAATGCACTGAAACTTCTTGGATTGACCTCTTAGAGTTCACAACCTCATTTAATATTGTGTTTAAGTCACCTTGATAAGCCTAAATGAAAATGTTAATGTGATTAAATATATTAGGCCCACAATCAGTTGGGAATTTAGAGAGAAACAACAAACTTGTGATTAAAGTATTTACTAGATTGATACTTTTTCATTTTGATGTTTACAATTCTATAAAAAAGGTGAGATAGGATCTACCTTACTTGTGTACTTCTCATCAAATGCAGTCACAAGGTTGTACCAAGTAGAGAAGTGATGAGTGGGGAAGCCTCTAAGCCACATCAATGCATTTTTATGGAGAGATCTAACAAATATTTTCATGTTTATTTCTCAATTCATAAAAATATGCAAATACCTTTACATGAGTTCTTCTTCAAGTATATTGCCATAGTCATTAAACAAAGTTAATTGACTTAAGACTCTATTTTCAATGGTATTGTTTCATAATAAACCCAAGATAGGTTAATCCATTTAAAGTAGTGCCAAGGGAGATGCCATAAGACCAAAAATCTTAGATTTTGTGGTAGAAATATGAGCCTTGGATTGCAACCTAGAATCGATTACTTTGTTTTGGTTCTCAATTCATTACCATTTACAAGCATTATCGAACTCAAGGATGGGTAAAACCAAATCTATTGGGGATTCAAAATCTATACCTTGTGAAATACTTTTGAGACAAACTTACAAGGTCACTTGTTTGGAGGATCCATTGTACAAAGCCACCAAACTATCAACATCAACATGAACTATTAGGTTTGAGCCATTTGAGGCCATAACACGAACTAGCTAAAAATCTATAATAAATGTGAAAGATAAAAGGATTTATTGTACCAAGGTTGTTGTTGAGGAGTGTTTTGACACACTCGTCAACATGCAATTAGAGCATCAAATGCACCACCTCTCCTAAAAGAAAACAAACTCAAGATCCATTGATAACCCCAAAGTTTCTTTGTGCTATGTCAAAACAATGTTGGCTAACCTTATGGCTCGTGTAGATGACATGTGTAAAGAGCTATTGGTTATCAAGTAAACATGTGGATAAATGTACCTAGAAGATTGGCAAATAAATTTAAAATGTATAAAAAGTTGCTCTAATCAGCCTACTTACTCCTAAATTGACCAAATATTCAAAAAAAGAAGAAAAGATGAGGCTTTATAGAGGAAAATAATAAAAAATTAGAAAGATCAAATGTTTTTTGACTTATTGTCTCTTAACTTTGAAAACTTTATAAATTAAATTAACCTACAATGCCATAACCAATTATGAACATTATAAGTGCAAGATCCAAAGAAATTTTGTGAAAATAAATAAATTATGTAAAACTACCATCTTACATGTGCAAGTATTACACAAACTTTGAAAAATCCACCATTAGAGATATAAGCATTTAGCACTTTATTGAATTTCAACAAATAATCCAAGTTTCAAAACATCAAAATGCAAATACATCACCATCCACAATTAAGACAAGCAAACTACAAGCAAACACCAAGTAGGGATCCACACTGAAAATTATCATTTATCTGTCTTTTTTCTCTCCCAAAATTGCTCTCCTAGAGTCCTCACCTTTCTAGAATGAATAAAACTCCTCCTTTTATAGAGGTGACTATTACATATCATATAATGAGTAAGTTGCAATTTTCCATTAAAAAACAAGGGTCCATCTTAATCTTCATGACTTATTCACTTTTGTTCTATCTTTTGCATCCCAAATCTACCAAAATAAATAATTATGAAAAGCATTGAAATCCTCATAAAATATCATTTTTATTATTTTGTTAAATTATCCATCCTCATATTTATCATTTAGATCAAAAAAGGAAAATATCTAAAATTGATAACATTGACAATAAATTTTTTATCAATTTTGATCATAGATATAGATATAGATATAGATATCTATCTATATAGCTATTTCACACATGCAAAATAAATCTTTATTTTCAATGTTAAAATCTCTTAGAAAGCTACCCAAAAGCTTGTGACATCAAGACCATCCTTTTTATTACCATCTTTTTAATTATCGTCTATGTTATCTTCTAGACCAACTTGAATATAGGTAATAATAAGAGTCAACTTGAACTTCTTAAAGTTTAGCCAACTAATAATGCCACCACCAAAAGAAAAACATAGTGACAATAAATAAACTAAAATTTTATTTACTTAGCTTTCATAACAAAGTTTCTTTTTAATTTAACAATTCTTTTATACTAAATAGATCTTAAATAAATAATACCTCATTGACCACTATAAAATAAAGTCTCTCTCATATGTTTATAATACTCCATCTACACTTTCAAATTATTATAATATATCAATGTGAGATCATGTACTAAATTTAAAATGTAATATATTTATAATATCATCAATAGTTTGTAATTATTTTAATATACCTATACCATGTTATAAAAAAATTGAATGCGTGACATTGGAAACAAATTTTTATCTGTTGATTTGGAATTAGGTTTTAAATTTGAACATGGATAAAGTTCGGAAACTAAATCTTTATTCCTCTTGTTCTAGAAGAATCTTATGCAAAAGCATATGTTTTAAGAGATTTAAATCTGTGTATCTTATAAAAGATAACATACTTTATTATTATTTTTATATTAAGTTTATTTAAGATCCCATTTTAGGAATCAAACTCAAGACCTTGCTATTACAAAGAGAAGCAGCAACCGCTGCACTGCAGGCCAATGCCTTATAACATACTTTATTATTTAAGAGTATATCTATTTAAATATTATTGTTTCTCTTTCTAGAATGTATCTAATACTTTCAAGGTTAAAAGTGCACTTGGATACAGGTGCTATTGATGGATGGCATGATCTCTTTTTCATTGATCAACAACAAAGGACCCCCAGGAGTCAAGTCCAATCAAGAGACACCTGGGACTCACCTGAGCATTTCAAAGACATCCCAGAGTCTCAATAGTATCTCCAATATCCCAGAATCTCAATAGTATCTCCAAACTAAGCGGGGCATCTTGGAAACATCCTCTCTTTGATGGAGCCCTATTCGCTCTTGGCAAGGCGGGCTCTCCCACTATAAATCATGGGATGTCAGCTGTAAACAAAAAACCACTGTCATCGAGTAAACTTGGCAAGGTGTAGACCTTAAACCTATATGGTTAAGAACCCAAAGCCTTACCTCGTGTTGGCCAATCAGACTTGGGGTTACCCACGAATTCAAATGATGAGTTACTGGACAGAAATGACTCAAATTCATGTACAGGCATTTCCTGCAGCTTCACAGTGCATTGCAGTACAATGTGCAATATTTATATCACAGTGCATTGCAGCACAATGTGCAATATTTATATCGGATTGCAAAATCATATCCTCAGAGCATTGGTAATGTGCATTTAGATATACACCTCTAATAAAATTTGAAAGACATACATTTTTATATAGGTTTGACTCTCTTCATCTTCCACCATAACATTTGACGTAACAACAAAGTCTACATTGCAAGCACTTAAATGGTACTGAGTTCAAATCTCCTTCAATACAAAATAAAAAATACTTGACATACAGAATCAATGCATAATTAGAGATTAGTAAGCAATATAATATTAATACAACAGATTTGATTGGAAAAGGGGGGAAATATCAACACATTAGTGCATTTTTGCATTTTTTTGTGCACTATATTATTCTTATAGTTGAACAACCATTGTGCATGGTGTTGACCACACCTCAAGTGAATCCTATAATAGCTTGTAACTTCATTTTTAAAGGTTCCCCGATCATAGCATTGAATACTATCAGACCAAAATACCAAAAACTGAATAGAAAAATACGTGCAAGTCCACAAAGATTAGCTGCAATTTCTAAACAACAATTCAAAATGATATTGTCCTGTTCTGACTACACGCATGTTCCAAACTAGAGAACAAAATACCAAGCTTAGCCAAATGACTTGAATTTGTACTGATTCCTTGAAAACGACCACAGGCTTTGGAGCTATAACAAAGGCCAGAAAAAATCTGAATTGAATAGCCACTGCGCTGTATAATTTTCAACTTATACACAAAACAAAAGTTCACTCGTTATGATTTGGGAAAAGCTTGAAGTCATTGCACCATTTGTCTCAAAGTTGCCTAATGAATAGATGCTTCATTTACACAATTTCAAGGTTTATATCAAAAGAGCGTCAGGTAATCAAGGTTAAAATTGATCACAAGCTAGAATGGCAATTAAATAAGCTAAACTATCCACTGATCCAGTGGCATCTGTCATCATAGAAATTTCACATCATATAGCACTTCATTCGCTATCAAGTACACAAAATAGATGGAATTGTGCAATAGATAATAATAGTCATCGTACGAAAAAATATGTCTAGAACATTCCCTTCAGATGTACAATTTCAACATTGTCAACCAGAATAAATCAGGAGTATAAAAGATTCTCCTCTAGTTTACAACGATTGATGGAGAAACTTCTCCAAAGAAAACTAAGCAAATCACATTTCTGTAAACAATCAAAATAAAGCCTCGCAGCATCTTAGTTATATAAAAACTTTGCCAATAAGTTCATGGCACTGAAAGCAAAAGATCATAGGATCTTTTAACTTCATACAAGAGCCATGTTAAGATATATATGTATACTAATACAATAATTATTTGAATGGTTCTCACTTTAACCTTGTCTTTAATTAACACGTATCTGAGAACTATAATAGAGAAACAGGAACCCTCGTCAAGGATAATTGATTCCTTAGGTGAATAATTCCAAAATGCGTTGAAGTAAATTTGTAGGCAACCAATGCATGCTACTCTCTATTCCCTGTATCTTCACACGAGTTCCACAATCTTGTCTTCCCTATTTTCTTTTTACCCTTTTGAAATCAAGAAAGAAAGAACAAAACAAGCACCTGACTCCACCTCTTTGCAATGCCCAGGAAGCAACAAAAGTGGTGGATCTTTCCACAATCTGTTCTCCCTTACAATTTTCTCATGATTCATTTCACACACAACAGCAAGAGACTTGTAAGGAAATAATCCTGATTTAAGTGAAAGCATCAATGACCGTCCTTTGTCACACAATTCTACCAGAAACCATTCCCTTTGTCAAAAAGCATATGGAATGGATTAACAAAAGTAATAATTTGAAGATATTCTTGTCTTTGCACTTAGCGAGTAACTGACCGATGATTTCGTAAAACCATGGAGCTCGTTGAAACTATGGCACTTGTTGAAGAACTCTTGGTGTTTCTAGCAGTCTTTCGGACGGCTACAATTGCTGACTTTTGTTTAGGGGGTGGCTTTTTCCTTGGAGATTTCTTCATGATACAAATGGGACCTGGAGGAACCCCACTCTTCAATGCACTGCCTCTTGGAGTAGCGGATGGAGGGACCCTCAAGCTCTCTGGTGGCAGAGGACTATGAGGCCTCCAAACAATATTGTTTTTTAGAGAGAACCTAACCCTCTTTGCTATTTTCTGTACACTTCTACCAGCAGATGTGGCCTCACAGAAAAGGTCAGAACAAACAATATCTTTGTCACTTTCATGATAACTTGCAGGGCTTAAATCTCCATTTACTCCAATTTCTGAGTTTAGTTCCCTTATCCTCTTCTTTGATCCAGTGTTCAAAGGAGAAACAGGAGTTGGGAGAGATGCCACTGGTGAATTAAACTTGTCCGAATCATCATCAGCCTCCTCTGACTGCTGCTCAAGAGTTGAGATTGCTGAAGCGTCCAACATCATTGTATCACCGGCATCCCTATACACAAGGTCCAAACTCTTTTCTTTATTAGCATCGCTGATGACATCCTGGTAACCATATGCATTGTTTAGGTTTAACTCAACCATTGAATCCTGTACCCCTTCTGCTTGTGCATCTAATTCCTTTTCTGGACATCTGAAAATATTATTCCCATAATCTACATTGAGTTTGCACATCAAAGTTCTTTCAATGGTGCTTTCAGCTAGCTCTGAATTCCGTGGCTTCATCTGACTATTAAAATTATGCTCAGCAACACTGACATGATCAATAATCTCTGCATTGTTCACCCAACAATGGTTAATTGCCAAACCAGAATCAGCTTGTAATTCATGTATATAAAGAGATTTCACCTCTAATAATTGCTGTGTAGAAAAATTGTGAAATGTCTTTGGCATCATAGCCCCATATAATGAAATCATGACTCCAGATGCTGCTAATTGTTCATAAAGCTTGATGAGTTCCCTGCCTAACTTGTCCAGCAATGGTCCATTATCTTGCAGGCTAGAAGGAAGAGTAGCCGACTGCAAGAAGCTATTAGTTACTCCAATGGCTCCAAGGTTCTCCTCTTTCATGTCAACATCCTGCCTTTCCTGGTTTCCCTTTAAGAGGTTTTCTCCATTTTCCACAAGGCAAGTAAATGCATTGTCTTTAACTTTCTTAAATTGGAGCTTAATCTGAATCAAATGCCCACAAGAATCAAGAGGCATAGGAACAAACCAATGAAGCGCACTAAGGTACCTGTCTGCAAAATATAAATCCATTCCCTGAGGTTTGCCTACAGCCAACAAAGTTCTCTGCACAATCGCACCCATGAATTTATTTACAAGATCACAATCCCAACAATTTTTGTCAAGCACAAAATGCATATGACAAAGAATCCCACCAAGCACATGATTGAAGTTCTCAAGATTGAAATAATCAATAACACCCCATTCCTTTTTCATTGCCATCAAAAAGACCTGAAAATACTGTCGAGTTAGATTTATGTCAAGAGATTCAGTAATGGCTGAAAATTTTTCAAACAATTTACAGCAGGTCAGGTATTTGTTGGTCTTAAATAAGACGCTTTTCCAAACTTGCTTCAGTTCTTCTTCACTGACCTTACTCTCAGTCATCAGCCATAACTTCAACACTTCAACCACTTCATTTTGATTTATTTTGTGCTTCTTCACTAAATACATGTTGCTCCGTGACAAGCTTTCCTTCTCAGTATCCACAGACATATCAAGCTTGAACCCTGTCATAACAAAAACAACAAACTGGCTAGCCCATCATCCTCTCACAGTTATTAAAAGATAAAGCTGTAATTTTGTTAACATTTAAAACAAGTCAGAATAAACAGCTAATGGACATTATGACACAACCTAGACCTCCAAAGTGATTTCAAATGGTGAAAAGGAAAATCCTTAACCACACAAAGTAAGCGTTCAAACCATGTACACAAATTTACACTGGATTTGGCAGGAATCACAAAAAGAAAACAGAATACTGAGAGTTTGAACACTTAAAAGAATAGACAAGAAGTCTACCATAGACTTTTCAAAGGTATATAAGTTTATCAAAACTTGAAAGCTCGAAACAATTCAAGGGATTCCAAGAATAAAACAGTTTATCAGACCTTGAAAGCATAAAAATAAGTACATAAGAAATCTGGCAAGTTCTCAACAAGAAAATAGTTTTATCAGAATTTGAAAGCATTAAAATAAGTTAATAAAATAACTGGCAAGTTCTCAACAAGAAAACAGGTTATAAGAGATTGAAAACTTGTAAGCTTGTAACAGTAATTTGATGGGGATTCCAAGAACAAAACAGTTTATAAGAGATTGAAAACTTGTAACAGTAATTTTATGGTGATTCCAAGAACAAAACACTTTATTAGAATTTAAAAACAAAGCAGTTTATTTGAAATTTAAAAGCTCCAAAAATATCAAGGAAATTTTAAAAACAGTCAGTTTTATCAAAAATTGAAAGCTTTAAATAAATAAAAAGATCACAAACTACTTAACTATGAAGCAATTTAACCCCATATTAAAGATTTAAAAGGCAATAAGATGTAGAAAATTGTGATAACCCTACAAAGAGGCTGTCAACTTCCAATGTTTAACATACATTACTATACAACTAAATCAAATTAATTTAAGAAAACAATGAATAATTCACAATACATTTGACAGTTAACATATTCAAACCCACTTTCTTAGTTCTCTCCTAAGTTCCTAACTCAACCCCAAGGAGGATAGGGGAGTACTTGTCATAGGGTGCCTGGATACAAATCTACAAGTAGATTCCCTCAAGGTCTCCAGAACACATTCATACCCATCTCGGGACTATGCCCTCGGGGTTTCAAAAAATACACAGCTTAGCCTATCTCGAGATTCACCCACCTTGTGAGGACTTACTCCAGCCATTCCCTACAACCTATCTGTCCTCAAAAGGGATTATAGCAAGAGACTAAGGAAAAGGCTATGAATATACCAACTTCGAATAGATTGTGTATATGTGTGTGTGTGTGTGCGCAGGTGTATACAATTCTGATCCATTAATATATATTGATACAAATACTATAACACATGAACTAGACCAAATATTGGCCCTTATCCTTGTTAGCTTTCAAATATTATATTTTGTAAAACAGTACTAGATCATACACTTGCTGTTACACTTAGCTGCAGCCGATGAACAGTAACTTATTGGTCTGTGTTTACCATCTGTCATTCCCTCCCCAGTACAAATTGATGTGAATAACCTTATATATCTTCCTCCATGATTGAAGAGTTGTCTTTCATGAGATGTGTCTCATGACTTAAAAGTTTGCACCATTAGTTAGCTGTTGAAGTTTATATACAAATGGCATCTTCTTTTCAGATCACAACTTTCTAATACTTGTTAATAATGTTTCTGCTCCTCATAGTATATCGATCATGGCTAATCGCAATTGTGTAACGGTTATAGATTAGTCTGGTACTCTTAACAACCTTAATTGTATCTAATAACCATCAACTAGCCTCCTCATGGTAATTGATCGCCAACTAACTCTTATATCTTAATCACTGATGTTCAGTACTAATCATGATTATATAATCATTGACATGTACATTTTTGCTGAGTTGTCGCTGTTATCTACTGACGTGGAGTATATCCTATCGGGTCTTTTCAGGATAATCACATCCTTTGTGATTAATATCTCCTCATGATTGCTGGTTCATACCATAGGCCTTGGCTCTTCCGGAACTATATATTGTAGCAACTATTCCTTCGTACACATAGCATTTAATTTGTTTTCAGAACCATACATCATTTATCCTTTGCTCGATATTCCTGGCTTTCGACTGCTAAAGAATATATTTCTTCCCACTAAGTAGTCAATCCCACGTTATCAATTATTCAGCAATACAATAATAGATAATTGCTATCTCATATTAGACAGTTGATTATCGATGACAGTATGTTTAGCTGTGCTAATATCTTCTTGTAGTCAATAGAGATGCATATGTTCCCTGCCGCTGTCAAGATGGTCCACGTTGGAGTATTTGCTGTCAGATTTAGTCACTTTATTAATCTGCATAATCTTTGACCATTGGTTTCCATATACGATCGATATTCATGATCATCGATTGTTTATTGTTATTGCTTCTACACTTCACGCCATTCGCTGTTTATACTCTGAGTCAGTATCATACTTCCTTAACATGCTGATTCATACTTATCTCAATGATCGATTCATCAGATTACTGATAATGTATACTTTCTGTTCTTATCTGTAGTCTGCCTTCAAGGTTGCCTCTTTATGTAGATCATCTTCAAAAATGTTTATAATGTATGCTTTCTGTTCTTATCTGTAGTCAGCCTTCAAGGTTGCCTCTTTATGTAGATCACCTTCAAGAATGTTTATAACTGATTGACTATATATGCCTTTGCAATCATTATCACAATTTTCTCTCTCCAGAGACTTCACCAAATTGTGTTACTGGATTGACATTTTAACAGGATGGGGACATCATAATTAGGATTTCAATCAGGGAACATGACAGAAATAATTTAGCTTCTTGCCCTTTTCAAGTGGAGAAAGTGAATCTGGGGTGTAAATTCCACCTCAAAATTTTATAAACTTGAATTTTGATGGTACATCTTGGGGTAATCCGTGTATTATAGGTGCAGGTTTTGTTATTGAAAAAATGATATAAGTTTTTTACATGAAGGCCCTTTCCTTTGGGGAATCAGAATTAATAATGGAGCAGAATTGGAAAGACAGGTATCGGGTCTGCAGGCTGCCACATCCTTTGATGTACAGAATTTAGTGGTTGAAATGATCCCATGGTGGTAATCAATGCTCTTAATAATGGCCGTTGTCTTTAGTGAAAGATTCTAAAGAGATGATTGCTTTGAGTGCTAAGTTTAAAGAAGTTATTTTCCAACATTGCAGAAGGCTAGCGCTTTTTCTGGCATAAAGCAGCATTGATGAGGACCATTAGCAGCCCTTTACAGAAATTTGCTGTCTTCTTGGTAAAGGACGGATTCCTTTCACCTATAAACCACCATAATTTTATTTTCTAAATTATCTGATGACCATGGGTCACTACTTTTAGGCAGTGATTTATTTAGTTTGAGATGTGATTAATTTCTGCAAAGGTGGCATCGTGTCCACACATGGGAGTTGGTTATGATTATTGACATTGTTTGGTGTTGGTATAAGGATAAAAGGTTATAAGCTTGTTTGGCTCATGCAGTATCATGTCTTTATTTATGATTGTGTCATGTCTGGTTGAAGTTGGGTGATCTCGCTTTTTAAGATGTCATGGCTTCAGCACCATGGTCATGGTGGCTTCTAGCGTGGAGATGAAGGCATGGGTCTGTGAGGAGTTCCACAGTCTAGGGGCTACTATATGCAAGGATTTCATCTCTAAATTAGCAGTGGATCAGACAATTCGTGAACTACAGCTTTGGCTGCTAAAGCTTTTCCTGACAGTTCAATTTTGGTGACATGGTGATGTCCTCATCAATTGAAATAGCTGGGTTAAAGAGATTGAGAAGCCATTGCTGATGATGGAGTTACCTCCTACGAAAGTTGGGGCAACAGAAGAAGGAATGGCAGACCCTAAGGAGGAAAGATATGTATGCCATGAGCTGTTTCTGACTAAGGTTTACTTCAATAATGTTGGCAAGGTCCTGGAGGGCCTTATGATGACTCAAGGAAGTATTTCAAATTTTCAAGGGGTGTGTTTTCCTCACTGGTCGTATCTTCTCCAAATCCTTGCAATGGAGTAGGTGAGCAAGCAAGTTGGGTGTCAATCGTCGACATTGCTGGACAAGGTCAGGTGTCATCTGGGATGAAGTGGCAGGGAATGCCCATCCCCCTTTCTCTGTGGTTTCTTTTACTTATACTTTGAATCTTTGGAGTTTTAATTATGTTTCAGTGAAGCCTCAAAATTGATCTGTTATTTTTGTTCAATTTCCTTCGTGGCCATTATGGTTGTTTGGGTTGTACATTTTGTACTGCTGTAGCTCTGCTATATATATTGCACTGCTTAAGCTTTTTCTTTCCAGAGAAGAACCTACAGATATCCCCAACCAATTAATCTAAAATAGATAAACAATAAAGCAGTTTACCAGAACTTGATAGCTCAAAACCCAATTTGAAGTTCATTTTCAAAATAAACTAGTTCATCAGATCAGGAAACTAGTTCATTTTCATAATAAAATATTTCATTATATCTACATTGATTATATATATACCTACACAATTTGAAATTAAGATTAAACTACTACACACAAATCTGATCAAAACTTTAACATCCAGAAGTTTTCACTTTAAAAAATGAAAGGGATCTTAAAAATAAAGCAGTTTAGATCTTTGAGATTCTTTTCACAGGTTCTAATTTTCATGATACATCTGGAAACATTTATGTTCTATCAATTTCTCTGCAACAGAGTTTCCCTTCTTTCTTTAAGACCCAACTTAATGAGCAAAGTGAACCATTAAAAAGATCGGCAACCTATTATATTTTACATGATCTTTTTTGTTTCCAAAGAGAAATCTAGAAATAACAAAAAACAAGAAGTGACACATCTTAATGGTCAAATTAAATCATATAAAAAATCATCAAAACTCTGATATTTTTCAGATCCCGTTCATCCCTGAAGAGAAATATGGACACATAAATAAAGAAAAGCATATAGAACAACAATGCTTCCAGATATTTTATAAAAATAAAACAGTTTATCAGAAATTGACATTGATAAAATGAAAAACTGCAGAATTTTTCAACAAAGGAATAGTTTGTCAGAATTTGAAAACTTAAATTTAAAAATTAAAGAATAGCTTGGCATTTGTTAAGAACTTGAGAATAATGCAAGTTAACAGAATCTGAAGGTTAAAAACCAATTGGTCAATAGGGTGAGCTCAGTTGGTGAAATCATTATGAAGCTCAATATTCAAATCCTAGAAAACAACATGAAGTGTTGATGTTGGTAAAAATACCTTATGGCATAATCAAAACAAGTGAATTTGATGAAAGAGATACCCCTGGCTGTGGCAACCAAGCAGAAAGTTGCTCCAAAAAGGAACCAAAATGAAATAAGAAAAGTTACACAATCATGAAAGCAATTTCAAAAAAAAAACGCACTTTATTAAAAGTTGGCTGCAGAGATATCCCTTGGTCGAATGAGCTGAAAGTTAACTCACAGAGGTGGGGAATTTCCCAAATCAAGACAATGAGAAAACGCTGAAACAAATTTTAATAATAACAAGTTTTCTCAGAAATTTAATTCTGAAAGATAAACGTTTAAAAAAACTTAAGCATTTTTCCAAGCATAATACAGATTGTCAGAATTTGAAAGGTTATACTTACATACAATGAAATTGTCTGAAGAGATACTCCTCATGCATTGCAACTAAGCCCAAGCCTACCTCACAACATGGGGGACTTTCCCAAATCAAAAGACAGAATTTACAACAATTTGAAAGTAACTTGTATATATATAAAGCTTCAGCAGTTTTCCAAGCATAAAGCAGATAGTCAGAATTTGAAAGCTTTCCTAGAAATGAAATTGAACGAGCAAATATCCTAAGTCATTGCAACTATGACCAAAGCTACCACAAGAAACAGGGGCCTATAACCAATTAAAATCTTAAGATCAATATCCAAATCCTAAAAATTATTTGAAATCAAAGGCATTATATCAGAATGTGAAACTGACTATCTAAAAAAACTACTGAAGTTTCCAAGAATTAAGCAAATTGTCAAATTTGGAAAGCTTGTATAGAAATGAAATTGACTATAAAGATAACCTCCCCACTATTGCAATTACAACTAAGCCAAGGCTGCCTCAAAAAATAGGAACTATAACGAAACAAAATAGAAACTTAAATAATCTGCAAAATAATTGGGAACGAAAAAACATTTTATCAGAATTAAAAACTGAAGATATAAAAACAACTTCAGCATTTCCAAGATTTAAAAATACTAATAGATCAGAGAAGCGCTGAGAAATAAAAGTAATCAAATAAATACATACCTATTTTAAAAACTAAATAGGTTTTCACTTAAAGAAATTCAAATCCTTGAATTAAAAGAAAAAAATACCACCCACTTAAAATTGATTTCTATTTAGAAATTCAAAAACATGGACAAAAAAGACAGGTTTTCCAAAAATATTGCATACCAATGCAAAATTCAAAAAGACGAGGAAATACAAGTAATGACAAAAGATATAAATTACTTAAAGTGTAATTCTAAGGATAAAATACAGTACCCACTCGAAATCCATTTGACCAAAGATTCAAATAAATAGGTAGTAAAATCAAGTTTTCCAAGAAATCAAAAAATTTATCAGAATTTGTATTCACTGAAACAAAAAAGTAATGAAATAAACAACACCTATTCAATAGCTTAACTTCATTTTCACTAACTCAATATTCTCTCGCGAAAAGAAAACCCTCGAATTCATATGGCTAAAAAACCATTCAAATTAATAAACAACAAAACAACTACTCCATAATACCGAAGCCAAAAAACGCACTGCAAGCAACAAATCTAAGAACTACACTACTTCGAAAATTTAAGTAAAAAATCTTGAAAAACTTACCTCAAACCCTAATTAAAGAGGCCCGTAAGATCAGAAACCCTGTCCTCCACTCACTCCAAATCAAGCCTTACAAAATAATTAACAAAACCCATCTTCCTTGCCTGTTAATAAGGCAAAAAAAAATAAAAAATACCATCACAATATTTGAGGAGTTCAAGTGCAGGACTTATGTTGAACATTCTTTTTAAACACCCCAAAAGATACCTGTGCATTATTTGAGCTACCAAATTTGCAGGCATTCAAAACAGCGTAATTTTATGTTTTTAGACAGTACAAAAACTTTTCTAGCGTCTGTACACATCTCAGAAAAGAGGAAAAAAATTTGAACCGCAATTCGACTTACAGGTGTCTGTCTTTCTGTGCGCGGCTGACCCCCTATTCCCGGTGACCGGGCCTTTGGGTAAAGAAGTGGGGTGCTTTGGGCGAAAAATTTAAATTATGCTAGCTCATATATCGTGATGAGTGGAGACTTTTTAGTTGATATAGTGGGGTTTGTGCAAGTACACCTTTGGGATGAGGGTGACCTAACATCTAAAGCGGTTGATAGTATGGAGAGGTTATTTAAATTTTTTATAGGTGAATAGTTAAAGGCCACTCTCTCTTGATGTGTGGGATAAATGGAATGATAGAACCTTTTTTATACTTTTTATTAGCGTTTTTTCCCTATTTAATTATATAGATTTGAACTTGAGATCTTTCATATGAGAGGCTTCAAAGCAACCGATGCATCATGGGTTGATCTCTTTTGTTTTTTAATTTTAAGTGTTGTTCTTGTTGCTTCATGGTTTTTATTGTTATTGTTATTTAACTTTGTGAATATGTGTATATTGTATAATTGATATAATATGAGGCACTTATTTATCTAAAAATATTATTTTTAGATTAAAAGGAATTATATTTACATAATGAATAAGAGTTTTTGGACAAGAATAGCATCGAAAAGTAAGGTTTAGGGTTTCATGATGGCCACAGTGGAGGAGTTTACTAATGTAGACATCAGCATTTGAGTCAATGTAGAAAGAACCTGCCATGGTGACCACCGAGTAAGGTGTGGGAGGATCAACCAAGAAGGGGGAATTGTGAAATCCAAGATAGACGTCAAGACATCCATGGCCACCCCAAAACTAAAAGAAATAAATTGGGTTTCTCAAAAAAATTACTCGAGAGTCAGTGGGGGAACCAAAAGCCTGGAAGGAAAGGTTTGGCACCCAAAAGGACAACCTAGCTCTTCAAAACTAGTCAAGGACCAACCGGAGACGATGAAGAATCAAGTGATCACCATTCATGTAGAATCTCTGGAATGTTGTGAATCAATGCAAATGTTGAAAGAAAAAAAAATTATGATATGGGGAGGAGATTGGCCAAGGCTTTCTAGGGTTTGAAGGTGGTGTGATCAAAAATAAGGTAAGGACTTTGGGCCCAAAACCCTACCAAATGGTTGTTATTTGGTTATTTGTGAAAATGGTATAGAAAAAGAGTGGATTTTAAACAATGGGCCTTTTATTATGGGGGATATTGAGCCTTTTAGGATTGGTTTCTTAATTTGAGTTCCTTGTAGGCTTCCATAGAGGAATTGTCGATCTAAGTTCACCTTTATAATCTCCCTCAAGAATATTGGGAGCTGGAAACACTCAAGCTTATTGGCAACAAGTTGGGGAAGTTCATTGAGGCTAGTGAGGTGATTGAGAAAAATGATTATAAAATGTACACCCGCATATGTATTGATTCCAAACCTCATCCCCCTTTACCTCGTGTAGTAGAAATTTGGTCAAATGGAGGTGTATGGTGGCAGGAATTGAAGTGGAAAAGATTGTGGAGCATTATAAGATCTGTAAGGAAATGGTCACATACAGGTGAGGCATAATACATTAAGGATAAGAAGGGTAAGATTTTAGAATAATACCCTCTCACTAAAAAGTTGAATATTTTAAATGAAGGGGCGGAACACAATAGAAAATAGGAGGATCTCAAGGAGCAAGATGTCACATACATTGGGTTGTTGTCACTAATGCTTGGTGATCAGCCTAGAGAGGTCCCAATGACCGAAAAGGAGACTCATGGGACTAGCTTAGCCTTTGAAATGGTCAAAAATTAGGTAAAAGATCTTAGCAAAGAAGGAAATTTGACTAGAAAAGACAAAAACCTCAAGTTTGCATATAATCGCAATGCAGAAGTAATCCAAGGAAGTATAAAGTACAATGTAAAGCATAACTTTTCAACATACTTTGAAATATGAAAGAATATACCCATGATCCTTGTAGAGGTGTTGGGAGTAGATATGGTATCAAAAGATTAAAATGTATCCTTAAATCTTTAGAAGGAGGGTGTCCTCATCCAAATCACACTCTTTCCTTCCTTAAGGCCTAATTATTGGATTGCTACTTTGGAGACTCCTAGGAAGCTTGAACACAAGGACAATATTTCACCCATGGTAGGGGAACAACCTAGATCCTTTAAAGACATTCATATGTATCCTTCTAAAATTTTGAGCCTATCTTATCAAAGGTTGAAGAAAGAGCTAAACCTTTGGAGGAAGAGTCAGGCGGTGCTACAAAACTAATTTTGTTAGAAGAAGAGGACATTCTCAATTTGGAAGACATTGAGGGGATAGTGGAGAAGAGAGTAATTAGTCAATCCAAGGCCAAGTAAAGGAAGGTAGAAGGGGGACAAAAGAAATCTAGGGATCCAAATCAAATTTGGAACATTTAGAAATTGCTAGAAATGCAAAGGGACAAAGCAAATTAAGGTCTAGACAGGAATTATTACTTCCCAAACAACCGTGAAGTTCCTCTTGTAGAATGTCAGGGGCAACAATGCCCCTAATAAGAGGTAGTCGATTATGTGGTGTATTAATCAATCATTGACTAATATCCTGATAATGTAGGAAATGAAACTAAATCTAGAAGAAGGAAAAGGTTGTTCAGATATTGGAATAGTTGGAGTGGATTTTTTTTGGCTGAGGCAAAAGGAAGCTTAGGAGATTTGGGAATTTTATGGAATCCCATATTGGTAAAAGTAGAATTGATATCTCAAGAAAAACACTAGCAATCGGAAAAGGTGCACTTGATTACAATAGAAGGTGACTTTCTTTTGTTAAATGTATCTTATCCAACTAGGACAAAGGAAAAGAGACTAGTGTGTGACAATATCTCAAGCTTGTTACAGAGAAATGAACAAAAGATTTCCATTAATAGCGGTGATTTTAATGCAACCCTAGAACTTGCAGACAAGAAAGGAGGTAAAGGAACTTTGGGAGCAATTCAAAAAGATTTTTAGGAATTTGTTATAGACAATGGATTGTGGAAAGTCAAAGCCTTTAATGGATCTTTTACATAGACAAATCAAAGATAGAGGTTTTCTAATATAGCGAAAAAATTGGATAGATTTTTTATGGTGGGCAATTGGGCTACACTTCCTCTGGTTTTTGAAACCCGGATACTTCCATTCTCTGGATCAAATCACTTATACCTCTAAGATGCCCATCAAGTTTTTAAAAAAGGCAGTTTCTTGAAGAAGGCTTCCAAGAGTTGGTGTCAGGATGGTTTTCAAATGCTCCACAATGGGAAGGTAAGAAAGCTTTAATTTTCTTCAAGAAACTTCAACATTTAAAATTAAATCTTAAAAAATGGAATAGAATTCATTTTAAAGATATTTTGTGGAGAAAAAACTTTTAGAACAATAGTTGGAAGCCCTTAATAATAAGGTCATAAGGGATAGTATAGAGGAGGTGGAATTTCTTGTAGAGAAGGCCCTTCACTCCCAATACATTGAAATTCTTGTGTGTGAAGGGATTTTCTAGAGGCAAAAATCTAGTGAAAATTGGTTGAAGGAGGGTAATTGAAACACAAAATGCTTCCAAAATTTGGTCAAATCCAAAACATCGATAAACAAAATCACTTCCATTAAGAAAGAAAATGGTCCATGGATTCAAGATATTTCATAAATAAACAAGGAAGTAGTAGCATGTTTTGTAGCACTTTTGTCAAAGGAAGACATTGGTGTGCTGGATCAAAGTGATGATATTTTAAATGTAATCCCTAACGATCTCAAATCCAACAATAAGATGCTTCAAGAGTTGATGTCTTTGAAGGAAGTTAAAAATATATTTTATCCATGGAAATGGGACAAAGCCCCCAAGGCTAGAAAACTTTATGGTTGTCTTTTTCCAAGAATTATGGGACCATTTGAAAGAATAATTATGGGCTATTGTAGAGGAGTTTAGGAATGATAGTTATATTCTGAAGGATTTCAATAACACTCTAATTCCTTTAATTCTAAAGAAGGAAGATACCCAATCTTTTGATAACTTCAACCCATATCCTTATGTAATATAGTGTGCAAGGTAAAATTCAAACTAGAAATGAAAAGACTTAAAAAGTTATAGAGTCAATCATCTTACAAGAAAAATGTGGGTTTGCCCCAAATAGGGCCAAAGTGGAATGTATCGTTCTAGGTCACAAAGCCATTCATACCATTAGAACTAACAAAACATGAATTTTTTTTATGAAGCTTGATATCCATAAAACTTGTGATAGAATGGATAGATCCTTCTTGTTGAAAGTTTTGGAAAAGTTTGGTTTTTGCTCAAATTGGATCTCACAGGTTCAAAGTTTTATATGTTCCACTTGTTTTTCTATGCATTATGGATAGAAGAATAGGATGGAAATGGAAATCAGTTGATGAACTAAACTTGGATACAACCAATATGGAATTATTGAGGGGTATTTTTCTTCTTAGAAGATAAAACTATTAAGACATTTTGGTGAAATCATTTGATGTGGATCTTGACAAGGTAACTATTTTGTCAAGATAGGGTACACAATTCTTGAATTAGCTCTCACAAATGAGGTTTGGCCTTTCACACTTTGTTCGAACAACCAATGTTTACCTAAAATTGGGACATTTTTATCATTGGCACTTTGAGGCAGGGTTTTGGCAAGGGAAAGATTGAAGAAGATTGGGTTTTTAAGCATGTTCCAATGCATACTTTATAATCAAAATGAGGATACACTTATTCATTTGTTGTTAAAATGTGAATTTGCTCAAGAATGATTGATATTTTTCATGAAGATTTTGGGATAGAAGTTCCCTTGCTAGGGTCACTTCTAGAACTATTCTAGAGCTAGTACAAGACTCGAAAAGCATCTATGTTCTCTAGTATTTGGAAAATATGCCCCCTACAATGATATGGGAAGTTTGGAAAAAAATAAAACATTGGATTTTTAAAGAAAGTTGGAAAATTTACAAAGCTTTATGTTGAGGATTGAGAGGGATATGTCAAAATTAGTAAGCACAATGACTTCCCAAACCAATCCAGACAAAGTGCATTTTAGTTCAGAGGATAGAGTAATCTAGGCCAATTAGCCTCTTATCAAATATTGGCCTATTAATGGGCCTTCCTGGATGGATCCAGGTCCTCATGAAGTCAAGAAAGATATTTGGGAGAGCCCAAAGATGTGATGGATAAATGAAACTTGGATGGAGTGTCTAAAGGGAATTAAGGGCCACTTGGAACAAGATATGTAATAAGGGATTGGCAAGGAAATCTAATTGCATTGGGTGCAAAATGCCTATCCAATGGAACCAATAATGAAATTGAAGCTCAGATTGCTCTAAATGCCATCTATATGGCAAAAAATTATCACTCTCTCATATTCATTTGTAAGGGGATTCACTAATGTTTATTAATGCAATAATTAGAGGAGAGGTGATTTCATGGCCTTTGAAAAAATACATTAAAATTTTGAAACCCTCCTAGCCACCATTGAGGATTAGAAAGTGTCTCGTGTGAAGAGGGGGATGTAGATCAAAGGTATTAATAGATAATTTTTCATTGATCACACAATAACAATAAGTGTGTTTCTTGGGCAGAATATCTAAAAAGTTATTGAAAGGAGTTTTCAAGATTGATGAGTTGTTCTAGAAAATAATCGGCATCCCCTTGTATGAGGAATTCATTTAGTTTGAACATATATATCACTCTAATATTAACAGTGCATTAGCCTTCAAGCTTGGGTGTTGGAATTGGGGTCAAAGGAAGACACATTGTGGGGTAATGAAAGAGAGTGTCTGTGTGTACCATAAGTGATATTTTGGAATGAAGCCCATTTTAGTAATGACAAAGCCTAGGGTTGGTATGTGAATCCAATATAGATATTTACAAAAGGTGAAAGAAGAGGAACCACCTCTGTATCTATTCTGATTTGGAGTGCTACAAGCAATTGGGAGGAGTGTTGCAAGGAGGCATATATAGGGTTGGATTCCTTGAAGAATTTTTTGTGCACCCGTAAGCTCTAGGCAAAGGAGGCAAAAAAACCTACAAAGGAGATTGGCAAGAATTTCAAGTGCGAGCCACAAGACTACTAGCACAACAAACCCATGGGGAAGTTGAAGAAGACATGAAGAAAGAAAGGGAACCTCTATCAAGTTTAATGGTTTTAAAAAAAGATAATAATATCAAGTATTTTCTCGAGTAGGGTTTGGGCAAGGATTGATGGATGTAGCCCATTCTTCTAAAAAAGTTAATGGTGAAGGAAAGGATTTGGGAACTTTTTTGTTTGGGTATGCCCATTTTGTATACTATATACAAGCATATGGGAATGATGGGAATATAAGGTGGTAGTGTATTGTGCAACATAAAATTTTAGTTTATAGTAAAGTTGTAGCTTGTATTAGCAGGGACAATTATGGAGGTAATGTTGATAATTTTGGCACAATACTTAGAGATAATTATTTATTATTATGTAAAATTAAGCATGCACTGCATTTGTAACACTAGCCAATCCTGCACCATGTAATACAAAAAAGTTAGCAACACATTCCAAAATGCAATTTATATTTAACACTAGAAAATTGAGGCTCCATTTACCACACCTACCATAAACATATAAAGCTTAAAGAAGTACCCTTTCATGCAGTGCTTACTGCTTAGGGTAAAGAAAATGTTTCGTAATATGCTCCAGGCCAAATTTTATACATTTATGCTAACTCAAAAAATATCCTTAAACTTACCACAAAAACTCCATAAATTGGGTTAAAACATGCAACAATTTACCAAAACTTTTACATTTGAACACAAGTTAATGCATTTCCCATGTTAGTAAGTAAGTGACTACCTTTCATGATAGGAAAAAATAAATTACACAAAAGATGCAAAATTTTATATATGTATGTTCTAGAACAATATGAAATTCATCATCAAATTTCCAAAACACAATTACAACTTAAGGAAAAAGTATTTTTTAGCACCAAAAAAGTTAAAATAAAGGAAAACAAGTTGAAGAAAAGTTCTTTGGAAAGTCTTGAAACATAATTAGGCTAATCATAAAATAGTCTTCAGCACCTTTAAAAATTGGCAAGTCTCAAAACACAATTTTGAGAACTATGAGAAAATGGGCAGATTAACAGTGATAAGAATGATGATATAGTTGATACAACTAATTGTAGCATATACTAATTTTAGTGGAAACTCTTCATTCATTTCTTCATCACAAGCAACAAGTCATATGACTATCACAAAGCATATTAAAAAGGGCAGTCATAAATCATAACTAGCTTAATTTGTAATGATATGAATGACATTAGTATGTATGTGCTACTAAACAGTCATAATGGGATAAGTGAAGAGTAAAGAGACAATCTTATGATTATTGACAACTTTGTCAAGTGATGCATAACATACAAAAATGCATGAATTAATTAATTTCCATCCACCCCTTAGCACATAAATATATCTCCTTGTACTTTCACACAACATATAACATTACACTATGCATGCAATTGATTGATCATCATTAGTAGTAGACTCAACTAAATAAATGAGAGTTCCATTGTAGAAAAATTATTGTATGCTTGTAAAAATACCCAACATCAAAATGGTGAGAACAACTGTAATCACCCAAAAATGGTCTAGTAAACCTTGAGCTCCACTCTAACATTAAACATTTAAATACTAGACTTTATCTTATGCTTAATCAATCTTATCTCTTGATCAAATTACATCTTTAATCATTTATTCGATGATATCCTAAAGTTTGACCACTTTATCCTATGTGTACACATGAAAAAAGAATATATTAATTTGAAAAAAAGAAAGAAAAAAACAAAAGTGGAATCTCTTTTGCCTCTTAATCCTCACCACTCATTTCTACCTAACCATTCATGTCCATTGATTTTTCCTCTTTAGAATCTTGTGCCCTAAAAGTCAAAATGGGGATTATCCTCCACCCTTAGATTTTGCCTCTTAATCTCCATCATCCATTTCTCTTTAAAATTAGGACTCTCTCCTCACTTTGCATCTCTTATACATAATCTTAATCTTGATCTTGCATCTTATACATAATATTCATTCATCTTATACTTATGCTAGCATTTTATTTACTTGTATTCTTAGAGTACTCTCTTACATTCTAGTTTACTTGCATTCTTAGCTTAGCATTTCCTTATTGCATTTAGCTTAAACCACATAGCTTAACTAGGAGGTATTGTAATCTTGTTAGATTAGTTTTTTTCTTGCTCTTGCATTCTAGCTTAGATCTTGCATCTCATTTAGATCATCTCCCATTCTTGCATCTTCATTTGAATCTTCCATTCTATGGTGCACCTTGTTAGGGTTTCTTATTGAGGTTCATTTGAGAGACACTATGCATAATATTTAGATTCCTGCACGTCATAGATAGGAAGCTATAAGCCACTTCTTGAGATTTCCTCTTCATGGATTCTTTCAAGTATAATGGTTTATAGAAGTGTGTCACCTTTTGATCACACGTTTTTAGCGCCCACCATGGGGTTAGGCTCTCATTTTTAGCTTCATTTCTTGCATTTTTGGATTTTTGTTGTCGCAAGTTCGTCAGTCTATTTTGCAAGCCAGAAAAATCATATGGAATTCCAAAGTATACCTGGGCAACATTTCTTAATACCACTAGGTAAAATTTTACATTTTCTAGAATATTGTCTTACTTCTTTGTGAAATATCATCCTGCTTCTTTATAAAATATCATTTTGCCTTTATGAGGTATATCATTCTAAACTGAAATATCATTTTTCCTCTTTATGGTATATCGTATGTATTTCTAATAGACTGATTAAATGTCGCCCAGTTCTAATTTCTGTCACAAACCAAGTTTTTAGCTGATTTCTTGCATTTTTGGATTTTTCGGTCTCTTAAAAACATCTAACAAGTGATCTTGTAGGGCTATTACTTTCATTTGCATATCTTTTGTGAACTTGTGGTATTGTAGGACGCTTATGAAAGAATCATCTTGAAACTACTAATCATTGGTTTTGTAGGTTGCCTTGGAGATACAAATCAACTTTGTGCTTTCATACATTTGGTTTTCTAGGCACCTAGTTCTAATTAGGAGATTTATTTTCTTGTGATTAGTTGAGTAGTAGGAGAGTACACTCTTCACCTCCTAGAGGATGAATCATAAATATTGACCTGCTTGATTGGTTTCTTATGAAATGAATATTTGGTAAATGAACATGTGCTTGATGTATTTTTGAGACGCTATGGAATAGGAGAGTATGCTCTTTTCCTCATGGAAAATCATAAATCTAGACCTCCACTAGCTATTCATTTCTTTTCTTGCATTTACCTTTAAAGGGCCTGCTAAGAGAGCAATCTTTTGGGAATGAACCAAGTGGGAAACAAGTGAACCTGGTTGCTCCATATCACTATAATCAAAATCTTCCTTCAATCTAAAGAGAGTGAAGACTTGTCTATTTTCTACTTCTAATGCTTCTTCATGTGTAGGGCCTAGTTGCCTAAATCTTGCTAAGCAAGACTACATTTGATTGGGCTCTTGTAGGGCCTTCTTTGTCTAAATCATGTTTACAAGACTACAAGGGGAGTACATTCACTTTGTGTAGGACCGAGAGGTCTAAATCTTGCTTTTGAGACTGTGCATTTTGAGTGCTTGTAGGGCTATAGGCCTTAATTTCTCTTGCAAAACTACAAGGGGTAGTCATGAACAAAGATGTTTACTAAACACCTTAGGACTTAGAGGCTAACCATTTTGGTCATGTGACTTCCTTTGTGCAAGGATTGATCCAAGTGGACTTACCTGGATCACCCCAAGATTACTCACCATATGTACTCCCTTGGATGCAAATCCATGACAAATCCAACATCACTTTGTGTGAGGCGAAGGAGTATCAAGTTGTGGGCAAAGGTTGAAACAATTCCCTCTTGACCTTAGGTAGTTTTTCTTGATGTGCTTTAATGTGCTAAGACCCATGAAACATTTTGTGAACATACACTTGACACATTGCTATACCTTGTTAGACTTCACAAATGATTGTCCCCAAAGTTACTTTATCCTTTGGTGGATTGTTTGAAGACCTTTGTTTTCTCACACTATTTGCTTGCTTGGAAACATTCAAACCTTATTTAGGGACACTCATACTCCAAACTGATTTTCATACCTCATTGGTGAATGATTCATGGCTTTGGTGGATGTCTATATCAAAAATTCTAAAATTTTTGAAAATTTTTCAAAAACATTTACCCCAACTTGGCAGGACCATAACTTTTGACTCGGTGCTCGAAATTGCGAACCGTTTTCATCATTTGAAAGATAATACAAATCTCTAATTTAGTCTCAAAAATAGTGTGTCTCTGGTAACCCAATTTTTGAGACTATCAACGGTTTCAACTCCTAAAAATGAGCAGAAGACCTTCAAAAATGCAAATTACTAAAACATTGAAAAATACCGAAAAAATTATGAAAATTTTGCATTTTTTATTTTTCTAAAAAATAATCATACATGTTCATGTCTTTCTTGGCACATCAAATTCAAAGTCCCAATAGATTCTCATATCTTGGTCTCTCATGTGTTTTATTGGCTTCTTCTATTTGCAAACTGGTATCCTCAATAGATTGAGTCCTTGCTAGTGATTTGATCTCTCTTTAGTCTTGTTCTAAGATCTTGGAAGTGCTCTAGCCTTGTCTCAAATATCCTATCTAATATTACACTTTATTCCAACTTTGTCACAAGTGCCACTCAATAGGCATTCAAACCTCATTCTTGGTACCTTGTACTTAGTTATCTTGGCTACACTATCTATCTACTTATATTTGAGACAAAATCTATCATTACCTTGATCCTCTTACATTAGCTTAGTAATCTTATCACTATCAATTTCTCAATCCTCTCTCTCATGGCTGCAAATAAGTGGACTAGATCCTATGACTATAACAACAAGGAAGAAGAGATTCTTACGACATACTTATTTGAGCAAATCCAATCTTTGAAATATGATTTCCAATACTTGAAGAAATAAAATGATACATCCTCTAATGAACACTCTTTGAGAGGATTATGTTCTTTTCTCTTTGACAATGATCAATCTATATCTACATATTCTTCAAGAAAGGATACTTCTCACATCAACTCTATCTTTAATTAATCAAATTCATAACATTCCAATCTCTAATAAAAAAACATCTTCATGACTTACCTATCTTTGATCAAGAACCTATTCTACCATCCCACGGCCGACCTATCTTTGACAGTCTTTCCTATCTATAAAAACATAAAAAAGATCCTAATCGTCCCTTAGAGTGAATCTTTACTCCTTTGGGAGAATCTTATGAATCAGCATTAGAAAAACTCCTAGAAAAAAATCTCATCACATTACCTCTAGCCACTTCTAGTGGACTTTCATTCTTGAGTCTCTATTGTGTGTATCATCAGAATAATGAACATAGGACTTCACATTTCATGGAGTTGAAACATAAAATCCAAGATCTCATTGATGATGGTATAATTGGTGTTGAAGATCCTAATGAATCATCTAATGAAGATGCTACTCTCAAGCTTGATCAAAATCATGAACCCATGTCTAGTAATCATTCTCATGATGCATCTACCTCTTCCACCATTCTTCCATCTCCTAAAAAGTGAAGCCATCCAAAATTCCTCCACCAAACAAAGGACTTAATGCTTTTCACACTACCTATGTGTATCCTCAAGGGATACCTTTAAAAGAGATCCAAGCTAATATACATCTTTATACAAGCCTCTTCCATGATTCAAAGGTCATAGATCCTAAGCTTCCTTGTGCTTCAACACCTATCATACCTATCTTAAATTCTCCTTCATCAACCCTTCATGAATTCCTCACACTTATCCAAACTATTGCTCCATTCTTAGAAGTGGTTACATTTCAAGAGGATAATCTGAAGTGTGAAGAAATTAATGTCAATAAAGATCAAGATCAAGATATCATCCATCCTTATCCAATGGTTGACCAAAGTCCCATATCCCCAGAGCCTCATGATGATTCCTTCCAAGAAGACATCCCTCCACTTCCTCTATCTTCTCCATCTCCTAAGCAAGATCAAGATACTCCTTCCATCATTTCTAATGAGCTTATTAAAAATTAAGAGAAGAGTTCTCTTCCTACATTATCTAAATATCTTTGTCAAAATCTAAGTATCGTTGCAACTCCTTGTCATAATCCTTCGCATCCATCTCAAAAATATGCTATTCTCCCTACTCCATTGCATGAGAAATATTTTGATGCTCCTATCAAACTTGCTCCTTTTAAAGTTACTCATAAGCCTATTGGTATAAGTAAAGACCAAATCCTTGGCCATGTTTCTCACTCTATCGATGTTGATATACCTATACATTATCCATTTGCATCTTCTAAATCTATCCTTGGTCCTTATATCCCAAAGTTGAAACCTTCAAACCTTCCATCCATATTGGGACCTTATATCCCTCCATCTACTATACCTCTTTCTCTTAGCTTGTTCTCCACCTCTCCCATCATACCTCAAGATCAAAAAAGACATGCATCCTTGAGAAATTTCTATCCATCCATCCATCCATCTAAACCTATCATATCATCCTCTTTCATCCACAATTCCCAAGTCTTTGGAAGCAATTTGGATGTGCAATAGAAAAATAAAAAATACAAGAATCCAATTGCATATGAAGATCACCATTTCCTATCTAATCGACATGTGACTACAAAGAAAAAGGAAAAATTCAAGAGACCAAAAATGTCCTTGAAGAAAAGAAGAAAATCAAATAAAATATGGGTTCCGAAATCCATCATTGAAGAATTGTGATCAAAAGCATCTAAAAGTAAAGCAAAATCAAAAGTTATGTGGATTCCCAAGGCTCTCTTACAAGACTTTGATATAAAAGAAAAATCAAGGTTGACATTCAAGCTTCCAAAGACTTCCACTCCATATTCTTCCAAACATCTTTCATCCTATCCACCGTCCATTTTGGGTCCTTGTGTCCCAAGATCCATATCCTCTCCTATATCAAAACCTCAAGCTAGCCAACTTATTCTCCCTCTAGTTGTTCACTACCCCTCAAGGTGTGAGTCAATTTTGATCTTGACATCATCTCCACATACTCCTACACAATCCTTATCTACTTTCCTACACATACTTCTTATCCTCTATTCATTATCCGTCCATTCCCTTTATCCTATCTTACACATAAATTCTTAGCTGACATCTACCTTATCCTCCATACTTTTTCCTATCATTACCTTATCAACACCTTTGAGCATATCTCTCAGCAACCTTGGCCTGTCATAGCATTTCTTTCCAAAGGAGCATTATCCAAAGAGCATCAGACTTGATTTCCTCCAAAAATTTGAAAATACGAAAAAAAAAATGAAAACGTGTCTCGGTGAAAACCTTAAAATAGGTGCCTTGGTAGCAAAATTAAAAGGAAATAAATTCCTCCTATGGTGAAATTCACTCCTTGTGGTGCCTTGGACAAGTACGATCAAGAAAACCTGGAAAAATGGCGTCATGCATAGTTCTTCCATCTTGTGTTCTACACTTGGGGCAAGATTCATCCACACTAGCTATTTCATGTACGCCCATACTTCCTTTATCACCTTCGATCTTAACAAGGTTAAACTATCCATGAACATCATATACCTTGACATCTAATATCTTTTCCATCAGCTTACTCACTTTCTTCCATCCATTCTACCCTATCATGATCTTTCTTATCCAAAATTTCCCATCACTATTCCTAAGCATTCTTTTCCATCATCTTAAACCATTCACTCATAGCCTCCATCGACCTTTATCCTGATCATGCTATCCTATCACTATCTTATCCAAATCGACCCCTTGGTCTTGATCAAAATGAAGAACAAAAAGAAAAATTCAAAATATGTTAACATGAGGTCTCTTGTCATGTCCACTCTTTTGGACCATATTCTTTCATTATCCTATATGCTATCCAATACTGCTTCATGAACCTAGATTACCATATTCCCTTTCCCTAGCTTGGGTATTCTTGAGAGGATTGTCCCTTAGGCTTGCATTATCTTTCTGCTTGCTCCATCAAATTGCTACTCCATCCATTATTTCCTATACCTTGCTAGACATTGGAGAAAAACCAATGTGATCTTGCTTGAGAATTGGTAATCTAAAAAAAAACTAAAAATTGAAAAATGATCCTAAAAAAAAAATCTTAAAAATCATAAAATCTCTAAATCCTAAAAATTGATATATAATACTTAAAAAAAGAAAAATTGGAAAATGATCTCCAAAAAATTAAAAATCATAAAACGTCCTTAAAAAATTCTAAAAATAATTAAAAAAATCCTAAAAATCATATAAAGTCCTAAAAAAATCATTATCTTGCTTTTTGAGCTTAACCTGCGTCAGTTTATCAATCCTTCCGCGTGGATAATTTTATCACTAACACACTACTTGGTGTTTCTTAACACCCCAATCCTATAGTGTTTCTTAACACTACCAATCTGGACATCACTGTGTTTCTCAACACATATCAGATCTTGCATTATCTTCTACACACACACTTTGACACGAGCACAAAGGTGTTTCTTAACACCCAACACACCTTACATCTTAGAAAAATGAAAATGATTGAGACATGATATGACTTATTTCTCTTTGTGTATTGTTTGACTAATGATTTTCACTGAGTGTTCCCTCCTTAGTCTCTCTGTGATGTTTTAACTAGAGGACTAGGGGCATGGGGCATATTTTATTTGACTTTTGCCTGTGGGTACAACTTTAATAATCTTAGGTGTCTCTTTCTTTGATCCCTTGTACACTAAGGATATTTAGAGCTATATCCTTGAATTTTACATTATGTTTTCTCACGCAAGATTGTACTCATGGTTATATTGGTGCTTATGCCTCGATACTGGTATAATCTTGCAACATTAACTTAGAAACTATGTTCAGGTCATCTCAACACTTATGTCTTGATGCTTACATATGTTTCCTACATTCTATCTGATAGAGATCATATTCATATCTTCATAGTCATGCTTTCACTAGTGATGGTTGTATGATCTTGTGATGTCTCTTAATAAGGCTTGATGATAAAAACAAGGACCTATTAACCCTTGCAAATCGCACTTTGTATTTTCATGGTAACTTGCATTTCTTAGATGCATTTCTTAGTTGCATTCGAGTTTGGAGAGAGTCTCTTTTATCATTTTTAGATGGTCAATCAAATGTTCTTGATCGCATATCATCTTTTTTTCTTCTTCTATCTCGATCATGTCTTTGTCGCTTCTTTGATCTTTCACCCATTCACCTTTCCCCTTATATAGCATTTTGACCTAATTTTTCAAAGTCTCATATTTTCACAAAAATTGCACCCTTACCTAATTTCGATGTCCTGAATCCATTTTTAAGATTGAAATTGAAATCTGGCTTCACCTTGATTGTCAAAATTGTATTTTTAAATTCTTTCTTTCTATGCACAGCCGACTGACTCTTTGAGGCTAATCTCTTTGATCTTTTGAGGCAATCACCATTTCCTCTCTTGCATCATCATTTCATTATTGCCTTATTCAAAATGGGGGAAAGTTTCATCACCTAGTTGTCAAACTTGGTCTTATGTGCTTAATTGATCATCTAGAACCTTATCTTACCTTATCTCATCTTGATTTGATTATCTTATCTTGATTTGATCAAATCTATCTCATTTTTGCATCTTCTCTACCTTATTTTTGTTTCAATCCTGAGGGGGCATGAATAATCTATCATCTATCTCTTATCCATTTGTTTGTGCTTTTTTCGATCAAGTCCGGATTCAGATCTATCTTATCTACCTTTGCTAGTTCTCGTTTGATCGGGGTCGGGAATAGTTATCTATTTGTGCTTCATTCAATCAAGTTTGGAGTCAGATCTCTATCAGCTACCTTGACATCATCTATTCTTTGACCCAATGTATTCCCAGATCTCTCACACATTAGTCAAAGAGGGGAAAATGTAATCACTCAAAAATGGTCTAGTAAACCTTGAGCTCCACTCTAACATTAAACATTTAAATACTAGACTTTATCTTATGCTTAATCAATCTTATCTCTTGATCAAATTACCTCTTTAATCATTTATTCAATGATATCCTAAAGCTTGACCACTTTATCCTAAGTCTTATTTGATTAAAAGAACATGTCCCCTTTTAATTAAATAAAAATCCACTTTATCCTATGTGTGCACATGAAAAATGAATTTCTTAATTTGAAAAAAAAGAAATAAAAAGACAAAAGTGGAATCTCTTTTGCCTCTTAATCCTCAGCACTCATTTCAACCTAACCATTCATGTCTATTGATTTTGCCTCTTGAGAATCTTGTGCCCTAAAAGTCAAAATGGGGATTATTCTCTACCCTTGGATTTTACCTCTTAATCTCCATCGTCCATTGCTCTTTAAAAAGGGGATTCTCTCCTCACTTTGCATCTCTTGGACATAATCTTAATCTAGAATCTTAATCTGGATCTTGCATCTTAGACATAATATTCATTCATCTTAGACTTATGCTAGCATTTTGTTTACTTGCATTCTAGTTTACTTGCATTCTTAGCTTAGCATTTCCTTATTGCATTTAGCTTAAACCACATAGATTAACTAGGAGGTATTGTAATCTTGTTAGATTAGTTTTTCTTTCTTGTTCTTTCATTCTAGCTTAGATCTTGCATCTCATTTAGATCATCTCTCATTATTACATCTTTATTTGAATCTTCCATTCTATGGTGCACCTCGTAAGGGTTTCTTATTGAGATTTATTTGAGAGTCACTATGCATAATATTTAGATTCCTGCACATCATAGATAGGAAGCTATAAGTCACTTCTTGAGATTTCCTCTTCATGGATTCTCTCAAGTATAATGGTTTATATAACTATGTCACCTTTTGATCACACAACAACAACATATTGCTAATCTCTAAAAGGCTGTCAAAATTTTCTTTTACTACAAGTTGAGTTGGGAATGTTAAATTTTCAAACCATTGTAAGTATATTTTACACTCAATCTACTTAAATATACATAGCTAAAAATATGAACATAAGACACTCACAAAATATTGTAACAAGATTCACCTAGACTCACCAAGACTCAGTGAGTCTCAAAGCAAGGGACTCTAACCAAGCCAACATATTTTCCTCAATAACTACCACTCATTTTTTTATCAAATCAACTAACTTTGAATAACTAATCTGCAACTAAAGATCAATTTATAAAATAAAGCTATGTGCATCTATGAGGCGTTTTGTTGTTATTAAGATAAGTATAAAATCATTGTGTCATGACAATCAAAGAGAATGGAGCTCTCTTATAAATACTAGACATAAAAGGTATAGTGATCCTCAACTTTAATAACTAATACTATTGAAAGAGAAGGTATGTAATACAAGAGCATCAATCTCACATGTGATAACCAACAATCATAGGAGATCATTATGACAGTGAAAAATAAACTAAAGACAATAGCTAGAGATGTGGAACAAATTCAAATGCAAGAAACAATAAAAGGATGCCACTGTGAAAAGAGACTTCTAGAATCGCTATGTTATGATGTAGGAACAACTAAATATAGTCAATACTCCCTTGAATTCAGTGAAGAATCCCTTGGAATCGAAAAATCAATGACTATTATAATGGGGACATTGTTTCAATCAGACAAGGATCATTTGGGGCCTTAAATGGACAAGTTTCTAAAGGAAAATACAATAATCCTATTTCAATTAGAGTTTCCCCATGGGCCTATCTCCATCAACAAAAGTTTTTAGATAAATAATATGAAGTTTTTATATGTTTATTGTATCTCTAACTGTAGAGGTGTGTATCTATGTAACAATTGGCTACAACTTGTATTCAAGATTGAATTTTGATGAACACCTAATGTTGGGCTTACTTCTTGAGCAAGTAGTGGCACAAAAAGTGTCAGTGGGGAAGTAGCAAGTCATCCTATCGTGCAAGATAATGCTGATGCAAGTGAAGAGACACCTATATGCATTCAAAGGAAACAAACACTTAAATCATTTTTTTGTGAGATGAGATATGACAGGGACACCACCTCAACTATATCCTCTAATGATATCCAATTGATTTATATTCAACTATAACTTATGTGCCATATAACTTACATTGTGCTTAAAGAAAATTAGAAAAATAGATATAAAAAAAATTCCCAAATCTCTAATGATTAATTTTAAATTTTGATCAGATTTGACTAGTAAGAAATATATCAAACAATATTGAATATTTATGTGCATTATTAAGTTTGGAAACAATATATTGGCAAGAGATCTCCTTTGTCAGTTGTAGTGACATTCCATTAAGTCCTCTAAATTATCCACTTTCATTTGTCTAGAATAAACAACAACAATATTTATTATAATAGGTAGATCCATTGTACTTTAATCTTAACATCTTATTTAAGCCTATTTTTGGATCTCTCAAAATTATACATATGTTTTACTAGCAAGATGCTTGCGTGAGAAATAGTGAAAAAAAAGGATGGAATTAAATTAAGAAGCTCCTAGTTTAGATTGTATATGTGTTTTTAGCATCAATGTTTTGGATCACACTCTGTGATCCATCATCATGATGTAAGAAAGAGCAAGAGATGCAAAAATGAAAGCTCTTACATTTTTGCATCTCTTGCTCTCTCTTACATCCTTATGATGGATAATGGAGTGTGATGCTAAAAACACATACACGGTCTAAAACAAAAAATTCTTAATTTTATTTTAATGGATTGTGGAAATCTAATAACACTAAAAGGATGGAATACCTTAGCCACTTGATTTTGTTAAATTTGTTGAGATAAAGCACTTTTATGGTGATTGTTGGAAGATATACATATAGCTATATGAACAACATATAGCTACATGATGATAATTTAAAGCTATATGAATAATATATAAAGCTACAAGAACAACATATAGCTACAAGATTTAGCTCCATGAACAATATAAAGCTACATGAGCAACATATAGCCACAAGATGACAATTTAAAGCTAAATGAACAATATATAAGGTTAGAGGAACAACATATAGCTACAAAAACAACATATAGCTACTGGATGACAAATTAAAGCTATAAGAACATAACAAAATAAGACACGAAATAGAAGTGGTAATCATTATGATAGAGTACATGGTCAACATTCAAAGAAATAATATTGTATGCATTGTCACAAATATAGTGATAATCACATTAACACAATGATGAAGAATGGTGTTATAGGGTGTGAATGATGCTATTATAACACATAAACTTGATGCAGTGAAAATAATACCAATGAAAAACAAAGACCCCAAAAGCAGTAAGGTGTACGAGGGAACAAAATAAATATAGACACCTTAACAGTGAAGACATTCACATTCATTTAGAGAATAACATACTCATAATAACAATTCAACAATATAAAGAACAAAGGACAAGGCTTCCCAATGGAACATAGAACATCACCATTGAAATAGGTTAAGAGGGTGACATTTGTTGTTGTTAATAGTTATGAAAATGAAAGAACAAAGCCACATACACATCAACAACTCTCATCTTGGGTCAAGAACCACTAATCAAGGTATCTTTGTACATGCAATGTTATTACTAGCAGATCTTATAGAAGATTGACTACAAAAAATAAAGTATTACTCAATTTTAGCATTCCAAATGTAGCTGAGATGTTAAACCACATCCCAAAAAATGGTAGTTAGATTCAACTTAAAATTGGTGGGAATGTACCCTCAAGTTCAATAATACAAAGGGCATCCTCACGCCCAGTGATCACTGGTTTGAGAAAGTTAGGTTGAAGGATGATGCCATCTGCAATCCTAAATAAATTCTCTCAACATATAAATCTAACTTGGTTCTGAGGGGTAAGACCCAAATTTATTGTATGTGTATATCATTGATAACATCCCTATTGATGACCTCCACTAAGGAAGAAGACATGGAAGGCATCCTGGGAGTAGTGAAAGGAATTTTTTTTATTAATTGAGATAGTAAAGGTAAATAATGATGTCATCAATAATCTACAAGAAATGTTTCCAATAATAAGCCATCTTGGGGTTGGATGGTAACAAAGGAGACATCCAAGTGACATGAATGTATTGTCAGTATACATCCTTTATAACAGCCCTATCAATGAGTTGCTTCAATGAAAGGAGACAAAGAGAGATATTTACATCCATGGTTAAAAGAAGAGAATCAATAGAGATTTCATTATATCAAATTTGCAAATTGATGTCAAAAAACTTTTCACCTTAGCATGTTGACCTTACCTTGCTAAATAAGAAATAGCCATGTCGGGTCCCTAAAGTAGTCCTTTATTAACAAGTCCTATCATATCAAGTAATACATTTTATGATTCTTTTAATAACTAAAACCCCATAATTTATATTTCACAACTATGTAGGCATGATAATTGTGTGAATCTAGTATTTGTGTAAACAATTTAAGAGATGGTCCATCATATGAGATTTGATAGTTAGTGAAAAAGTGATTCCCTCTGCAAAGGGTATCATGCCCAATTGAAAGAGAGGGGAACTTATAAATAGACAATGGGTTTTAAAATTTTCTATGTACAATTAGCCTAAAGTATGTTATGTTGTCTAATTCTATTTCAAGCAAATGCAATATTTTGTAAACAAAAGCTTAAATCCAACTTTATGCTTTCTCTAAAGGTTATTGTTGGTGCCTTTAATTAGAGTAGATTAGAGATGCATATACAATCTTGTGAATCTATGTTTCATAACATGATTGGAACCTTCAAGCTATACTGCATAATATTGTTGTAGAATAAGCAATTATTTATGTATTAAAATAGTCAGGTTACCTTTCAAGATGTATGTTGATAGATGCCTAGTTATGCTCATGATTTAGTGGTAGTTTCCTAAAGGGATCTGCGGTAAAGATGCAACGAACCACACTCAAGTTAAAATACCTAGTTAATAATATAATAAAGCTACATTAATTAGAGCAAGTGTGTCAAATGCCTCCCTAATTTGGCAAGCACCCAAGAATATTTTGAATTTTTAAAACTAATTGTATGTGTCAAAACCTAACCTATGTGGAACATGCGTAAACAAGCAAACATTAGTCAAACAAACATGCAACACACAAAGATTTAAAACACAACCTCCCATGAGCTAAAACGAGTGTACCCAATGAACTCATTTAATTTTGTCTTTGTGGAGAATGTGGGTGTGCTCTCTAAACACAATATAATGATCCCCAATAATGTAAGATTTCAAAGGTGGATGAAAACTAAAAATACAAGCTAAATGAGATCAAAGATCTTACAAAACTAGTATGAGGAACTAGTTTGTGAGGATGATCTAAATGATGATGAGAGCATGAATGTAAATGAAAGATTAAGCTAACATGATTCAAACTAGAATGATCTTAACATGTTATGAGATTCAAGACTAAATCAAACTAACATAATATTGTTAAAATGCTCTAAGAATTCTAACATGAAACTAACGTGATAACAATGCACAAAGATGATGGATGAAATACTCTTGGCAAGGCTCCTATTTATAGATTTTTGGATCAAAGATGATGGCTTAGATGAAGTGACACCTATGTGGCATCCATATAGGAGCCACATAGGTGACACATGGACTAAGATGACAAGTCATGCAAAAATTCAACTCGAGACAATATGGGTATTTAAGGTTGAAAGGTTCAAGGTTGGTCACACATATGTGAAAAAGATTGGGGAAAGAAGTGGGGGACCAGAGTGTAAGAAGGTACTTGGAGAATTTAAGTAAGTTTGGTGGCTTCCTTGGGATGAGTTTCTGACACATGTGTGAGCAACTCATTAGGCACTAATAGGTTAAGAATCCCAAAATTGACCACATTAATCAAGATTAATTAGCAAGTAGGCTTATTGGGACGAGAATGATAGGTGTAGACTAGGTTTTAGGTAAGTTTTAGGATTTAAATAAAGCTAAGTTAATTTAAATCAAGTTTAGAAGCAAGTGGGATAAATGGGAGGAATAAATAAATTAGAAAATTATTTAAAAGGGGATTATGGAGAATCATATATTAAATAAGATTCAATATATTAAAGGCAAGTATTTAAATTAAATTTAAATACATTAGGAAAATGAACCTATTTAATTAAATAGATAAATGAATATAACAAGTATAATTAATTAATTGATTAAAATTAACTATAATGTTATAGGGGCGTTAATTAGATAAAATTTAATTAACATTAAGTGTCTAGGAACATTTTTAGGCATCTATATTTTTTCCCTCTTTGATGCAATGTTGAGAATGACATTGTGTTAAAGAAAGAAAAACAAGATGCCCCAGAAAGAAATGAGGTCCTAAGAGTCATATGAAAGCGATGATGATGAGAGTGTACCCCCTCAAGAAAATTGTGCAAAAAATAACTTTTAGGTAATTTTATCAGAAAAAAAGGCAAATATGAAGAGAAAAGAGGAGAAAAAAGAAAAATTTGCTTGACTTGTCGAGTAGGTGGGAGGAAATAGGATAGAAAATGGGGACTGAGATGAAAAAAATGGTCCAAGGGGGATATAAATAGGCCCAAAGGACCCTATAAAGGGTCACTTTTGACATCCCCAATAGTAAAATTAAGAGCACTTAGAGCAATAATGGCAAATAATAAATATAAGAGGCATCTTGGAGAGTGTGTGCACACTTACCAAACACCAATGGATTGGGACCCATCGGTAAGTTTGGAATACCCTTCCTTGTACTTTAATTTTTTTCTTTTGTACATCTTTTTTTAAAGGGTCCGTATGGCTATTTAGGGTCATCAAAACCAGTGGAGCGAATGCGTCAATCAATGCCTACACAGATATTGATCCACCGATCGATGCCATTATGGGCATGGGTTGGGAGTCGAAGGCGGCAATCGATAGATCATCACCTTCACAGACAGGGAGGAGGATTAGGGTGGTGTGGGAGACTAGACTTACATCCATATCTTCGCAACAAATCAACATCTGCGTCAATCAGTGCTTGCACTAAAAAATCAGTGTCTCTGTCAATTGGCAAGAAGGGACCAAAAGACCAAGGCCTAGGGGGTTTGGGGATGGGTAACTAACTCAGCGAAGACTGGGAATGTGATGCTCAAATCTAAACTAGAGTATGAAAGAAATAGAGTGTACTAAGGTTAACTGACATAGGTTGAACTGGATGTAGGCATAGTAGCCATTGTTGGTTTCAAGAGAGAGTTAGTTGGATACAATGGAGCTACATGCACAACTGACACTTTCTGAGTGGACTCAGGTGACCCTATGCAGACTTGAGCATGTGTATGAGTGGTTGCAGATCCAATCACATAATGCACTCATGAAAAAATTAGTAGAGTGATGACATTCAAAGTTTCAAACACATCGAGTTTCTATTTTCCAATAGGAGAGGCCACAATGACCTTGCTAGATGTGTGGCACATATACTAGGTGACTATCAAAGGCATCATTCCTGAGTACGTGCCAGAGAGAGAAGAGACCTACATGGAGACCTACTTCAAGAGACCTTTCACATCCTTGCCATGGGACCAAAAGAGGATGCCACAGAGACCCATGATGAGGAGGAGGTTGACACAACTAGCTATGTATCTAAAAGGTTTGATTAGAGGATGAACACGTCCATACTTGAGAGGACATGGATTCTTACATGGGTGGGAGAGGTCATTGAGTTTCATGTTGGATGAGGAGGTGGTTGTGTACTGCTAGGGGTAAGCTATTGTAGGGAAGCTCAACACGAGAAGGAGGATGGGACCTTGGATGTACACTACCTTGGCTATTTATAAACATACTATTGGTTTATTGGAATGATAGTACATATCATGGCTAGATACATGTTATCTAAGGTGAGGAGATAGTTCAGAGTCATCCAAAACTGAGTACCGGATGGATTCCCACACCCACACTTTGCACACGAGTGGGTCAATGGGGGATTAGAGATAATCTAAGAGCAATGAGATCATCATTGTTAGGTGTGCAATTAGTTCCCTATAGACTAGGACATGAGTGGGTACAAGAGGCAAGAGTCCACCCTAGAGTATGCACAAAGGTGGGCGACACACATACTAGTTTGACTCATAGATCCCACACAGGTCCGAGCTAATCAGCAGGCCAGGTCCAATGAGGATGCCAAGGGGGATGACTATGGAGGGGGGTGAAGGAGGAGATGGAGGAGAGGGGGGAGAAGGTAGACATAGAGACTGTCTAAGGATATTACCATCATCTAGACTGGGAGCACCTTTAGTACAGGCCCATGAAGAGGTAAAGGGACAAGCACGAACACCACCTCTACCATTAGCACAAGGGCCACAAGTATAGGCACCCCAAGTACAAGTACCTACAAGGTTTGTTACCCTCAATGCATATGACAGTGCAAAGAGAGAGATTCGTAGGCTGGAGGATTAGCTAGAGACAGAGAGGGAGGATCATGCTACCACACAAGCGGAGAGGGACAATCTCTAGATGAAGGCTATCAGGGTACAAGGGTTGATGGAGATAGAGATGGGATGCGCTGATAGTTCCCAGATAACACTAGATGACCTATAGAGAAGGGTATATGTTGGATGATTTGACATGGTGATGATGCTAGCTAGGGGGGATGAAGATGAGATGAAGGAGTTGCATTAGTAGCTAGCAGCCATGACCGCAAAGAGGGACACCTGACAGAGGAGAGCAAAGACATACTAGATAGAGTGAGAGATCACTCGTCAGGCTGCCACACTCCTAAGAGCTGCATAGATCATGTCACATGCAATGGCCAGGAAGAGGGATATAGGTAGAGCAAGAAGAGAGGGAACCTACTATATGTGGTTATACCATCAGGTCATACTCGAGGGCCAAAGACAACCACCATATTCTGAGAGGATTGTCTCTCGGACTACAGGCAGGGGATCATAGGGATCTGTGGGTATGAGACCATCGAGGAATAGAGGCGAAGAGGGGGATCATATTAGCTAGATGCATGAGGGGCCCACATATACATTGATACACCTTTTTTTTTAATTTTCTAACATATGAGATGAGATGAGATGATATGT